>CM074728.1:87576852-88059352 GCA_037306005.1 Rhinophrynus dorsalis
GGTTGCAACACATTACCACTCTGGCATTCAAAGGGTTAAATGGGGATTCTGACTCCATGAATATTAGGTCTTCAGTGCACTGTAAAATAATATATTTAATACCACTACCATTATAGGGTTAGAAAAGTCACATTTAAATAATGGGAATATTTATTTCTCCCCTATGGTTTGCTCAAGAACTACTACAGTTCATCTTAGTACTTCAGCCTCACTGGTTTCTATTCTATTTTAAAGGAGCAGTACATTTGTTTTTTTAATGAAACCTATATGGTATAGGGCAGAAGTTCTCATCCTGTGCCCCTGGCCACTAACAGGCTAGGATTTAGGAACTTCCCTGCTAGAACACAAGTGTGTTGATCAGAGGCTCAGTCATATTGATTAACTCACCTGTACTCTTAAAAGGGAATTCTCAAATCCTGGCCTGTTAGTAGCCACTGAGGGCACTGGCTGAGAACCACCGGTATAGGGCTTTTCCTGCTAAGTAAAACAAGGGTACCCCTGCTGCTGTCAGCTGTTTTTTTTCACCTGTTATACCAGTTCAAAGAATCAGGAAGTGAATTTATTGCTTGTTTACTTCCTGATAGTTCTGGCAGGAAGTAACTCAGCAGTTTCTATGACATTCTATGGAGATCTATTGATCACTGACTTTCCTCTTAAAGGGATAATATTGTCAGTTATAAAGTTTATCCCTGAGTCTTCTCTATTGTGTTTGCGCTATGTTTAATAAATTACTGTTCTGTAGTTCAAAATATATTCAATGTAAAAGGACCCCAGTCTCGCACCTTCTGGAGCCTGCCTTTAGAGCTGAATCCTGTCGTGGGACCGGACAGATGCAGAGGGGGACAAACTTCAGTCGGTAAGTATAGGTAAAACCCTGCCCCCCTTGACGAAGGAGGGCATGGATTTTCCTTTTACTTACTGCAAATTGCCCCAGGGTGCTCTCCGACCGGACCATGCTTAGATGCAGTGTGATGCGGCCAGAAGGGGAGGAAGGGGGATCCTTTTACATTGAATATCTTTTGAACTACAGAACAGCAAGTCATTAAACATAGGGCAAAGTGCTATAAAACAAGAGAACAGTGAGAAACTTTATTGTAGACATTACTATACCTTTAAATAGAAGGAAGTGAAATAACTCATTGCGGGCACTGTAGAAAAAAAAAGTCACAAGTTTAAACTGTAATAACTGGAAATATGCATCTCACAGCACTGGGAGTACCCTAGTTTCACTCACCAGGAAAAGAAATACAAAACCGATTTAAATTTTCATAACAAAAGTTTACTGCTCCTTTAAGTCATGACACTTCATTTTGGATTGTGACACATCTAAAAAAATTCTGATTTCTGTCATGTATTCTTATTCATAAACAGCAAAATACAAAAACAACGATCCTTATACATAACCCTTTGAGTGCCAGAGGGGTACACAACGAACTGCATTAAGAACGTTAAAAGCAGACTCAAGAAATTTCTGGGGCAAACCAAATGCACCACAGGGGACAAATACAAAGAAAATCCCACAAGATCTCCATTCATTTAAGCAGGACATTTAACCTCTTGTTTACTAAAGAGGTCTCCTAAAGCATTGCTATGCAATTCATTGTAGAAATGTATCACTCAAGAGTTTAAATGAATGGAAAGTTTGTGAAGTTTTTTTTGCCCCCTATTGATACAGATGGTTGGTTCCAGAATTTCTACACTTTGCTTTTAAACATAAGGACCGATATAAGAGGATTTTAGTCTTACCTGTTAAATCCTTTTTCCTTAGTCTATACAGAATACTGGTAACTTTAGGTAGGTGATCAGCCCCTTTAAGTGGGCAGGAACCATTCTGAGAAGTGACTGCTGGGTGAAGCATGCCTCCTCTACTTAGCTTGCAGCTAGCCAAACACCTTCCAGTAAGATTTGAAAACTATCTATTGACTAAGTAAGAAGGTAAAGGAAGACTCCTGTGAGCATGAACCCGAAAGGATCCCCACGTTCTGCCACAGGAGGGTCAAACATGGTCCCCTGACAGGGTGGGAGACCAGTAACCCGTATGGACTAAGAGAAAAGGATTTAACAGGTAAGACTAAAATCCTCTTTTTTCTGTCGTCCAATACAGGTTACTGCTAACTTTGGGATGTCCAACCATTGAGTTTCCCAGAGGCGGGAAGTAAGGCAAGGACCAGGCGCAAGGGCCCCAAAGTTACCAGAGCAGACATGAACCATCATATCAGAGATAGCCCAACAACAAGGGAGTGTCAAGGACACTGAACAGGGGTACAACACCCCAAATGTTACACAGCATACTGACCTAGAGTCAACAGGGCTCAAAAGTGAAGGAAGCACCAAGAACCGAAGAAGATCCTAGACACACAAGACTGCCTCCTGGATCTTCCTCCCAAAGCTGGCATCAGCCTATGCCAGCACTTCAACAAGGTAATGCTTCGAAAAGATGTGCACAGAAGACCAAGTGGAAGCCTTGCACAACTGATTAGAGGAGGCCTGATTCTTGTAAGCCCAAGAAGCCCCAATAGATCATGTAGAATGAGCCGTGACCCGAAAGGGAGCAGGCTTCTTCCTTAGCTCGTAGGCCGTACGAATACTGGACCTGATCCAAGACACAATAGTCACTCTGGATGCAGGTCTTCCTGCCCTGGGACCCTCAGGAATGATGAACAGTGCATCAGATTGCCTGATAGACTCAGTGCGATGTACATAAAACTTGAGACAACGCACCACATCTAACAAGTGGAGATCCCTCTCCTTGTCAGAGGTGGGTCAGGGCAGAAAGAAGGCACCACAATCTCCTGATTGATGTGGAACTCAAACCACCTTCGGGAGAAACTCCTGAGAAAGGGTGGTTTACAGGACAGAGTATGTAACTCTGCGACACAACAAAAGGAGACAATCGCCAGGAGAAAGGCCATTTTCCAGGTTAACATGCATAGAGGAATGACAGCCAAAGACTCAAAGTGAAGGCACTGAAGACCACCCAAAACCAAGTTAAGATCCCAAGATGGAGCGGGATTCTTAAAGACAGGATGAGTATAAGCAACACCCTGAAAGAAAACCTTGACATCAGGAAGAATGGCAATGCACCTCTGAAACAAAACAGAGAGAGCAGAAGTCTGAACCTTAAGAGAACTCAGACTGAGACCCTTATCCACACCTCCCTGCAAGAAGGCCAGGACCGCAGGCAGTCAAATTCCTGAGACAAGTACCTAGATCTAGTAGAATGAGCCGTGACCCGAAAGAGAACAGGCTTCTTCCTTAGCTCGTAAGCCTTGCGAATAGTGGACTTGATCTAAGACACAATAGTAATTTTGGATGCAGGTCTCCCTGTCCTGGGGCCCTCAGGAATGATGAACAATGCGTCAGACTGTCTACATAAAACTTGAGACAACGCACCACATCTAACAAGTGGAGATCCCTCTCCTTGTCAGAGGTGGGGTCAGGGCAGAAAGAAGGCACCACAATCTCCTGATTAATGTGGAACTCAGAAACCACCTTCAGGAGAAACTCCTGAGAAGTGCGAAGCACCACCTTGTCTTTGTGAAACACCACAAAGGGTGGTTTACAAGACAAAGCATGTAACTCCGCAACACAGCGAACAGACATGATCGCATGAAGAAAGGCCATTTTCCACGTCAGCAGGTGTAGAGGAATAGTAGCCAAGGACTCAAAGGGAGGGAGCTGAACAAAGTTAAGATCCCACTGAGGAGCAGGAGTCTTGAAAACAGGATGAGTATGAGCAACGCCCTGGAAGAAAACCTTGACATCGGGAAGTATAGCAATGCGCCTCTGAAAGAAGACCGAGAGAGCAGAAGTCTGAACCTTAAAGGAACTCAAACTGAGGCCCTTATCCACAACGTCCTGAAAGAAAGCAAGGACCGTAGGCAGATCAAAATCCTGAGAAAGGTCCCTATCATCACACCAAGAGAGAAAGGTCGATCAGACATGATGGTAGGCCTTAGAAGAAACAGGTTTGTGGCCACTAAGCATAGTAGCCACCACACCAGAAGAAAAACCTCTCTTCTTCAGTATTGAGGATTCAATTTCCAAGCTATCAAAGTTAGGCGATGAACATCCTCTTTCCACAGGTAACCCTGTAGAAGAAGATCCAGACAGCAAGGGAGCCGGAATGGCTCCGCCACTGATAGATCCAGAAGCTCCAAAAACCAAGCCTGTCAAGGCCAGTACGGAACAATCAGAATGACTGGACAGAGCTCCAGTCTCAATTTCCATAACACCCTGTGCAACATGGGGAGGGGAGGAAAGATGTAAGCCAGAGGAAATAACCAAGGAATGGACATGGCATCCACCGCTAGAGGGTCCCTCCACCAAGAGCAGAACCTCGGAACTTTCCTGTTGTGTCGTCTCCATCAGGTTGATGTAAGAAAGGACCCCACTTCTTAACAATGAGGGTGAACACCTCTGGGTGCAGTTCCCACTCTCTGTTGTCCACTGTGTGTCGACTAAGGAAGTCTGCCACAACATTGTCTACTCCAGGAATGTGCACTGCGGATATGGCAGGAACATGTTCTTCTGCCCAGGACAAAATAGCCTTGACCTCTAACCAAGCGGCAAGACTTCTTGTTCCGCCCTGCTTGTTGATGTAAGCCACGGCCATGGCGTTGTCGAACTGTACCCGGACTGGGCAGTCTTCCAGCTGGGGTGTCCAATGATGAAGGGCATGAAATATCGCCCGAAGCTCCAACACCGTGATGGGAAGGAGAGATTCCTCCGGAGACCACCAACCCTGAGAACTCAGGCGACCCAGGACCGCTCCCCAGCCAGAGAGGCTGGCATCTGTCGTCACCGTGGTCCAGAAGGATACCAGGAAGGACTTGCCCTTCAGTAGATTGGAGAGGTCGAGCCACCATGACAAACTCAGTTCCACATGAAGAGGAAGGGATACTGATGTCTTCAGAAGGTCCGGCTGACCCCTGCATACCTAGATCACAAACCTCTGGAGTTCCCTGGTGTGAGCCATGGCAAATGGAACCGCTTCTATGGTGGTGATGAATTTCCCCACTAGAGAGGACAGCTTCTTGACTGGAACTGGATCTTGAGCTAGAACAGCAGATACTCTTGGGCGATCTGATGAGCCACTTCCTCCGTGAAAAACACCATGCTCTACTGAGTGTTAAAGAGAAGGCCCAGGAAGACAAGATGCTGGGATGGGACAAGATCCGACTTGTCCATGTTGATGATCCACCCGTGATGGGTGAGTGCATGAATGCAGTCCTGAATCTGCTGATGAAGAAGTTCCAAAGGTGGTGCCTTCGGAAGCAGGTCATTCATGTATGGAGTGACTCTGATGCCGTTCCGACGGAGGACAGACACTGATGCTCCCAGGACACGGCTGAAGACTTGAGGAGCTGTAGTCGGACCAAAAGGAAGAGCCGAAAACTGAAAGTGCCCTTGGTCGCAGGCAAATCTGAGATACTGTCGGCTCTCTGCATAAATGGCGATGTGTAGATAAGCGTCCTGAAGATCCAGAGAGGCAAGGAATCCCCCCCCCCCCCCAGGGCTTAGGTCGTTAAAAGCACCTGGTAAACTGAGCTATCCACATTTGGGTGATGGGAATTGTCAGTGATGGTAATCCGCTTAATGGTGGCAACCCATATCTAACAGAATAATAATAAAAAAACTAAAACTGTAGTAGAACTGTTCTCTTGCCTTGTGTCTTGACCAAGGAACAAATCTTACTGGAAGGGGATTGGCTAGCTGCAAGCTAAGGAGAGGAGGTAGGCTCCACCCAGCTGTCACTTCTCAGAATTGTTCGTGCCTACTTAAAAGGGCTGATCGCCTACCCAAAGTTACCAGTAACCTGTACTGGATGACAGTGAAAAGTTAATGTAGTTAAATGGGAACTCTCCCCTCCTTTCAAGTCCTCCTTATTCGATTGTGGCTTCCCAATAAATGTTCAATCCGTTTTTTGTTTTTTAAATTACTATTTTTTACTGAGAATTGGCCTTTATAAAATGGTCCATCCTGATGTCACTTCAGGGCAGGCTGCTGTATCGCAGCTTAATCTTCGCTTTTTCCACTCCCCAGTTGAATCTCGTTTCCATCCCCTCCTCTGAGGGTGGAATCCTGAATATGACCTGGCACGCTGTCAATGGTAAGAGAGAGCTCCAGGTCACATGCAGGAGTCCACCATGAGAGGACGGGGTGGAAACGAGGTACCACTGGGGAATGGAAAAAGCAAAGACTGAGCTTCGGTACAGAGCTGTACTGCAGCCTGCCCTGAAGTGATGTCAGGATGGACCATTATAAAGTCTAATTTCTATGTAAAAAGAGCGATTTAAATTGAATATTTATTGGGAAGCCACAATCTAATAAAAACAACTTTAAAGGAGGTGAGAGTTCCCCTTTAATAAAAAGGTGTCACTATGTGTTAGGTGCCGCCACACACAAACACACTGACATCTCTGTTGGGAATCACTGGACTAGGATATAACCACAGACTGCCATGTGCAGAAAGAAAAAAGGGTAAATCTGGCTGAATGGTGGGGATCTCCAACACATTGCTTCTCAATGTGTTGAAAACCTCTCTACCAAACCAGCTAAAAGCCTTATTTCAATGAATGGGATTTTGGGAAATTGTTAATTGTCCCCTTCAATGCACTTGGTATTTCCTGGAATTACATGCTTCCAGCTTCCTGAATAAGATCATCTTCTACAAATGGAACTTTAAATATGAACCATAATTATTACACACATTATTTCACTAGTTGTCCAAGTGCATACAGATATGATACATTTGAAACAGTCTTGTTCTCAGACTTTGTGTTGGTAGAACCTTTTTTTATTTCTACTGAAATTCTCATGAAACTATGCTTTGGATACCTCTCTTTCCCAAGGGAATGACTTTTGCAAAATTTAATGTATCAGAATGTTACTTTCTACCAGTAGAAATTAAAATGCACAGGGTAACCTCAGTAATTGTATCTAATAATACTTCCCTAATAGTGGCAATGTTTTAGTGCTCAGTATACTAATCTTACAAGTGCAAAACTGTACTGTGAAAAATGGGTAGATTCAACGCATCCACTGGTAGTCACAAAATCACACACATATACACTGACACTCCAGCCTATCCACTGGTAGTTAAAGAACCACAAATACACTTAACGCAGCCTTGTTCTACTGTCCACTGGTAATCACAGACACTGCAAGGCTCCACAACTTTGTTCCTTTGTCCACTGGTAGTCATAAAACCACACATACACGGATATCCCAGCCTTGTTCCCCTGTCCACTGGTAGTCACAGAACCAAACATACACTGTCTGACACCTCGGCCTTGTTCCACTGGTGGTCACAGAACCACATATACACTGTCTGACACCTCAGCCTTGTTCCACTGGTAGTCACAGAACCATACATACACTCACACCACAGCTTTGTTCCTGTCCACTGGTAGTCAAAGTCACTTAACACAGCCTTGTTCTACTGTCCACTGGTAATGACACACACTGCATGGCATCAACTTTGTTCCTCAGTCCATTGGTAGTCATAGAAACACACACACACACACACACACACACACACACACACACACACACACACACACACACACACACACACACACACACACACACACACACACCATTCTGCAAAAAACATTCTACTATTTTTTTTATTATCTTACTGAAAATTCTTATGAAATCCAAACACCACAATGTTTACATATTAATTTGCAATCTGTACATACCAGTCTTTGTCTGTGCTGTAGTTACAACTTTCTGAACTCCTGCAGGAATGTCTTTAAACTTCTCGTCCACAATACAGGATGTCACCGTTGGGTTTAAGGCCGCTTTGCTGTTTACGTCACTAAGTTTAGCAAGGCTGTACAGGCTGGGACGCAACCTGTGAGTTATGTAAGCTGCCAATCGATTGGCTGGATGAAGCGCCCCCATCTGTCCCAAAAGTAACTTGGCTTGAGGATAATTTTTGCCGTTGACCTACAATAAGACATTATGCATTGGCTGAAGGATTTATTATATACATGCACACAGATTTTTATATTCACTGATAAATCTCTGTCTACTGGAGGACAAAGGGAGTGTTGGCTAAAAGTTCCAACCACAAGGAGGCAGGGCACTAGAAGTTAACGGATACTAAATAACTAAGCTCCTCCCAGTCCTCTCTCTACTCCCAAAATTCCGGTTATAGCTCCATTTTCATCAAGCAAAGCAGAAGGCAAAGTTTCTAGGATACAGACACCATGAACAGCAGGGTATCCAGACCCAAAATACAACTAGGGCCATAAGTTCAAAAGCAAAAGTGGAGGCATTCTGGGACAAACCATTTGCACTGTAGGGGAGAATTAAAAATTCCCATTGATTTAAATGGGGATTTTAACCCCCCGAGTGCTAGAGAGATCACCAACGCATTGCTAAGCAATGGGATGGAGGCCTCTCTAACATTCAAGGGGTTAAAATCCCCATTTACATCAATGGGAATGTTTAGTTCTCCCCCCTACAATGCAAATGGTTTGCCCCAGAATGCCTCCACTTTTCTTTTGAACATACAGCCTTTAGAGGTTTCTCAGGGTGGGAGACTCAGAATGGGGCATACAGTGGACCATGGAGATCAAAGGGTTACTTACCAAACTTCTGTCTTCAAGATCCAATCTTAATAGGGCAGAATCTCTAGGAGACTCAGCTATGAGGAACCAACTTATCATAAAGTCAAGCTCCACAGGGGAAAGAGTCCATAAGCACTTGTGAACTGGACATGAGTCAAACCTCCACAGGGGAAAAGGTCCATAAGAACTTGTGAACTGGACATGAGTCAACCTCTACAGGGGAAAAGGTCCATAAGAACTTGTGAACTGGACACGAGTCAAACTCTACAGGGAAAAAAAGTCCATAAGCATTCGTGAACTAGAAGCCAGTGATGGGAGCCTGCCTAATAGGGGACTATACAGCCCCATATCTAAATCAAGAAATAATGAAAGCCTAGAAAAAACTAAGACAAGCACCACTGCACGCTCCATCTTGGACGTAGGACACATGAATCTGGGAATTAAGGTGAGGGGTTGAGCTGGAGGAAGAGGAGGGAGTGTCAGCCACAAATAACCTGTCTTTTTGAAGTTTCCAGCCCTCCTGGAGGATGGAGCTCAATCCCATTATTCCAGTGCTCCAAACTGGACATAAGAGAAACCTAAGGCCAAGTTCCACTCTGTTAAAGCCAGATTGTCAAAAATCGGATGGGGTGTGGATTAAGCAGGTCTGCAGACATTGCAGGATGCCAAGGGTCTTCTACATATAGGTCCAATAACAAGTGATACCATGTTTGTCTTGACCACTCTGGTGTTATTAGAATGAGATGCACCTGTTTTTAGCTTTGTGATGACTATGGGAATTATTGCTGGAAGTGGAAATAGATATGCTACTGCACGGGTAGTCATCTGTCAGACCTCCAGGTACTGGGGACTACAACTCCCATCATCCCTATACAGCTGCTGGTTGGGGATGATGGAAGTTTTAGTCCCCAACAACTGAATGTCTGACATTTGACTAGCCCTGGACTAGTGTGATTTCAATGTATCAGCATGGCATTCACTGCTATAGCTTTTGGATCTCATGTTTTTGTGCACAAGATTTGTAGTATGGAGTGAATTTGGAACTCTATCAGGTCCATCTCCGACATGCCCCATCAGGCTATTATTACCTGAAATATGGCTTGGTTCACTTCCTGTTTGCTAGGAACCCTTCTCATTAAGGCTAGACCAAAAGACAAAATATACATATTGGAAATGTTTGTTTTGGAAAGCAAATATAAGAATACAGTGGTGTCTGGGCTAGATCAGATGTAGAGTCCTTGATGTCCTGGGAGGATAGGAATTCTTCCGGTTCTATGGAAGCATTGACAAACGTTATGGATTACACCTTGAACTTGGCTATTCTGAAAAAGCTGTGTTGTGCTTAAGTCTAGCTCTAGATGCACACCTCAGACCTTGAGAACCAAAAAGATATGAATAAAACTCCTTGAACCTTTGGTTTCTGGGAATGGGAACAATGATGGAAAAATATAAAAATAAAAAAAGGAATGGTTTGGTTTGGTGAAAACCTGCTGCTTTACGTTTTTGTTTCAATACTCTGTATATAAAAAAGCTACTTTGGTGGAAAAGATCTGTATACAGTATAAATTAGTCTAAAACCCTAAAACGTACAAGGAGGCTAAAGATAGCATGAAAAATAGTGACAGTAAATATCACTTTCAAGTAGTTTTCAAGTTTGTCAGATGAGTCTTAAAATACCTCCACTGCGGAGAATATCATTCCCAACACGTAAAAGTAGTTCCACAAGGACGCTGACAGACATGGATATTTACCCCCAATAAAATGGTCCTAGAGAGGCAGGGAGATAAGAAATATAAAGACCTATCTGCACCAGTGAGGAAGATTAGTAGCCCAGAAGGAACTTTTGAGCCTGTCTCTTTAAAGGAGACTCTTTATACCCGTGGTCCCTGCATTCCTCTAAGGACTACGAGAAAAGCATTTATGGTAAGTAAAATAAATAAAATAATCCAGTTTTCTCTAAACCCTCAAGGAATACAAAAGCTCCCCCTCATCCCCAGAAGAGGGGGACTCTGATAATATTGGAGGAATGGGAACCATAACAAGGGTCATCAGATGCAGACACATAGCAGCGCAACAAGGTGGATCAGTCAACCATTTGAATAAGGTCTTGGTCCAAATGCTCTCTCCCTCAGCTTTGGAGGCTTTAGGTCTGGATAGAGCAGAGACAAAGTGCTCACTCAATAAGGCCAAGAAAAGATGTGCAGAGGAGACACGAAACCATGTAAAGGAGCAGTGCCAAAGCAACAGACATGACATGCCTTCCCACAAAGGAAAGTATGGTAGCAAAGGCCACTCAAGCATCCAGCCAACAGCCAGATGTAGCAGTCCAAGAAGGAGATGCTACACCACAGGAGAAAAGCCTGCACAAAAGTTAGACTGAAAGAAGAGTTCTGTATACACCTCCCACAGTAAAAATACTGGCAAGAAACAGTGCACCCCAACCAGAGAAACATCCTCACACAATGTCCCATTAACAGAGCATTCTGGATACTACAGATGTGCCTTCCAAAGGCAAAAAGAGTGAAAGTAGGCTATGCTCCCTAACCAGAGCAATGTCCCCTCACAACATCCACTGAACAGCCGTACCGGATACTCAGCACGTTCTACTCGGAAACAGGCAAGCCGCCAGATGGAAGGAATACAATCAGGCAGGGCTCCCAACTAGAACAACACCTGCAATAAGCCAAGGCTGCGCATTCAGGAGACAGTCGCTCAAGAAACCAGTGAAAGGTGACTGCTCTCTACCACTGAGCAAAGCCTCCACATAATGTACCCATAACAGCGAGTTCCAGATACTCCAGATGCGCTGCTCTTCTTAATCAGACATAATTATTAGGGTTTGGTCTGGAGGCAGGCGAAAAGTATGCAGAGGTACTAGACAATCAAATATTGCAAATTGGCTCATGTCAGACAGCACCTGAGAGAAAAACTCAGTTGATGACAAAGGGAACTTTCCCAAAAGGCGCACTTCAAATGTTTCAGAGAAGCTGAAAACAGTGGCTTGAAAGGGGAGCACTGAACGCCATCTAAGACTATATTTAAATCCCACAAAGGGTTGGAGTCTTGTACGGGGGAGAATGTGACGAACCCCCTGAAAAAATGTTTCAGCATCAGGGAACCTTGCCAGTTTCCCCTATAAAAGTATAGACCAGGCAGAGACCTGAACCTTAAGAAAGGTGAGGCAGGGGCCTTCTCAAGGTCAGCTTGTAAAAAGTCCCAACACGTATGGAAGATAGAAGCGCAAGGGATCAAGATCCCGATGATCACAAAAAGCAAAGTAAATACATCAAACCCAATGACAGATCTGGGCCAACAGGCTTGCAGCATAATCTGGACCACAGAATCACTCAATCCTTTGGCGTTTTAATATACTGGCCTCAAGATCCACGTTGGTGCAGAATAGTGGCAGCTTGGCATTGAGACTGATGACCGACCAACTCCAATGACCCGCCCGTTGCCGGAAAAGCTCCTGTTTAAATTCCCATTCAGCTGGATGAATGGACTACTAGCTGAGATAGTATGCCTCCCAATTTTTCCCTGCGTGCCAAGTGTGCCGGCAGCCTACACCAGTTGGAGTCTGTCTTCACACTAAACTCTTCCAAGAAATATGTTCAAATAAGAAAATGAAAATAGAGGAAATCAGCCCTATTATGTACCAAACCGCTGGGACTGGTGCACAGCCAATGTAGTAAAGCAATTCATTACACTGCACAGCATTTGCACTAAAGCTTGAGGAACAACAGTGGACTGCATAGCAATGCCTGCTGCTCCAAGTGCTGTCTAGCACTGCTCTTAGGATACACAAATCCACAGATCTATACAAAATATCAGACTGTGCCTAGGGGTTTAACGCATTGCCAAAGGAATCCTCAGATTGTGGCCAAGGGTATAACAGTTTCATATGAAACCAAAGAAAGTGACCAGGGACACACAAATATACTCACTGTCTTAGTTTCTCTAATCTACATTGGTTGTTTTCAACCTCTCCTCTCAGAGCCTGCTATAAAGTCAGGACTTGAGCATTTCCCAGCTTGACTACAGGTAAGTCAACCAGATGCTCAATCATTAGATTTACTCACCTGTATTCAAGTTTTAAATCCTCAAGTTCTGGGCTGTTTATGGGCCCTGAGAACACAGATTGAGAACCACTGCCCTACACCTCCTGCAAGTCCATCTCAGTCCTGAGATCATGGCTGGTAAACAGAATTCCAGGTCAGGAGGGTACCCAGTGTGAGGAGCAGTGGAGATAATTCAGCATACTAGATAGAACAGGTCTGGGAACTGCTATCACCCCATTCTGCTCCATCTCTGTACAGTATCCAAAAAAAAAGCAAAAAAAAGAAAAATTACTGTCTCAGAGACGCCAGCCCTGTACCTCCTGTGTAAGGACAAAAGCTGAACTGCAGACGAGGTTATGGGTGACAAATGAGAGGCTGGAAGGAACACAATTATATTTTTAAGTGTGAGGTGCTTTACCCTAGGGTCCCTATGCCCTTCATTCAGATACAAGAGAAAGTAAAATGCCTCTTACCTGAATGAGCTCTGACTGATTGATGTTGGAGTTCTTCAGATGAGCCACTAGCTTGCCAGCTGGAATGACCTTGGTGTAGAAGGGCAGACCTTTACCACCCTTTTCTTTCTCAGGAATGGACTCTGATGGTTTGCGTTCTGGAAGCTTAATACTTTCTGTTTTCCACTTTACAGGATCAACTTTTCCCAGGCTCCAGTCTTTCTTGAGTCCAGGAGCCATTGAGATTTTAACTCTTGATGAAGTGGAGGCCTCCAGTTTGTTTCCACTTTTGTTCTCAGATGTCAACTCAATGTTGAAGCTGCCCACCTTGAAGGACTGAGGCTCCTTGCTGTTCATGTGCTGGGACACAATGCTGAGGATCTTGTTGCGATCCTCCTCCCAGGTGCAGTCTGAAATGATCTCTATGAGTTTGTTGGGACCAACGTTGTGCGACTTGTGGGTACCTATGTCTGGGGCTTATTCATCAACCAAAAAAAAAAGTGAAAAATATCAAAACTACCATAAAATACTGTAAACTAATGTATACATTAAAAAAAAAAAAAAAAAAAAAAAAGGAGGCTTAAGGCCCTGTGTGCACTCTGGAGGAGGAGAACTTTACCCCATAGTTCCTGTGTTGCACATTGGATGTACAAGAAATGTACTTACACAAGCTCTTCATAAATCAAAGGTTATCAATATACCTTAAAGGGATAGTAATACTTCGTTTTAACTTTATTTTATTTTGTAGGCATTAAAAAAACATGAAGAATGATATAAGTCTTATCTCTCAAACCTTTATGGTTTATGAGATATTCACAAGCAAAGTTCCCCTCCCCGCCCCTTTTACCTAGTGTAAGACATCTCTTCTCAGATGTGAATCTGGTTGTAAGACCAGACAGATAACAGAAGGGGACAATTTTCTTTGTATGAAAACAATGAAAGCCCTTCCCCCCTTGACAAGTTTTTCAGCTTTTTCCCTTATCTTAATTGAAGATTGTCCCTCTCTGCAGTCTACCTGGGCATCTCCCTTCTGATCTGGTTGAACAGGGAAGGGACACTTTGTTTGTGAATATCTCTTAAACCATAAAGGTTTCAGAGTTAAGACTTATATCATTCTTCATGTTTTTTTAATGCCTACAAAATAAAATAAAGTTAAAATGAAGTATTACTATCCCTTTAAAATATACTTAAGACCCCTGAGGCATTGATCGAAAAGTAAGAAATCAGGGAGTCTTAAATGTGCTTAGTCATATCTAGCCCATAAATAAGCATCAGGAAATGATCGTGTGTGTTAGATTCTCACTGAATTCTCCTCAGTTTACAAATGCCCCACTTGTCATTTTAACTCTTTCACTGTCGTCCAATACAGGTCACTGGTACTCCGGGAGGCGTAAGTCCCCTTTAATAGGCAGGAACAACTATGCAAATGATTTGCAAGGGGCGGAGCCTCCCCTCTTACTTAAGCCACCTTCTGGCCAGAGCCACTTTAGATTGATTTGTTCCTGGTGTGCTTGCACACCAGGTAGAGAACATCTATGCATCTTAGTATTTTATTATTTTTTATTCAAATATGGAATACCACCATTAGGAGGGTGACCATGGCTGTGAATTGCCCTCTTTAAAGTGGCTGGTGCAGCTTCCAGGGATTTTCTGTGGACCTTATGCCCTGATGAGGGGACAGCTTGTGTTAAGCAGCTCCCCTATTGGGGAATTTACCTCTGGTTCTTTCCCTCCTTATCATGGTCACCTGAAGACAGAAGTCCTGCAAGGAAGGTGAGTCACCCATTGAGTGCTGAAGGTCCACTTGTCCCCACAGTGTCCCTTTGATGGGCTTGTATTTGGGAGTTTTAATACACTCCAGCACTCATAGGGTGTTTCTATTGCATTATTACTGTTTCATGCAATTTATGTGGTATTCTCTGGGTTTTGGAGCTTTGGGTATTCATTTATTTATGTTTCTCATGTATTTCATGCTTGTTTGGGCACTTTTTAATGTTTTACTAAACTTTAATACAAATGGTGTTCCGCGCCTTTAAGCGCGGCTTTTTCCCGCTCAGACGCAAGGGCTCCTTTACTCTCTATGAGAATTCACAGTGTGGGACATATCTCTGGAACCGCTTGTCACAGCAACTTCAGAGAGGGCTCATTTTAATGCTAGGCTCCTGCTCTATCATCCGGAATGTGTTTTATTTATGTGGGGTGTTCAGGGGGGCTTCGGGCACTGTTTGGGGTACTTGTATGGAAAAAACTACATTTCCCATGAGCGCTTGGTTCGCGCTCGTTTCTGATTGGCTGTCATGACGGCCGCCATTTTGTGGTACTTTTCCTAGGCGAGTACACTACGCAGGGACCGAGCCTTCTCTCTCCTCAACAGATTAACCCTTCGCTGGCCAGATAAGTCCGTTTTTAGAACATTTCTGGGGTGAAACTTTAATCTTTTACACTTTTTCTGGGTGATAGTGTTATTGGTGGGGTATATTGACGCTGTGAGCATGTCTGCTTCACTGGAGCTAGGGGCTAGACCCAAGTCTAAGGAGGATGGGGGGTCTGCTCCCCCCATGGCGTTTTGCTCCTCTTGCCACATTGGGCTGGATGGCGATAATGTGGGGGATCTATGCCCTAATTGTACTGGTCAAGATAGCAACCCTGGGCTTCCCAGCCACGCTATTGAGCCATCTTGGGTGAGGGAGTTTAAAGCTGCCACTAGGGATCTCAGATCCACGCTTCAACTCTTTCCCTCTCAGATACAGGGGGCTCTCCAGGTCTGGCAGACCCCCTCTACTATCAGGACCTCCCTGCCTAAGCCACAGGGAGCTCCTGATATCACTGATTCTTCTGAAGAAGAACTCTTACAGGATTCTGATGCTGAGGAACGTACTGTTATTGAATCTAACAGGTCCATTGGGGACCCCTATGAGTGTGACCCTGAAGTTTCGGCTGAGGGTCTGATCAGAGCGGTTCTGAATACGCTCAACCTTCCTCTGACTCAGGAATCCACTTATGATCCTACTGATGTTTTTCAGAAAAAGCCATCTAAACCAGTTGTTTGTTTTCCAACTAACCCTACTCTTGCCCGTCTGGTCTCTGAGGCATGGAAGAATCCTGATAGATCTTCCTCTGTCTCCAAAAAGTTTGCTAAACTTTACCCTTTTCCTGAGGCGGAGCTGGCAAAATGGGTTCATCCTCCCAAAGTGGATGCTCCTGTGTCTAGACTATCCAAATCTACCGCTTTGGCTGTCTCAGATGCCTCTGCTTTGCAGGACTGGACGGATAAGAAACTAGAGCTCTCTCTTAAGTCTATTTTTGCCTCCATTGGCACAGCCATGCGCCCCACTTTTGCTGTGGCATGGGTTAATAGAGCTATTGCGGCCTGGACTGAACGACTGACTGAAGCAGTTCGCCAGGATGCGCCGGTATCTGAACAGTTGCAGCTACTTGCTAATATCACTGAAGCGCAGAACTATGTTGCTGACGCTGCTTTTGATGCTGTGCGCATGATGGCGAGGGCCTCCACTTCTTCTGTGGTGGCTAGACGCGCTCTTTGGCTGAAAATCTGGTCTGCTGATACAGCCTCTAAGAAAGCCTTGCTTTCTTTGTCCTTTCAGGGGAATTTGCTTTTTGGGTCTGAACTCAAAGAAATGATCAGTGAGGCTACTGGCGGTAAAAGTACTCTTCTACCCTCAGTCTTTAAGAAAAAGTTTCCAGCCAAACGCAATCGGTCCTTTCGTTCCTTTCAGACTGAGACACGCTCCTCGGCCCAAACGGGTCCTCCCACTACGCGCTCCTCCTCCAAGCCCAAACAGTCCTGGAGGCCCAAAGTTGCCTCCAAGGCCAAGACCTCCAAGACTGCTTCGGCATGACTCGCCGAACCCGGGTCCGCATCCGGCTGTAGGCGGTCGTCTCCGCATCTTTCGCCGGACTTGGGAGGAGTCAGTGGCGGACCCATGGGTTCTTCAGGTGGTGTCAGAGGGATACAGGATCCCTTTCTCTTCCCTTCCTCCTTTTCGGTTCCATTTTACTCGTCCTTCTCAGGAACCCACAAAAAGGCGTCTGTTCGACGACGCTATTCAGGATCTCTTGGACAAAGAGGTCCTGGAGGCCGTTCCTCAGGGGGACACAGGTTCAGGATTTTATTCCAACCTGTTTGTGGTAGCCAAAAAGGACGGAGGAGCTCGTCCCATTTTGGATCTCAAAGATCTCAATGCCTATGTGGTGACTTCCCACTTCCGCCAGGAGTCCCTGCGCTCTGTGATTGCAGCAATGTCTCCAGGGGAGTTTCTTGCCTCCCTGGACCTTCAGGATGCTTATCTTCACATCCCTATTCATCCAGAGAGCAGGCGGTATCTCAGGATTGCCTGCCACAGGGGACACTTTCAGTTTGCAGCGCTCCCCTTTGGGCTGACTTCAGCCCCTCAGGTCTTCCAGAGGGTGTTGGGCTCCTTGATAGCGGTGCTCCATCAAGATGGGATCAGAGTGACCCCCTACATGGACGATCTCCTACTGAAGGCCTCCTCTGCGGAGCTTCTCCATCAGCAATTACAGATGTGCATGCACACCCTGAACCGTCATGGCTGGATCCTGAATCTGGACAAGTCGGACTTGATTCCATCTCAGAGGCTTCTGTTCCTGGGTCTCCTGTTCGACACTCGCCAATGCATGGTGTTTCTTCCAGAGGACGTGGCTCACCAGATAGCCGTCAGAGTGGCTGGGATTCTGGACATGGACGAGATTCCAGTACCGAAGTTGTCGTCCTTAGTGGGGAAGTTCATTTCCACAATCGAAGCAGTACCATTTGCCATGGCCCACTCCGGGGATCTTCAGAGATTTGTGATCCAGACGTGCAAGAATCATCCAGATCATCAACATCTGTCTGTTTCTCTTCCTCCTCATGTCGAGTCGAGTCTGCACTGGTGGTTAGATCTCTCTCATCTCCTGAAAGGGAAATCCTTTCTAGTTCCTCTTTGGACCACAGTCACTACGGATGCCAGCCTTCGGGGCTGGGGTGCAGTCTGGGGTCGCTTCAGTGCTCAGGGGAAATGGGGTCTGGAGGAATCCATGCTCTCCATCAATGTTCTGGAACTTCGTGCTGTCCAGCTGGCCCTGAGGCACTGGGAGTCTCAATTGACCGGTCTTCCGATCAGAGTGGAGTCCGACAACGCCACGGCGGTGGCTTACATCAACAGGCAAGGCGGCACAAGAAGCGGTTCCGCCTGGTGGGAGGTCAAGGATATTTTGTCTTGGGCAGAAGATCACGTGCCTGTCATCTCTGCAGTTCATATTCCAGGTGTGGACAACGTCATGGCAGACTTCCTCAGTCGTCACACCGTCGACAGCGGAGAATGGGCTCTTCACCCAGAGGTGTTTCACATGCTCACTCAACGGTGGGGGATGCCTGTGGTGGACCTGATGGCTACCAGACACAACAGGAAGGTTCCGGTGTTTTGCTCCCGGTTGAGGGACTCCCTTGCTCTAGCAGTGGATGCCTTGTCGATCCCTTGGGACTTTCCCCTGGCTTACATCTTCCCTCCTCTTCCTCTATTGATCAGAGTTATCCAGAAGTTGAAGAGAGAACGTTGTCCTGTCATCCTGATTGCTCCAAACTGGCCTCGCCAGTCCTGGTTTCCGGAGTTGATGGCCATGTCAGTGAAGGATCCGATCCCACTTCCAGCCCGTCCGGACCTACTTCTTCAGGGGTATCTGTGGAAGGAGGATGTTCACTCTCTCCATTTGATGGCATGGCGGTTGAATCCTCGATTCTAGCAAAGAAAGGCTTTTCTCCTTCTGTGGTATCGACTATGCTCAGTGCTCGTAAGCCTGTGTCTTCCAAGATCTATCATCGCATATGGTCAACTTTTGTGACATGGTGTTCTGATAAGAAGTTATCCCTTGAATTCCATCTTCCCACTGTCCTGGCCTTCTTGCAG
This sequence comes from Rhinophrynus dorsalis, assembly GCA_037306005.1. Lineage (NCBI taxonomy): Eukaryota > Metazoa > Chordata > Amphibia > Anura > Rhinophrynidae > Rhinophrynus > Rhinophrynus dorsalis. Next base: position 87,595,869 of record CM074728.1, read on the forward strand.
GACGGTGTGGATAAGGGGCTCAGTCTGAGTTCCCTCAAAGTTCAGACTTCTGCCTTGTCTGTGTTTTTCCAGGAAAGGATTGCTATCCTTCCTGATGTGAAAGTTTTCTTCCAAGGTGTGACTCATGTTCGACCTGCCTTCAAGAGTCCTGCTCCCCAGTGGGACCTCAATTTGGTGCTGGGAGTTCTACAGCGACCACCGTTTGAATCCTTGGCTTCCATTCCATTACGTCTTGTGACTTGGAAGATGGCCTTCCTTTTGGCTATTGTGTCAGTACGCCGGGTGGCAGAGTTACAGGCCTTGTCTTGTAAACCTCCTTACCTGGTGTTCCACAAGGATAAGGCTGTGCTTCGCACTACCAAGGAATTCTTACCCAAGGTTGTGTCCGAGTTTCACATCAATCAGGAGATTGTGGTTCCCTCTTTCTGCCCTAATCCTTCATCTGACAAGGAAAGAGATCTCCATCTGTTGGATGTGGTGCGTTGCCTCAAATTTTATGTTCATCGCACCGAGTCTATCAGGAAGTCTGACGCTCTATTCGTCATTCCTGAGGGGCCTAGGGCAGGGAGACCGGCTTCCAAAGTTACCATTGCCTCTTGGATTAAGGCTACCATCCGTGAAGCCTATAAGTTGAGGAATAAGCATGTTCCCTTCCGGGTGACTGCCCATTCCACCAGATCTATTGGGGCCTCTTGGGCCTACAAGAATCAAGCTTCTGCTGATCAACTGTGCAGAGCGGCCACTTGGTCCTCTGTGCACACTTTTTCAAAGCACTACCGAGTTGATGTACTGGCGTCGGCTGATGCCAGTTTTGGAAGGAAGGTCCTGGAGGCAGTCTTGCCTGTGTAGGTCTTCCGCTCTGTGATCCTTAGTGCTTCCTTACTGTTGAGCCCGGTTGGCTCTAGTTCCGTGTGCTGTGTTAGTTCAGGGATTGTTCCCTTGGTTGGTGTCCGTTGACACTTACAGTTTGGGCTATGTTATCAACTGGTCATAGCAGTTCTAGTGACTTGGGCCTTGCGCCTGGTCCTTGCCTTACTTCCCGCCTCTGGATCAGCTCAATGTTTGTACATCCCAGAGTACCAGTGACCTGTATTGGACGACAGTGAAAATAGGATTTTAGTCTTACCTGTTAAATCCTTTTCACTTAGTCCATACAGGTCACTGGTCTCCCACCCTGTCAAGGGACCAGTCTTGGTTCTCCTGTGGCATCCAGCGGGAGACCGTTCGGGCATGCTCACAGGAGTCTTTCTTTTTGCTTACCTGAGGTCAGTTTTAGGGTCTCAAATCAATCTAAGTGGCTCTGGCCAGAAGGTGGCTTAAGTAAGAGGGGAGGCTCCGCCCCTTGCAAATCATTTGCATAGTTGTTCCTGCCTATTAAAGGGGACTTACGCCTCCCGGAGTACCAGTGACCTGTATGGACTAAGTGAAAAGGATTTAACAGGTAAGACTAAAATCCTATTTTTTAAGTATCATAATAGAGATCATAACTTAAGAAGCTCTTTAAACATTGGACTATATGGGGGGGTTGGAACTTCCTCTGTGACCAGAAGCTGAATGTCAGATTGGAGCAGTGAGTCACAAAATGTGTTATTACATGCAGTCTAAACGGATACAAGTAATAGTAAAATGAGAGGGGCATAAATATGCTGAAGGGTCACTAGTTTGTTTTTTAAATTTCCTGGTACGCAACCCCATTGAATGGTACGCAACCCCATTGAATGGTGTCCCCCAATGTAACGGAAGAAATATTCATATACAAGTGTGATAGTGTACTGCAGCAATGGATTTGTTTATGGCTGTTTTTCCTACTGCATACTATAGAGAGCTGTAGTCAGTGACTCAATCTCTCCCATAGAGTTTATTATGCTAATAGTACAAGTGGAAAAATCTGGACACCAGCTGAAGGACTTGCTAATAGTTGGACTAAACATAGAAATAAAGTTGTAATTGTAATAACATTTTATTGAAAAACCTCCCAACAGCGGCATTAACCCTTTGAATGCCAGAGCAAAGAAATTCATTGCATACCCCTATGGCACTCAAAGGGTTACCTCCTCTCTACCAATTCAGCAGCGAAAGCCCTAACATTTTTCAATAAAGGAAAGTTATTGTTATTACTAATTAAAATGTAATATTTTGAATGTCAGCACACCTTTTTGCTTCTTAAAGGGTTTACACAAATATCCCTCGTGCAAAGACCCTGTAACACAAGGATATGCTAAGAAGAAATTGTAAAAACCAACAGTTGAGGGACAAATCAAACATAAAAATACATTTAAAACCACACACACGCACAAAATCCAAGTGATTTAAATTGGGCTTTTAACCCCTTGAATGCTAGAGAGGTCTCCATTGCATTGCTCCACTTTTTCTGCGAGTATATAGTAGGGCTCGACAAAGCCAAACAAGAGCAGGTTACAATAGTGAAATGCGACCTGCCGCACATCTATACCTCATCCCTGCATCCTGATCGCTTGCACAGCTCTGCGAGGATCTCTAGGACAGAAAAGGATTCTCTCCTTGCTAAGCTCTTAAAGGGATAGTAATACTTCGTTTTAACTTTATTTTATTTTGTAGGCATTAAAAACATGAAGAATGATACAAGGCTTATCTCTGAAACCTTTATGGTTTAAGAGATATTCACAAACAAAGTTTTCCCCCTTGTTCAACCAGATCAGAAGGGAGGTGCCCAGGTAGACTGCAGAGAGGGACAATCTTCAATTAAGATAAGGAAAAAAGCTGAAAAACTTGTCAAGGGGGGCAGGGCTTTCATTGTTCTCATAGGAAGAAGACTGTCCCCTGCTGTTATCTGTCTGGTCTATGGACTACATTCCACATTTGAGAAGAGATGGCTTACACTAGGTAAAAGGGGCGGGGAGGGGAACTTTGCTTGTGAATATCTCATAAACCATAAAGGTTTGAGAGATAAGACTTGTATCATTCTTCATGTTTTTTTAATACTTACAAAATAAAATAAAGTTAAAACGAAGTATTACCATCCCTTTAACAAAAGTTCAGTATGAATCATGCTGCCTTCAGTGCGCCACTCTACACAACATTTTACTCAATCTCTTGGCACTGGCAGGCTCCAAAATTCACTACATTTGGTTCCCACTCCTGACTCTGACAAAGGGGAACTATGTGTATATATTATATATCCTATATCCTAGGAAGAGTACAGTAACATAGTAACGTAGTTGATGAGGCTGAAGAAAGACATGCATCCATCAAGTCCAGCCCATGCCAAAAATGTAACAAATAGCAGAGTATGCAGAGAGGTACAGGTCAGATTTGTTTGTAGTTGCTGTTTTGATCATACAAAGGGCAGCACAGAATGGACTATCTTGTCTTGTAATAAAGGACACATTGCATCAAGAGACACTTCTGTGAATAAAAATAGTCATGGAAATGTGTATATTGAGAAAGGGTGGGGACCCTGTATATTTCTTTTGTAAGGAGATACATGCATGTTTATCCCTTTGAATGCCAGTGGGGTGCACAAGTCAGTGCTCTGAAATAAGATGCATACCTCTCTGGTACGCAAAAGGGTTAAGAAGGTACCTTTGGAGGGAGAAAGACCTGTGTTTGTGTGTAGTGGAGGGATTGTGCTATCATCTTGACTTCATTCATAACTACACACTAAGGCGTGATAAAGAGGTGATAAAGCGAAGAGGACTTCTCCAGTTCCTATGTTATTCTATCGAGCCAATGCACTAAGTGATGTCACTGGAGAAGTCCTCTCTGCTTTATCACCTCTTTATCATGCCTTAGTGCATCTCCCCCAGTGTTGAACCCTAGGAAAATGAACTTGTTAACATATTGCATACTGCGCATATAACTACCTTCTCCTTCCTTGTTTTCACTGTTCTTGGAAAGTTTATGACAGCAGTCCTATGGATAAAAATACAAATGTATTAATATTTGCTTTTGGGAGCTCTCACTCCTGTAAATCCCAGTTATTACATGTATTATGCATGTGTGCACATTAGTATTACATGTTTAAGCAGTGAGGAATATGGTCTTTGCCCAGGCAGGTTAAACCTAGTTGCCAATGAATCCAGAAGGGAGAACAGTTTTCACCCAAACCTTCAGAGTTCAGCAAGGGATCGGGCGAGTGGCTCTGTAAATTATGGAACTTAAAACTCTGCTCAGGGCATGTATTGCCTCCTGGGAAGAAAGTGCCATAAGTACCAATACATTGTAAGGTTTACCCTACTGAGTAAAACAAAGGTACTTCCGCTGCAGAGTTGTTTCATTCAAATTTGATTTGTTTTAGGTGCAGTATCTCAATGGCCTCATATTGTTCAGTGATGCTGTTGCTATCCTATTGGTAGCTCTGGTCAGGTGACAAGATGGTGTAGTAACAGCACCAATGTAACGTTTCAGGCCATTAAAATACTGTGACTAACACAAATCAAGTTTGAGCTTCAATAACTTTACAATAAAACACCTCTCAGGAGTGGAAATTCACTTATTTTACTCAGAAGGAGAAAACCTAAAATACATATTTTTTTCCATATTACACATTACTATCCCCTTAAATCTTTACAGGAGAGGTGAAAAAGTCATTGTTGAGCAAAGTGTTCCTCCCCACTGACAGCTGAGGACTGTAGCCAAAATGGATCCAAAAATAGTGTGTGTGTGTGTGTGTGTGTGTGTGTGTGTGTGTGTGTGTGTGTGTGTGTGTGTGTGTGTGTGTGTGTGTGTGTGTGTGTGTGTGTGTGTGTGTGTGTGTGTGTGTGTGTGTGTGTGTGTGTGTAGCGCAACCTTTGCCACAGAAAATGAACTAATTCCTCCCAAGTTGAAGATGGGTGTTTGCCTATTCACAACTTTCTATTTAAAGGGATAGTAATGTTTCACAATAAAAGCAGCTCCAATTAATCTTCATAGTATTTGGGCCATGGAGAGTGTCATTTCAATACTGTCAGAGTTGCAGTTCAAGAGTAACTGAATGATAAAGTATCCACCTCCCGCCCTTTTTACCGATTTAACACTGCTCACCTCAGAGCAGCAACACTGTCTGGATGAATCACAGAGAGGTACAATCTTCAGTGAGTAGAAGGAAATGAGGATTTTAGTCTTACCTGTTAAATCCTATTCTCTTAGTCCATACAGGTTACTGGTAACTTTGGGTAGGCAGTCTGCCCCTTTAAGTAGGCAGGAACAATTCTGAGAAGTGAATGCAGGGGTGGAGCCTATCTTCCCTCCTTGGCTGCAGCTAGCCAACCAGCTCCAGAAAGATTTGAGACACTAACTATGACTAGATAGTGGAAGGAAAGAAGACTCCTGTGAGCGTGACCCCGAAGGACCCCCACGGCCTGCCACAGGACAGCCAAGCATGGTCTCTTGACAGGGTGGGAGACCAGTAACCTGTATGGACTAAGAGAAAAGAATTTAACAGGTAAGAATAAAATCCTCTTTTTCTCTGTCATCCAATACAGGTTACTGGTAACTTTGGGATGTCCAACCATTGAGTTTCCCAGAGGCAGGAAATAAGGCAAGGACCAGGTGCAAGGCCCCCAAAGTCACCAGAGCAGATATGAACCATCAGATCAGAGACAGCTCAACAAAACAATGAAGTGTCAACGGACACTAAACAGGGGTAACAACACCCCAAACTGTTACACAGAACACTGAACTAGAGCCAACAGGGCTCAAAAGTGAAGGAAGCACCAAGAACCGAAGAAGATCCTAGACAGGCAAGACTGCCTCCAGGATTTTCCTCCCAAAGCTGGCATCAGCCGATGCCAACACATCAACACGGTAGCGCTTTGAAAAGGTGTGCACAGACGACCAGGTGGCAGCCTTGCACAACTGATCAGCAGAGGCCTGATTCTTGTAAGCCCAAGAAGCCCCAGTAGATCGAGTAGAATAAACCATGACCCTGAAGGGGACAGGCTTCTTCCTCAGCTCATAGGCCTTACGAATAGTGGACTTCATCCAAGAAGCAATAGTCACTTTGGATGCAGGTCTTCCTGCTCTGGGACCCTCAGGAATGACGAACAGCGCATCTGATTGCCTGACAGACTCAGTGCGATGTACATAAAACTTGAGACAACACACCACATCTAACAAGTGGAGATCCCTCTCCTTGTCAGGGGTGGGGGTCAGGTCAGAAAGAGGGCACCACGATCTGCTGATTGATGTGGAACTCCGAAACCACCTTGGGAAGGAAGTCCGGACAGGTGCAAAATACCTCCTTGTCCTTGTAAAACACCAAAAATGGTGGTCTACAGGACAAAGCATGCAACTCCGCGACATTGCAAACAGACACGATCTCCAGGAGAAAGGCCATTTTCCACATCAGAAGGCATAGAGGAATAGTAGCCAAGGACTCAAAGGGAAGGCACTGAAGAACACCCAGTAACAGATTAAGATCCCACTGAGGAGCAGGAGCCTTAAAGACAGGGCAAGTATGAGCAACGCCCTGGAAAAACACCTTGACATCAGGAAGGATAGCAATTCGCCTCTGAAAGAAAACAGTGAGAGCAGAAGTCTGAAACTTAAGGGAACTCAAACTGAGGCCCTTATCCACACCGTCCTGCAAGAAGGCCAAGACCATGGGCAGATCAAATTCCTTAGACAAGTCCCTATTGTCACACCAAGATAGGAAGGTCGACCAGACACTATGGTAGGCCTTTGAGGAAACTAGCTTGCGAGCACCAAGCATGGTAGGTATTTCTACCGGTGTGGTGGCTTTCTTCAATATTGAGGATTCAATTTCCAAGCCGTCAAAGCTAGACGATAAACGTCCTCTTTCCACAGGTAACCCTGGAGGAGAAGATCCTGACGATAGGAGAGTCGGAATGGCTCTGCCACTGAAGGATCCACATGCTCCGGAAACCAAACTTGTCAAGGCCAGTACGGAGCAAAAAAAATGAGTGGACATCGCTCCAGTCTCAATTTCCATAACACCCTGTGCAACATAGGAAGGGGAGGGAAGATGTAAGCCAGAGGAAATAACCAAGGAAAGGACATGGCATCCACCGCCAAAGCTAGAGGATCCCTCCAGCAAGAGTAGAACCTTGGAACCTTCCGGTTGTGTCTTGTCGCCATCAGGTCGATGCAAGGAAGACCCCATTTCTGAACAATGAGGTTAAACACCTCTGGATGCAGTTCCCACTCTCTGCTGTCCACTGTGTGTCGACTGAGGAAGTCTGCCATGACGTTGTCTACAGCTGGAATGTGAACTGCGGATATGGCAGGAACATGTTCTTCTGCCCAGGACAAAATAGCCTTGACCTCTAACCAAGCGGCGAGACTTCTTGTTCCGCCCTGCTTGTTGATGTAAGCCACAGCCGTGGCGTGGTCAGACTGAACCCGGATTGGGCATTCTTCCAGCTGGGGCATCCAGTAACGAAGGGCACGAAATATCGCCTGAAGCTCCAATACATTGATGGGAAGGAGAGATTCCTCTGGAGACCACCGTCCCTGAGCACTCAGGCGACCCAGGACCACTCCCCAGCCGGAGAGTCTGCCATCCGTCGTCACCATGGTCCAGAAGGATATCAGGAAGGACTAGTCCTTCAAGAGATTGGAGAGGTCGAGCCACCACGACAAACTCAGTTCCACATGAAGGAGGAGGGATACTGATATCTGCAGAAGGTCCGGCTGACCCTTGCATACCTGGATCACAAACTGCTGGAGCTCCCTGGTGTGAACTATGGCAAAGGGGACTGCTTCCATGGTGGTGATGAATTTCCCCACAAGAGAGGATAGCTTTTTGGCTGGAACTGGATCTTGAGCTAGAACAGCCGAAACCCTGTGTGCGATCTGGTGAGCCACCTCGTCCTTGAGAAACACCATGCTCTGCTGAGTGTCAAAGAGAAAGCCCAGGAAGACCAGACGCTGGGACGGGACAAGGTCTGACTTGTCCAAGTTGATGATCCACCCATGATGGGTGAGAGCGTGAATGCAGTACTAAACCTGCTGACGAAGAAGTTCCACAGAGGGGGATTTCAGAAGCAGGTCGTCCATGTATGGAGTAAATCTGATGCCGTCACGGTGGAGGATGGACACTAAGGCTCCCAGGACAGGGTTGAAGACCTGAGGCACTGTAGTCAGACCGTAGGGAAGAGCTGAGAACTGAAAATGTCCTTGGTCGCAGGCAAATTTGAGATACTGCCGGCTCTCTGGATGAATGATATGTAAATACGTGTCCTGAAGGTCCAGAGAAGCAAGAAATTCCCCAGGAATCATAGCAGCAATCACCATCCTTAGGGACTCCTGGTGATAATGAGACCGGATCACTAAGTAATTGAGATCCTTCAAGTCCAAAATTGGACGACAACTGCCGTCCTTCTTGGACACTACGAAGAGGTTGGAGTAAAAACCCATACCGCTGTCCTGAACTGTAACAGGTTCCAGAACATCCATGTCCAGAAGAGACTGGATAGCGCCGTTGAAGAGACTGCGTTTTTCCACGCCCTGGGGCATAGGAGAGCAAAAAAGCGAAAAGGAGGAAGAGAAGCGAAAGGAATCTTGTACCCTTCCGCCACTACTTCTCAAATGCTGTGATAGTGACGAAGACGACCAGCCACAGCTGAATGGGGACCCAGGTTCAGTGAGTCATGCCGTAGAAGTCTTGGAAGCCTTGGAGGAGACCTTGGGCACGTGGAGATGAGGGAACCGCCTGGTTTGCCGGACGTGTCTCAGTCTGAAAGGGACGAAAAAAACCTGTTGTGTTTGAGAGGAGGTTTCTTCCTGGGGACCAAGGGCAAATGAGTACTCTTACCACCAGTGGCCTCACTGATCAGATCCTTAAGATCTGTCCCAAACAATGACGTGCCTTGAAAAGGCAAGGACAGCAAGGCTTTTTAGAAGCGGTGTCAGCAGACCAGATCTTGAGCCAAAGAGCTTGTCTGGCAACCACAGATATGGTGGAAACCCTAGCTACAAAACGGATGGCTTCAAAAAAGGCAGCAGAATCATAGCGCTGGGCCTCAGATATGTTGGCAAGAAGCCGCAACATATCTGAAGATGAATCACCCTGACATACAAGCTAGGGTGAGTAGTTCAGTCCAGACCGCAATGGCCCGGTTAACCCATGTCGCAGCGAATGCTGGATGCATGGCGGTACCAGCAGTGGCAAAAAATGGACTTGAGGGAAACTTCAAGCTTCTTGTCAGTCCAGTCCTTCAGAGAGGACGCATCAGAAATTGGTAAGGCGGTAGACTTAGCCTTGAGACAGGAGCGTCCAACGTAGGGGGATGAACCAACTGAGCAATCGCCTCCTCGGAAAAGGGGTAAAGCTTAGCAAACTTTTTGGAGACAGAAGGCTTTCTGTCTGGAGATTTCCACTCATCAGCCACTAGGCAGTCCAGAGTGGGGTTAGGTGGAAAACAAGTATGGGGCTTTATAGGCTCCTGGAATACATCAGAGGGATCTGAGGAAACCTCCTCAGAGGGATCCCCAAATAACTGAGAGGAGCCCACAGCAGAGCATTCCTCAACATCTGAATCCACCAACAGTTCCTCTTCAGAGGAATCTGAAACGTCAGTTACTCTATGCAGTTTCAGCAGGGAAGATCTGACTGAGGAAGGGGTCTGCCAGGAATGGAAGAACCCCCGTAACTGGAATGGAAAGAGTTGCAACGTAGACCTGAGGTCCCTGGTAGCAGCCTTGAACTCTTGCACCCAAAGTGGCTCTAATGCATGGCTGGAGGTCCCTGGGATAGACTCAGGGACATCAGAACATGCTGGGCATAAATGACCCGAGAATTCTCTAGGCAACCCTGTATGACATGAGAAGCAATGCGCAATGGGGGATACAAAGACCCCAGCGTCCTTAGTCTTAGGCCTGGTCCCAAGCTGTAACGGAGTAGACATTCTCAAAGTGTCAACAACGTTCAGAATAATTAATCACCCAATTTACAGTGTGTAAGATTAAAATTTCACCTCAGAAATCGCCAATACACACTTATCTGGCAGGAGAAAGGTTAATCTGCAAAGGAGAGAAGGAGAGTCCAAGCCCAGCGTAGGATACTCGTTCTGTAAAGCTCACAAGATGGCTGCCGCAGCAGGAGGCAATCAAAAACGAGCGCGCGAAGCAAGCGCTCATGGGAAATTTAGTTTTCCCAGAAAAAGTACCCCAACAGTGTCCGAAGCCCCCTGAGACCCCCAACACACTTGCAATATGAACTGGATGATAGAGCAAGGTCAGACAATTAAAATGAGCCATCTCTGAAGTCTCTAGGTTGAGAGGTTGCAGAGATATGTCCCAAACTGTACAATGCCGGCTATGAGGTAAAGCGCGCGGAACTCAATTTTGTCAAAGTTAGAACTGAGAAATAAAAATACATGAAGCATCACTAGAACATGTAATCAGACCCAGAAAACACTGAACCCAGTAGGGAAAGTGCCAATAACCACCCCAAAAGATGCCAACCAGCAGTTAAAGGGTTAATTTACCACATAAGGTTGCTCCAAACACTGACAGGCATAACAGAAAGACGCAGTGAGCGCAGAAGTGTGCAATAATAACTCCCAGGAATAACTCCTGTGCAGAGGGGCACTGTGGGACAAGTGGACCTGCAGCAGTCAAAGGGTTGCTTACCTTTCCTACAGATCTTCTGTCTTCAGATTACCATGGAGTAAGAAGTAACTTCAGTGGGTAACTCCTGGGGAAGCACTTGGAAGCAAGAGTTTCCCCCTCAGGGCTTAAGGTCCACAAAAAGCACCTGGATACTGAGCTAGCCATATCTAAGGGCATTGTCAGTTATGGTAATTCGCCTAATGGTGGTATTCCATATCTAACAGAAAAACAAAAAAGTTTCTAAAACTATAGCAGAACTGTTCTCTTGCCTGTGTTATTTTGAACAAGGAACAAATCTTTCTGGAGCTGATTGGCTAGCTGCAGCCAAGGAGGGAAGGTAGGTTCCACCCCCTGCAGTAATTTCTAGAATTGTTCCTGCCTACTTAAAGGGGAGGATTGCCTACCCAAAGTTACCAGTAACCTGTATTGGATGACAAGGGGGTCAGGGTTTCCCTTATGCTCAAAGTAAGAAGATTGTCCTTTGCTGCGACTTGTCCAGTCAAGAGACCATTTTCCACATCTGAGGGGAAGAGGCTTACACTAGGTAAAAGGGGTGGGAGGTGGATGTTTTATCATTCAATTACTCTTGAACTATACAACTTGGACAGTACTGAAATAACACTCTCCGTGGCCCAAATACTATGAAGATTAATTGGAGCTGTTTTTAATTTGAAACATTACTATCCCTTTAATCTATTAATGTATTGTTGGCTGTGGCTGTTTTCAAGGAGAGAGGGAAAAAAAAAGGCCAAAAAGTGGAAGAGGAAACACAGCTGAATTTACAGGCTCCTAGAAAAATATAAAAACCCTAACTGCACATTCTGCAACCTTGTGAAGTCGCTTAAGAACGCTGGGGATGAGTTCCCAGTGCTGTAATTAACCCTTTAAGGACCAGGGGTGTTATAAACACATTGCACCTGTCTGACCCTTAAAGGTTAAGAAGTGATACTATAAATAATTCAACTGTCAACCACAGGCGTATGGCCAAAAACAAGACTCTAGGACAGATCTTGCAACACTGTGTCAGACATTTAGGGAGCGATGGTTCACTGGTTTTCAGGTTCCATGCTGCTCTCTAAGACTTCACATGAAGGAGGAGCAGTTAGCTGTAGATGAGAGGTCTTACCGATTTGGTGACATCTAGGCCATCGCATTTGCACTGGTCCTCCAACTTTTCCTCTGGAGATTTACGTTCATAGACTCTCACTCGAGCACACGTCATCATTTTTTCAAAATACATGAAGACGGGATCAACGTCCTTCAAGATTCAATCATATATAAAAAATAAATATAATAAATAGAAATACTAACAGAAGATGCTTAAGTAAAAAAATAAACAAATTGAAATTAAAGTTTTTAAACCTTTGAGTGCCATAGGGGTGCACAACGCACTGCAAACCAGTGCTTACCTCTCTAGTATTAAAATAACCCCAGTGACATCCGCTTGTCTCTTAGACCATTTTTACATCGGCAAGTGGACTGGCCCTTGTTGTATAGTGAGACAGCATGAAAGTGCTCTTACTTTGCCTCCTTGCCCTGGGCGCGCATTGGGGAGAGCTCGCCATGTCACATGACTATTTGGGGTGCACTGAGGGAGGAGAAGGGATCAAGGCACAAGATGGGAGGTGGAAGGGAGTCTACGGTACTGAAGTGTACTGCAGTGTTCGCCTGTGTGATGTCAGAAGGTAATTCTTTATAATCTCATATCTCCGCGCCCATAACCGTCCTATATAATATTTCGATAAATGTGTGTTTGTCAGAAGCAGTCATACGCACTACAGAATGCCTGCTCCACGGATGATAAGGGAGCGGGGCTCCAATTTCAGACTGTAGTCCTACCTATGGTCTGAATTTGGAGCACCCCTCTCCGTATCAGCCGCGGCACGGGAATTCTGTAGCGCGCATGACTGCACAGCGGCCGTTGCTGGGTGGCACTGTGGCCCATGTACACGGGCTCTTCAACTAGTGATTAAATAAAAAAAAAAAAAAAAAAAAAAGATTATCTGACTGAAGCTTTATAGACACAATCTTAATCACAATAATGTTCTGGGAGGTGAAACTTCCACTTTAAAGGGATAGTAACAGTAAGGGACTGATAACCCTTTATTGCTAGCGGGGTTTCCAATGCAGTACTTGACAATGTGTTGGAGCCCTCTCCAGCATTCACTGGGTTAAGCTGCAAATTCAAATCAACTGAAATGTGGAGAGTTAATTTTCTCTCTATGGTGCAGTTGGTTTGTCTGCAATTGCTCCACTATTTGTTTTTGCATATCACACTACTAATTATTTTGCACTTAACCTCTATATTAACCCTTTAAAGGTTAGAGGGTGTGGGGTGCATTACTTTACAATATGTTGCACACCCATATGGTCCTTAAAGGTATTTTTCTTAAGGCTTAAAGGGATGGTAATGTTTATTATAAAATGGTTTACCGAGTCGTCTTTATATTAAAAGTAACAGATTACACTATTTGTGGCAGCTTAGTTGTATGTAGTTCAAAAGACATTACATGTAGAAAGATCCCCCGCCTGCCCCTTCTGGCCGCGTCACACTGCCTCTCTGGTCTGGACAGATGCAGCGAGGAACAAACTACAGTAAGCAAAGGAAAATCCTGCCTTCCTTCGTCAAGGGGGGCAGGATTTTCCTTATACTTACTGAAGTTTGGCCCTCACTGCAGCCGTCCGGTCCCATAACCGAATTCCATATTCAGCATGAGGTGGCCAGAAGGGGCAGGAGGGGGACCTTTCTCCACTTAACTTATGAATTACATAAAAGTAAGCTGAAACAAATAGCACAAAGTGTTACTTTTACTATAAAGAAGACTTGGCGAACTACTTCATAATAAACATCACTATCCCTTTAAAGTATACATTTATTTGCTACACACAAAAACTGCACAACCTACACTACCTAATAATAAGAGCAGGGTAGATAACCAATAGGTCTCTAACTGTTGGACTAGAGCTGTAGTCAGGCACCAGCTGAAAAGCCACGTTACCCACTGCAGGAAAACTGCTACAATAGTTCCTAGGTTTTGTATGAAATATTACAGGTTCTCCCTTTACCAAAATTTGAAACTATCATCTGTCCAGTGGAAGCAACCATTGTGATAGCATTTGCATGCTTTTCAGTTTATGCAAACTACAGTACTACAGAAAGGGAGGGAGAGCAGTGTGGAATGTTACTGTATGGATGCATGCAGGGATAGCACATGGAGGGAGAGAAGTGTGAAATGTTATCACCTGGCAGGCATGAAGTGGCAGGTGGGAAGGAGAGGATGGTAGAATCCTAGTAACTAACCAGCGGGAAGTGGTATGCTGATGGGAGAGCAGTGTGCAATGCAAATGACTAACATCCATAAGCTGGCAAATAAATAAAGTAAACTAGATTATGACTGATTGTATTAAATCCAAAACGACAAGCAATATGTAAGTGCCAACGAAAGCCCTCTCAAAACATAAAAGTATTATTTTCATTTGATACAACATCTCCTTTCCTTGCTCTGAAAATGCATCTCGGATTAAAAAACAAACAAAAAAAATCAACCCTACCATTTTAACAGCCTTATTTATGATATGTGGCAGGGATTCCCAGCTCAAGTCTTACGGAACACCAATTGGTCAGAGTTTAATATCTCTACTGAAGCACAAGTAGAATCCTCACAATGAAAGAAAAGGGGAGAGGGATCAGAAGACTAATTCAAGTGTTCTACATCCTAGTGGAAGGAGCTTTTCCCCATGATCAGTATTTTCCCCAGTACAGTATTGCAATAAGAGGATTTTAGTCTTACCTGTTAAATCTGTTTCTCTTAGTCCATACAGGTTACTGGTAACACTGTTTAGGCGATCTGCCCCTTTAAGTAGGCAGGAACAGTTCTAGAATTGATTGCAGCTAGCCAACCAGCTCCAGAAAGATTTGAGACACTAACTATTGACTAGATAGTGGAAGGGAAGAAGACTCCTGTGAGCATGACCCTGAAGGACCCCCACAATCTGACACAGGACAGACAAGCATGGTCCCTTGACAGGGTGGGAGACCAGTAACCTGTATGGACTAAGAGAAAAGGATTTAACAGGTAAGACTAAAATCCTCTTTTCTCTGTTGTCCAATGCAGGTTACTGGTAACTTTGGGATGTCCAACCATTGAGTTTCCCAGAGGCGGGAAGTAAGGCAAGGACCAGGCGCAAGGCCCCAAAGTCACCAGAGCAGATATGAACCATCAGATCAGAGATAGCCCAACAAAGCAAATGAAGTGTCAACGGACACTGAACAGGTGTAACAACACCCCAAGAACTGTTAGACAGCACACGGAACTAGAGCCAACAGGGCTCAAAAGTGAAGGAAGCACCAAGAACCAAAGATCCTAGACAGGCAAGACTGTCTCCAGGATCTTCCTCCCAAAGCTGGAGTCAGCCGATGCCAGCACATCAACACAGTAGTGCTTCGAAAAGGTGTGCATCGACGACCAAGTGGCAGCCTTGCACAACTGATCAGCGGAGGCCTGATTCTTGTAAGCCCAAGAGGCCCCCAACAGATCCGGTAGAAGGAGCAGTAACCTGAAAGGGAATGGGCTTCTTCCTTAGCTCGTAAGCATTACGAACAGTGGACTTTATCCAAGAAGCAACAGTCACTTTGTATGCAGGTCTTCCTGCCCTGGGGCCCTCAGGAATGACGAATAGCACGTTAGATTGTCTAATGGACTCAGTGCAATGTACATAAAACTTGAGACAACGCACCACATCTAACAGGTGGAGATCCCTCTCCTTGTCAGAGGTAGGGTTAGGGCAGAAAGAAGGCACCACAATCTCCTGATTAATGTGGAACTCTGAAACCACCTTCGGGAGAAACCCCTGAGAAGTGCGAAATACCGCCTTGTCTTTGTGAAACACCAAAAAGGGTGGTTTACAAGACAGAGCATTTAACTTTGCGACACGGAGAACAGACACGATCGCCAGGAGAAAAGCCATTTTTCACGTCAGCAGGCGTAGAGGAATAGTAGACAAGGACTCAAAGGGAGGGAGCTGAAGGATGCCCAAGACCAAATTAAGGTCCCACTGAGGAGTGGGAGTCTTAAAGACGGGACGAGTATAAGCAACACCCTGGAAGAAAACCTTGACTTCAGGAAGGATAGCAATGCACCTCTGAAAGAAAACAGAGAGAGCAGAAGTCTGAACCTTAAGGGAACTCAAGCTGAGGCTCTTATCCACACCGTCCTGCAAGAAGGCCAGGACCGTAGGCAGATCAAAATCCTGACAGAGATCCTTATCAGCACACCAAAATAGGAAGGTCGACCAAACACGATGGTAGGCCCTAGAAGAAACAGGTTTGCGGGCACTAAGCACAGTAGCCATCACACTTGAAGAAAAACCGGCCACTGACAGATCCAGAAGCTCCAGAAAACAAGCCTGCAGAGGCCAGTACAGAGCAATCAGAATGACTGGACAGCTCTCCAATCTCAATTGTGCAAAATGGAAAGGGGAGGAAATATGTAAGCCGGAGGAAATAACCAAGGAATAGACATGGCATCCACCGCTAGAGCTAGAGGAACCTTATAGCGAGAGCAGAACCTCGGAACCTTCCGGTTGTATCTTGTCGCCATCAGGTCAATGCAAGGAAGAACACACTTCTCCCTCATCGTTCAGAACACCTCTCCTCTGTCCACCGTTTGTCGACTGAAGAAGTCTGCCATGACGTGTACGCAGGAATGTGCACTGCGGATATGGCAGGAACGTGTTCTTCTGCCCAGGACAAAATAGCATTCACCTCTAACCAAGTGGCAAGACTTCTTGTTCCACCCTGCTTGTTGACGTAGGCCACGGCCGTGGCGTTATCGGACTGTACCCAGACTTGCCATCCTTTCAGCTGGGGAGTCCAATGATGAAGGGCATGGAATATCGCCCAAAGCTCCAACACATTGATAGGAAGGAGAGATTCTTCCAGAGACCACCAACCTTGTGCACTCAGGCAACCCAGGACCGCTACCCATCCGGAGAGGCTGGCATCTGTTGTCACCGTGGTCCAGAAGGAAACTAGGAAGGACTTGCCCTTCAGCAGATTGGAGAGGTCGAGCCACCAGGACAAACGCAGTTCCACATGAAGAGGAAGGGACACAGACGTCTTCAGAAGGTCCCGCTGACCCCTGCACACCTGGATCACGAATCTCTGGAGTTCCCTGGTGTGAGCCATGGCAAATGGGACCGCTTCAATGGTGGACATGAATTTCCCCACTATAGAGGACAGCTTCTTGGCAGAACAGAACAGAAACCCTATGGGCAATCTGGTGAGCTACCTCTCAGTGAGAAACACCATGCTCTGCCAAGTGTCGAAGAGAAGGCCCAGGAAGACCAGACGCTGGGATGGGACAAGATCCGACTTGTCCATGTTGATGATCCACCCATGATGAGTAAGAGCATGAATGAAGTCCTGAACCTGCTGATGAAGTTCCGCATATGGGGTTTTCAGAAGCAGGTCATCCATGTATGGAGTACCTCTGATGCTGTCCCGGTGGAGTATAGATGCTAAAGCTCCCAGGACTCGGTTGAAGACTTGAGGAGCTATAGTCAGACCAAAGGGAAGAGCAGAAAACGGAAAGTGACCTAGGTCAAAGGCAAATCTGAGATACTATGGGCTCTCTGGATGAATGGCAATGTGTAGATACGCGACCTGAAGATCCAGAGAAGCAAGGAATTCCCCTGAGGACATAGCAGCAATCACTGTTCTTAAAGACTCCGAGTGATAATGAGTCCTGATCACAAAGGAATTGAGATCTTTCAAATCCAAAATGGGACAACAAACGCCGTCCTTCTTGGAGACCACAAAGAGGTTTGAGTAAAAACCCATACCTCTGTCCTGAACTGGAACCGGCTCTAGAACATCCTTGTCCAGAAGAGTCTGAACAGAACCGTTGAACAGATGGTGTTTCTCTGCGCCCTGAGGCTTATAAGAAGGAAAGAAACAAAAGGGAAGAAGAGAAACAAAAGGGATCCTGTACCCTTCCGTCACCGCCTGTAAAACCTATAGGTCCGCCACTGAATCCTCCCAGATACTGTGGTAGTGACCAAACGGCCACCCACAGCAGAGTGGGGCCCTGGGTTTGGAGAGTCATGCCAAAGAAGGCTTGGAAGCCTTGGGCTTGAAGGAGACCTTGGGCTTCCATTGCTGTTTGGGCTTGGAGGAGGCACACGGAGCTGAGGGAACCGCCTGGTTTGCCAGACGTGTCTCAGTCTGGAAGGAACGAAAAAAACGATTACGCTTGAGAGGGGTTTTCTTCCTGGGGACCAAAGGCAGAAGGGTACTTTTACCCCCTGTGGCCTCAATAATCATATCCTTAAGATTTGGCCCAAACAATGATGTGCCTTGAAAAGGAAAGGAGAGCAAAGCTTTCTTGGAAGCAGTGTCAGCAGACCAGATCTTGAGCCAAAGAGGTCGTCTGGCAACCACAGACATGGTGGAAACCCTAGCCACCAAACGGATGGCATCAAATAAGACAGCAGAAACATAGTGCTGGAACTCAGATATGTTGGCAAGAAGGCGCAACATATCCGAAGTAGGAGCATCCTGACGGACAGCCAGTGTGAGCTGTTCAGTCCAGACCGCAATGGCCCGGTTAACCCATGCCAAAGCGAACGCCTTACACAGCAGTCCCAGCAGTGGCAAAAATTGACTTGAGGTAAATCTCAAGTTTCTTGTCAGTCCAGTCTTTCAGAGAGGACACATCAGAAACTGGCAAGGCAGTAGACTTAGATAGCCTGGAGATAGGAGCATCCACTTTGGGGGGGATGAACTCACTGAGCAAGTGCCGCCTCAGAGAAGGGGTAAAGTTTGGCAAATTTCTTGGAAACAGAAGGTTTCCTGTCTGGAGATTTCCACTCATCAGATACAAGGCGGTTTAGAGTGGGGTTAGGTAGAAAACAAGTTAAGGGGATTTTTAGGCTCCTGAAACACATCAGAAGGATTCGAAGAAACCTCCTGAACTAGGGGAATGTTTAGGGTACTCAAGACAGCCTTGATCAGGCCCTCCTCTGAGGGCTCAGGATCAGCCTCAAAGGGGTCCCCAAAAAACTGAGAGGAACCCACAGCAGAACATTTCTCAACATCTGAATCCACCGACAGCTCCTCCTCAGAGGAATCTCATACGTCAGGTACTCCCTTTGTCTTAGGCAGGGAAGATTTGACTGAAGAGAGGGTCTGCCATGAATGGAAGACCCTCTGTAACTGGGATGGAAAGAGTTGCAATGTAGACCTAAGGTCTCTAGGAGCAGCCTTGAACTCTTCCAACCAAACTGGCTCTAATGCATGGCTGAAGGTCCCTGGGAGAGACTCAGGGACATCAGAACATGCTGGGCATAAATGACCTGAGAATTCTCTAGGTAACCCTGAAAGACATGAGGAATAGTGAGCAATAGAGGACACAGAGACCCCAGAGTCCTTAGTCTTAGGCCTGGCCCCAAGCTCCAACAGATTAGACATTCTCATAGTGTCAAAAACATTTAGTATAATGAATCACCCAATTACAGTGTGAATTATTAAAATTTCACCCCAGAAATCACTAAAATACACTTATCTGGTAGGTGAAGGGTTAATCTGCAGAGGAGAGAAGGAGAGAGTAAGCCCTGCGTAGGATACTCGATCTAGAAAAGGCACAAAAAGGCTGCAGTGGTGGAAATCAATCAGAAATGAGCATGGGAAAACATTTATCAAGAAGAAGCCTCGGTGGGCAACTCCTGAGGAAAGAACTTGAACCCAAGATTTTCCCCCCAGGGCTTAAGGTCCACAAAAAGCACCTGGATACTGAGCTAGCCACATCTAAGGGCATTGTCAGTTACGGTAATCCGTCTAATGGTGGTATTCTAACAGAAAAATAAAAAAATTCTAAAACTATAGCATAACTGTTCTCTTGCCTGTGTCTTCATCAGGGAACAAATCTTTGTGGAGCTGGTTGGCTAGCTGCAGCCAAGGAGTGAAGGTAGGCTCCACCCCCTGCAATCAATTCTAGCATTGTTCCTGCCTACTTAAAGGGGCGGATGCCTACCCAAAGTTACCAGTAACCTGTATTGGACGACAGAGAAATGTGCTTTTTTCAGCAGTCTGATGGAAGCAGTTTTTCATGTAGACCTCACTTTCTGATGTGTTTTACACAGAAGAGTATTCAAATATATATTATAGAGAAGTGCAAACAGCAGGGGTGCAATTACAATGGTGAGCAGCTGTGACACAGCCTGACATCAAAGCTGGCCTCTGTTGGCTCTGCACTACCCTGCAATCAAACCAGTGTCCTATCTTAGCAGGTAGCTGCTGACACCACACGTGGCCACTGCCAACCTTTAAGATAAGAATAGCATTGGTGAGCCTCTCCCCTTTCCTTTATTAACCCATTAACCCTTTGCGTGCCAAAGGGGTATGCAAAGCATTGATTTGCAAAGTGTTGCATACTCCTCTGGCACTCAAAGGGATAAACACAATAGGTGTCCAACATATTGTAAACCTGCAGGTTTGCATTTTGCCCCAAACCCCAGTAGACTAGTTACTCCCTTGGAAAGGACATGCTTAAAAAAAAAAAATAACCGCTATTTATTTTAAAGCGGAACTTTCACCTTCTATAAAGTCGCCCTCCAATAATTAGGCATATGGCGACTAGCTTCATAATAGTGATATTATCTCTCAGAGGTACACAATTCTGAAGTAATCGTTAATCTTTGGAGACCGGAAACCAGGCATCAGTGCAGACATCTTGTCTTAGAGATGTCTGCTCACCTGAGCTGTCAGTCCCAGTTTCCTCTAGGAAGCATTGCACTGTCCCTTATGTCACCAGAAGGGACTGATGGCTCAGGCACGCAGATGGCACTAACCTGGCCGTCAGTCTCCATAGATTAAGGATTACATCAGAATCGGGTACTTCTGAGCTCTAATAGAACTATTATGAAGCTAGTCACCATATACTTAATTATTGGAGGGCGACTTTATAGGTGAAAGTTCTACTTTAACTGAATGCATTTCTCCCAATCTGTGCCAGTGAAGTGCATTTCTTACGTCAAGGCTAGGCAGAGTATTGCGTCCGGGCTTAGTTGCCCCAAGGTTTTTCATTTTCTCTGGCGAATGCACTTCTGCTGCACATAATTTGCTTTCGTCCAAATCAGCCTGCGCTGGGATACAAATTGGTTCCGGGTCACTGTCGCCTTCAGGTTTATTCCAGATTGGAAATGCTTCAGAGAACCGAGGAACTATGTCATCTGTGGGATCGAATACAAAAGCAGGGGAGTTTAAAAGGGGAAGCTGCACCATGGGGGACAGATAAAATTTCCCATCAAGTTCAATGGGGGGTTTAACACTTTGAATGATAGATTAACACAAAGCATTCTTTTGCAATGTGTCTGAGACCTCTATAGAATAAAATGGGTAAAAAGCCCCACTGAAATAAATGTCTATTTGGATGTGATTGTGTGGCTTCAGAATAGTGCTCCAGTTCTTCCTAGTACAACAGCCTATCTAGATCCAGAACACTGGACCTTGTGTAGGAGGTAAAAGTGGAGCAGTTCTGGGGGAAAAACTGCACTGTAGGGGACAAATAAAAATTCTATAGATAACATTTGATTCAAACAGGCATTTAACCCGTTGAGTGCTAGAGGGGTGTGCGATGCAATGCACACAAAACTAAACATATTGTGCACAACAATTTCTATTAATCTTTATTTAAAAGTCAATTTTTGTTAGTCTTCATAGAAAATGTGGGGCACCCTAAGATGATGTCCGTGGCACACCAAAGTGCCATGGCGCCCTGGTTCAGAATCACTGCACTACAGATTATGCGCCAAGGCGTGATAAAGAGGTGATATAAAGTGTAGATCACTTCTCCAGTTCCTATGTTAGTCTATGGTGCCAATGCACTAAGATCTCCAGAGATGTAGAAATCTTAGTGCATTGGCTCCATAGAACAACATAGGAAATGGAGAAGTGATAAACTGGATAAGTCATCTCCACTTTATCACGCCTTGGTGTATAGCCCCCATTGTTTAGCAAAGTCTGGAAATGTCTCTAGTATTCAAGGGGTTAAAGGTTGCATTTAAAAGGACAGTAATGTTTCGCAATAAAAGCAGCTCCAATTAATCTTCATTGAATTTGGGCAACAGAGAGTGTTATTTCAAAACTGTTGTAGGGGAGGAAGGGGGATATTTTATCATTCAATTTCTCTTGAACTACAACTCTGACAGTATAGAAATAACACTCTCTATGGCTCAAACACTGTGAATTGAAACATTACTATCTCTTTAATCTTTATAGTATTTAGACAATAGAGAGTGTTATTTCAATACTGTCAGAGTTGTAGTTCAAGAGTAATTGAATGATAAAGTATCTCCCTCCAGTCCCTTTTACCTAGTGTAAGCTGCCTCCCCTCAGATGTGGAATCTGGTTATTTGAATGGACAGATAACAGCAAGGGACAATCTCCTTACTGTGATCATAAGGAAAACATTGCTCCCTTGACATGTTTTTCAGGTTTTTCCTTATGCTCACTGAAGATTGTCCCTTTCTGCAATCCATCTGGACAATCTTGCTGCTCTGAGGTGAGCAGTGTTACATCTGTAAAAGGGGCAGGAAGGGGATAATTTGAGCTGCTTTTATTGTGACATTAATATCCCTTTAAATATATATGAATATGTATTTCTCACCATGGCACAGCTGGTATGCTGCATAATTGTACACTCCACCAGCTGCAATGTATTAGCCCTTTATACATAAAATCCAACATAAAAACAACCTTTAACTCTTTGACAAGCAGAGATGTATGCAATATATATTAGAGTTGAAATGCATTGGATATCTACCCAACTTAGAAAATGTCTTGGGGTTTTATGTATAAAGAGGAACAAACCAACTGTACCCCAGGGAAGAAATAAAAATGACCAGTGATGAAACTGGAGCTTTTAATCCCCAATTAACCCCCTTCCAAAGCATTGCTTCACAATTAATGTTCCATTTAAATAAAATAGGAAAAAATGTCCCCTTTGGTGCAGTAGGTTTGCCCTGGAATTCATCCACTTTCTCTTTATAAATAAGGACCATATACTGTTAACTCTTTGAATGCAAAGTCATGCAATACTTTGATTAGCAATGCTATGCATACCCATCTGGAACTCAAATGGTTAATAAAGCAGCCAATGATAAAATATAAAATGTTTAGAAAGGATCCTTGAAAAAATAGGATTTTAGTCTTACCTGTTAAATCCTTTTCACTTAGTCCATACAGGTCACTGGTACTCTGGGAGGCGTAAGTCCCCTTTAATAGGCAGGAACAACTATGCAAATGATTTGCAAGGGGCGGAGCCTCCCCTCTTACTTAAGCCACCTTCTGGCCAGAGCCACTTAGATTGATTTGAGACCCTAAAACTGACCTCAGGTAAGCAAAAAGAAAGACTCCTGTGAGCATGCCCGAACGGTCTCCCACTGGATGCCACAGGAGAGCCAAGA
This sequence comes from Rhinophrynus dorsalis, assembly GCA_037306005.1. NCBI lineage: Eukaryota > Metazoa > Chordata > Amphibia > Anura > Rhinophrynidae > Rhinophrynus > Rhinophrynus dorsalis. The sequence goes on from CM074728.1 coordinate 87,618,867, forward strand.
CTGGTCCCTTGACAGGGTGGGAGACCAGTGACCTGTATGGACTAAGTGAAAAGGATTTAACAGGTAAGACTAAAATCCTATTTTCTCTGTCGTCCAATACAGGTCACTGGTACTCTGGGATGTACAAACATTGAGCTGATCCAGAGGCGGGAAGTAAGGCAAGGACCAGGCGCAAGGCCCAAGTCACTAGAACTGCTATGACCCAGTTAATAACATAGCCCAAACTGTAAGTGTCAACGGACACCAATCAAGGGAACAATCCCTGAACTAACACAGCACACGTAACCAGAGCCAACCGGGCTCAACAGTAAGGAAGCACTAAGGATCACAGAGCGGAAGACCTACACAGGCAAGACTGCCTCCAGGACCTTCCTTCCAAAACTGGCATCAGCCGAAGCCAGTACATCAACTCGATAGTGTTTAGAAAAAGTGTGCACAGAGGACCAAGTGGCCGCTCTGCACAGTTGATCAGCAGAAGCTTGATTCTTGTAGGCCCAAGAGGCCCCAATAGATCTGGTGGAATGGGCAGTCACCCGGAAGGGAACATGCTTATTCCTCAACTTATAGGCTTCACGAATAGTAGCCTTAATCCAAGAGGCAATGGTAACTTTGGAAGCCGGTCTCCCTGCCCTAGGCCCCTCAGGAATGACGAATAGGGCGTCAGACTTCCTGATAGACTCGGTGCGATGAACATAAAACTTGAGGCAACGCACCACATCCAACAGATGGAGATCTCTTTCCTTGTCAGATGAAGGATTAGGGCAGAAAGAGGGAACCACAATCTCCTGGTTGATGTGAAACTCGGACACAACCTTGGGTAACAATTCCTTGGTAGTGCGAAGCACAGCCTTATCCTTGTGGAACACCAGGTAAGGAGGTTTACAAGACAAAGCCTGTAACTCTGCTACCCGGCGAACTGAAACAATAGCCAAAAGGAAGGCCATCTTCCAAGTCAAGAGACGTAATGGAGTGGAAGCCAAGGATTCAAACGGTGGTCACTGGAGAACTCCCAGCACCAAATTGAGGTCCCACTGGGGAGCAGGACTCTTGAAGGCAGGTCGAACATGAGTCACACCTTGGAAGAAAACTTTCACATCAGGAAGGATAGCGATCCTTTCCTGGAAAAACACAGACAAGGCAGAAGTCTGAACTTTGAGGGAACTCAGACTGAGCCCCTTATCCACACCGTCCTGCAAGAAGGCCAGGACAGTGGGAAGATGGAATTCAAGGAATAATTTCTTATCAGAGCACCATGCCACGAAAGCTGACCATATGCGATGATAGATCTTGGAAGACACAGGCTTACGAGCACTGAGCATAGTCGACACCACAGAAGGAGAAAATCCTTTCTTTGCTAGAATCGAGGATTCAACCGCCATGCCATCAAATGGAGAGAGTGAACATCCTCCTTCCACAGATATCCCTGAAGAAGTAGGTCCGGACGGGCAGGAAGCGGGATCGGATCCGTCACTGACATGGCCATCAACTCCGGATACCAGGACTGGCGAGGCCAGTTTGGAGCGATCAGGATGACAGGACAACGCTCCCTCTTCAACTTCTGGATAACTCTGATCAATAGAGGAAGAGGAGGGAAGATGTAAGCCAGGGAGAAGTCCCAAGGGATCGACAAGGCATCCACTGCTAGAGCAAGGGAGTCCCTCAACCAGGAGCAAAACACCGGAACCTTCCTGTTGTGTCTGGTAGCCATCAGGTCCACCACAGGCATCCCCCACCGCTGAGTGAGCATGTGAAACACCTCTGGATGAAGAGCCCATTCTCCGCTGTCGACGGTGTGACGACTGAGGAAGTCTGCCATGACGTTGTCCACGCCTGGAATATGAACTGCAGATATGACAGGCACGTGATCTTCTGCCCAAGACAAAATATCCTTGACCTCCCACCAGGCGGAACCGCTTCTTGTGCCGCCTTGCCTGTTGATGTAAGCCACCGCAGTGGCGTTGTCGGACTCCACTCTGATCGGAAGACCGGCCAGTTGAGACTCCCAGTGCCTCAGGGCAAGCCGGACAGCTCGAAGTTCCAGAACATTGATGGAGAGCATGGATTCCTCCAGACCCCATTTCCCCTGAGCACTGAAGCGACCCCAGACTGCACCCCAGCCCCGAAGGCTGGCATCCGTTGTGACTGTGGTCTAACGAGGAACTAGAAAGGATCTCCCTTTCAGGAGATGAGAGAGATCTAACCACCAGTGCAGACTCGACTCGACATGAGGAGGAAGAGAAACAGACAGATGTTGATGATCTGGATGATTCTTGCACGTCTGGATCACAAATCTCTGAAGTTCCCTGGAGTGGGCCATGGCAAATGGGACTGCTTCGATCGTGGAAATGAACTTCCCCACTAAAGACGACAACTTCGGTACTGGAATTTCGTCCATGTCCAGAATCCCAGCCACTCTGACGGCTATCTGGTGAGCCACGTCCTCTGGAAGAAACACCATGCATTGGCGAGTGTCGAACAGGAGACCCAGGAACAGAAGCCTCTGAGATGGAACCAAGTCCGACTTGTCCAGATTCAGGATCCAGCCATGACGGTTCAGGGTGTGCATGCACTTCTGTAATTGCTGACGGAGAAGCTCCGCTGAGGAGGCTTTCAGTAGTAGATCGTCCATGTATGGGGTCACTCGGATCCCATCCTGATGAAGCACCGCTATCAAGGAGCCCAACACCCTCTGGAAGACCTGAGGGGCTGAAGTCAGCCCAAAGGGGAGAGCTGCAAACTGAAAGTGTCCCCTGTGGCAGGCAATCCTGAGATACCGCCTGCTCTCTGGATGAATAGGGATGTGAAGATAAGCATCCTGAAGGTCCAGGGAGGCAAGAAACTCCCCTGGAGACATTGCTGCAATCACAGAACGCAGAGATTCCTGGCGGAAGTGGGAAGTCACCACATAGGCATTGAGATCTTTGAGATCCAAAATGGGACGAGCTCCTCCGTCCTTTTTGGCTACCACAAACAGGTTGGAATAGAATCCTGAACCTGTGTCCCCTTGAGGAACCACCTCCAGGACCTCTTTGTCCAAGAGATCCTGAATAGCGTCGTCGAACAGACGCCTTTTTGTGGGTTCCTGAGAAGGACGAGTAAAATGGAACCGAAAAGGAGGAAGGGAAGAGAAAGGGATCCTGTATCCCTCTGACACCACCTGAAGAACCCATGGGTCCGCCACTGACTCCTCCCAAGTCTGGCGAAAGATGCGGAGACGACCGCCTACAGCCGGATGCGGACCCGGGTTCGGCGAGTCATGCCGAAGCAGTCTTGGAGGTCTTGGCCTTGGGGGCAACTTTGGGCTTCCAGGACTGTTTGGGCTTGGAGGAGGAGCGCGTAGCGGGAGGACCCGTCTGGGCCGAGGAGCGTGTCTCAGTCTGAAAGGAACGAAAGGACCGATTGCGTTTGGCTGGAAACTTTTTCTTAAAGACTGAGGGTAGAAGAGTACTTTTACCGCCAGTAGCCTCACTGATCATTTCTTTTAGTTCAGACCCAAAAAGCAAATTCCCCTGAAAGGGCAAGGAAAGCAAAGCTTTCTTAGAGGCTGTATCAGCAGACCAAATTTTCAGCCAAAGAGCGCGTCTAGCCACCACAGAAGAAGTGGAGGCCCTCGCCATCATGCGCACAGCATCAAAAGCAGCGTCAGCAACATAGTTCTGAGCTTCAGTGATATTAGCAAGGAGCTGTAACTGTTCAGATACTGGCGCATCCTGGCGAACTGCGTCAGTCAGTCGTTCAGTCCAGGCCGCAATGGCTCTATTAACCCAAGCCACAGCAAAGGTTGGGCGCATGGCAGTGCCAACGGAGGCAAAAATAGATTTAAGAGAAAGCTCTAGCTTTTTATCCGTCCAATCCTGCAGGGCAGAGGCATCAGAGACAGCCAAGGCGGTAGACTTGGATAGTCTAGAAACAGGAGCATCCACCTTGGGAGGATGAACCCATTTTGCCAACTCAGCCTCAGAAAAAGGGTAAAGTTTATCAAACTTTTTAGAGACAGAGGAAGATCTATCAGGATTCTTCCATGCCTCAGAGACCAGACGGGCAAGAGTAGGGTTAGTTGGAAAACAAACAGCTGGTTTAGATGGCTTTTTCTGAAAAACATCAGTAGGATCATAAGTGGATTCCTGAGTCAGAGGAAGGTTGAGCGTATTCAGAACCGCTCTGATCAGACCCTCAGCCGAGACTTCAGGGTCACACTCATAGGGGTCCCCAATGGACCTGTTAGATTCAATAACAGTACGTTCCTCAGCATCAGAATCCTGTAAGAGTTCTTCTTCAGAAGAATCAGTGACATCAGGAGCTCCCTGTGGCTTAGGCAGGGAGGTCCTGATGGTAGAGGGGGTCTGCCAGACCTGGAGAGCCCCCTGTATCTGAGAGGGAAAGAGTTGAAGCGTGGATCTGAGATCCCTAGTGGCAGCTTTAAACTCCCTCACCCAAGATGGCTCAATAGCGTGGCTGGAAAGCCCAGGTTTGCTATCTTGACCAGTACAATTAGGGCATAGATCCCCCACATTATCGCTAGACAGCCCAATGTGGCAAGAGGAGCAAAACGCCATGGGGGTAGCAGACCCCCCATCCTCCTTAGACTTGGGTCTAGCCCCTAGCTCCAGTGAAGTAGACATGCTCACAGCGTCAATATACCCCACTAATAACACTATCACCCAGAAAAAGTGTAAATGATTAAAGTTTCACCCCAGAAATGTCTAAATTCGGACTTATCTGGCCAGCGAAGGGTTAATCTGTTGAGGAGAGAGAAGGCTCGGTCCCTGCGTAGTGTACTCGCTTAGGAAAAGTACCACAAAATGGCGGCCGTCATGACAGCCAATCAGAAACGAGCGCGAACCAGGCGCTCATGGGAAATGTAGTTTTCCCTTACAAGTACCCCAAACAGTGCCCGAAGCCCCCCTGAACACCCCACATACATAAAACACATTCCGGATGATAGAGCAGGAGCCTAGCATTAAAATGAGCCCTCTCTGAAGTTGCTGTGACAAGCGGTTCCAGAGATACGTCCCACACTGTGAATTCTCATAGAGAGTAAAGGAGCCCTTGCGTCTGAGCGGGAAAAAGCCGCGCTTAAAGGCGCGGAACACCATTTTTAACAAAGTTTAAGAAAACATTAAAAAGTGCCCAAACAAGTATGAAACACATAAGAAACATGAGTAAACGAATATCAAAAGCTCCAAAACCCAGAGAATACCACAGAAATTGCATAAAACAGTAATAATGCAATAAAAACACCCTATGAGTGCTGGAGTGTATTGAAACTCCCAAATACAAGCCCATCAAAGGGACACTGTGGGGACAAGTGGACCTTCAGCACTCAATGGGTGACTCACCTTTCTTGCAGGACTTCTGTCTTCAGGTGACCATGATAAGGTGGGAAAGAACCAGAGGTAAATTCCCCAATAGGGGAGCTGCTTAACACAAGCTGTCCCCTCTTCAGGGCATAAGGTCCACAGAGAATCCCTGGAAGCTGCACCAGCCACTTTAAAGAGGGCAATTCACAGCCATGGTCACCCTCCTAATGGTGGTATTCCATATTTGAATAAAAAAATAATAAAACACTAAGAAGCATAGATGTTCTCTACCTGGTGTGCAAAGCACTCCAGGAACAAATCAATCTAAGTGGCTCTGGCCAGAAGGTGGCTTAAGTAAGAGGGGAGGCTCCGCCCCTTGCAAATCATTTGCATAGTTGTTCCTGCCTATTAAAGGGGACTTACGCCTCCCAGAGTACCAGTGACCTGTATTGGACGACAGTGAAATATGATTTTCTTTGAAACAGCAAATCCTGTGACATTTAATTGCCTGAGGATGTTATGTGAGCAGTAGACAACACTGTATGTATTGCTTTCTATGATGTACATTCCATTACAAGCGATAGATGGTATCACTACTTTTATCTCAGATTCCTATTGAAATCTATGGATAATCCAATCCTATGACAGAGTGAATACTAAAAATCTCCATAGACTGTAGTAGCAACAGCACCATCTGAAGACCAGTAAAAACACTGCACTTTATATTTGGAAAAATCCTGATCTTCAATAACTTCTGAATGAAATCTCTCTCTCTTAAACTATATACATTTCTCATAATAAAACAAATGAAAGTGGACCATTCACATTAAACTTTGTTTACGTAATTTAAAGGGTAGCTATCACTCCAACTAAAGTCCACCCCACCTAATTAGGAATCTAGCGGTAAGCTTAACAACCAAATTGTTATGCAGAATAAAAACCGCGTTCGAAATCCTTCCTCAGCCGACACGGACGGCCAGGCAATAGCGCTCTAGAGGCCTCTGTGCACTTGCACCGTCAGTCCCTTCCGGTACCTTAAGGTACCATGCAATGCCTCTTAGAGAAGACCGGGACTGACACTAAGGCATCTGTAAGCAAAGATGTCTGCACTAGATGCCTAATTAGGTGGGGTGGACTTTAGTTGAGGTGATAGTTCCCCTTTAAAACTTCATTCAAAGCTGCCTGTCATGTTAACCAAAATCCAGCCAATGTATAGTTTAATAAATATTCACCCTTATTTCTGGGAAGAGTGAAAGTATCCTGGTGCTGCACAGGGTATAATTAGCATATGAAACTTCACTGAAAAGGCTTCCTTAGAATATGAAACATCACTGATATCACAATTAGCACACAGTAACAAGTATGAATATATTCATAACCCTTTCAGTGCCAGAGGGGTACACCTTCTGGCACTGAAAGGGTTAACTGTACACTCGCTGGTCATTTGGCCAACATTACAAATGGGCAGTTTTTACTGTCGTTTTCAAATATGGAATCCTAAATCAAGGTGACAGGTCTACTTTAATATAACATACTAGGGTAACATAGTAAATTAGATTGAATAAAGACACAAGTCCATCAAGTTCAACCTTCGCCTCATATCCCACTGACTGAGAATTATATAGCTTTCCTGCTACCAAATAAGTTAGTCTTTATCAGACCTTCCAGTTTTACCTACTAATACACAGTATAACCCTGTATGTTCCCTTTTGAAAGGAACATTATCTAATCTTCTCTTAAATGTATCCATTGTATTTTCCATAACCACCTCCTTGGGCAAGGAATTCCACAATTTAACAGACCTCACTGTAAAAAAACCCTTCCTCTGCTGAAGTCTAAACCTCCTCTCCTCTAATCTCCCCTGGTCACCTGATCAGGCCTTGGAATAAATAGCTCACCACAGAGATCCTTGTATTGACCTCTCATATACTTGTACAATGTGAGAAGATCTCCTTTTAGTCATCTTTCCTCTAGAGTAAATAAAGAAAGTTTGTCTAGTCGTTCCTCATGTCAAGTCCTCCATTACCTTAATTAATTTTGTTTCTCTTTTCTGTACCCTCTCTAGTTCTAGTATATCCTTTTTCAGAACTGGTGCCCAAAACTGCACTGCATACTCAAGGTGAGGTCTTACCAATGATTTGTACAATGGCAAAATAATGTTATCCACTCTTGCCTCAATAGGAATCCTTTGGCTCTCAGACTGTTGGTGGCTACACACTGAATCATCACCAGTCAGCCGTTGGCTAGCCAAAGATGATGGGAGTGCTAATCCCTGACAGCTGGATACCAAGAAGTAGGTTACCTCGATAATAGGCCATTGTTTAACCCTTTTAATGCCAGACAGGGTATCCAACACATTGCAACAAAAAGCACTGGATACCACAAAAGAATAAACTGTTAATCTTAAAGTGGATGTGTCACCTATGGACAACACCCCATAAATAGTTAGGTGACACATTCAATGCCATAAAAACAAATAATGTTTTTACGGTAAGCTTCGATTTTGTTTAAATTTAGCTTACAATAGTCTGGGCTGCAGCCACTTCCGCAGAGGCTGCAGCCCGATGCTCTGCCTCTGCTCTCCTCCTTCCTCCGATGATGAAGGCTTCTGTCTGTAAGCTGGAGCTCTCTCATTGGCTAGATATCGATCTCTGCCAATGAGACCGCTCCAGCTTACAGACAGAAGCCTCCGTCATCGGAGGAGGTGACACATCCTCTTTAATTCACTGAACCACAAATAATGTCTAGTTATTCATTTAAAAAATAATGCTCCAAGAGAGACTGAAGTAAAATACTGAGTGAACAAGGCCTCTGAAAATCTACTTAACCCTTTCAGTGTCAGTGGGGTACGCAACGCATTGCACAGCAATGCTTTGTGCACCCCTCTCGCACTTAAAAGGTTATAGCATAACTAACACTTTATTTAAAAAATAAACTATATTTATCTTGGCCATTCATTATTTAAAACAATAGGTTAAGATATGTAGCTTAATTTGTAAGTTTATGATTAGCCAGTGCTTCCTTTTTATAAGTGGCAGTTGGGAGGGCGAGTGAAATGTTAGTATCAGACACACCAGGCTGTACCAGCCTTATATGCATATACTGACAAATAAATAAAGCTAATGCCTAAAGCGCAGGTTTAAATAAAGAATGGCTAACATAGATGTGATTTTAAAAGCTCTTCCAAAACTGCCCAAGGCAATATAGAAGTATTAGTTCCACTTTAACCTTATGAGAAACTAAGATAGCGGAGACAGTGCACTTGTTAATAAGACACCTTTAAGTCATCTAAAAGAAGAAAAAAAAAAAAATCAAGTAATCTCTATAATAACATTTGAAAAACGTCCCAGAAGTATTACTCAACTGGAAGTCCTACAAATGTTGAATTTCACAATTACAGTTTACTGCCCCTTTAACTCACTTTTCTTTTGTGCTTTTATTCCATCACTCTTTCCTTCATCATCTCCCAGTTCTTGGACATGGCTCTCCTCCTGTGCTATGCAGTCAGGATCCTGTCCATCAGGTTTTTCGTCTGTGCTTTCTGTTAAGCTTGTAAGCTTCAATTCTCCCTTTACCACAAGAAGTCTGCTCTTAAGGCAAGAGCAGCTGAGCATACAGTCCACACGGCGACAGTGTGTGGATTTGTACTTTGGATGACTGAGACTCTGACAAATACAGCCTAGGCGACAGAACTCATTGCTGCAAGGGGATTCCCGTTTGCGTATCATTTTGTGTATAGGTTTGTTTTTGAGCGAGGCCTGAAAACACAGAAAGCACATAACACGTGAGATGCAGCTGCACTTTCCAATACAGATTGAACAATCTGTCCACCTAACATAGTCCAGTCAGTATTTAATTAGTGGGGAATCTCATGAAACCGAGCTAATTAGAATTAAAATACTAAAGACTGATATGATGCCATTTAATATATATATACAGCTGCATTCAGGAAGTTAAGGGGGGTGCCATTTTGGAGCATACAAATTGAAATGATGAAGAGAAGTGAAAATTCCACAAATTCTTATGGATTTAAAAGGGGCTTTTATCACCATAACACTGAAGATGTCTAACATTCACAGGGTTAACCTTTTGAGTGCCAGAGGTGTATCCAACATGCTGGAGATCTTTCTGGCACTGAATTAGCCTGACCTATCCAGACGTTACCTCTCTTTAGGAGGGGGCTGCTTATCAGTATCCAGACCTATACTTGTATATCTCTGGGGCTTTATTGCAAGGATTGTTTCTGTAAATACATTCCAGCTACAGCAGACCATATTCCCATCATGGGGGGATACTCTCAGATTTTTTGCACTCTTCTATCTCCCCATTCCCTCATCTCATAATGTGACAGATCAACTGCCAGGGCACCAGGTGGCAGTGTTGACAACAGTTTAATAAAACACCTCCCAGTAACTGGAGTACTGTTTTAAGTCTGCAAAGAAAGTCTACTACTCCCTGAAAGCTAAAAAACATAATTGCTTACCTGGGCAGTGAGAAGAGTAGCCAAAGAAATATCTGCACGTTCTTCTGTAACATATGTGCGTGGTTTCCCCTCGCAGATGGCGCACTCCTCCAATTCCATGAGCTTCGCCTGTGCTTTGGAGAGTCCAAAAGGTCGTAAACTGATCTGTTGCTGGGACTGGCGTACGCCCGGCAGCATGCTCTCTTCTACCAACGGCACAGCTGTGGGCACCACAGGTACAATCTGGCCAACATCTGAAGAAGCAGGTTTCAGCTCTATGGGTAATTCAGCAGCTTTCTCCTTGGCATTTGCAGGAGACACAACAGGCTTTGATTTAGATTTTGTTTTGGAAGTTGAGGATTTGCGCTGAGCCTTGGGCTGTTTCTTAGCAGAGGGCAAAAAGACCGGATTCAACACGTTTGATGAAGGTGATGGTGAGGGAACCGGCTTAGTAAGGGCACTATACTGGGTTTGTAAGCAGCTGGTACTTTTGGTTGGGAGTGCGTAGGAAAGTGATGACTCTTGTTCATTTTGAGAAAGCCCCCCGCAACGCTCCATCAACTTGGCTTCATTTTCTAGATACTCGTCCAGTTCATCGCTACAGAAAGCCGAACGGTTCTTCAAAGAACTTTCAGAGCTGCTGCCTATAAACCGGGAAGAGAAATTAGGCACTTCTCCGGAAACACTCATCAACATAACAGGGAGGATAATGTACAAAGCACAAGAGGAGCAATTTGGGTGCAAACTAAGTGCACCACCGGGAACAAATACAAATTTCCATGAATTTAAATGAGGCTCTTAGCCCAATGAATGGTATAAAAGCCTGATTTAAAAAAAAAAAAAAAAAAAAAAAAATCAATGGATAATTTCATTTCTTCTCTGTCGCGGCTGGTTTACCACAAAAGTCACCACTTTTCCTTAGTGAATTGGCCTCGGTGACCCATATTTATAAATTCAAAGTGGAGTCATTCTGGAGTCCTGGGTCTCCAAGACTTTATGTTTTAGAACAGAGGACTGGACCGGTCACAGTAGTAAGTTTAAAAGTTTAATTTAAAACAGAATTAAAAACGCTCCAAATGTTATGCTAGCCAATTATTTGAAATGTAAACAGTTTCTGAGAATGTATCCATTATTTGTCAGTGGCACACTGTGACACTTTAACCCTTTGAATGCCAGAGAGGTATGCAATGCATTGCAAAGCAATGCATTGTGTACCTCTCTGGCACTCAGAGTATTAAAGGGATAGTAATACTTCAAAATGACTATCCCTTATATTGAAGCCCTTGTAAAACGGAATAAAATGCCACCAGCAGCATCTCTCAAACCTTTATGGTTTGGGAGATAGCTGCTTTTAAACTTCGCTCCCCCCTGCCTCTCCGCTGACGTCAGCGTTTTTGCTGCAGAAGGGAAATCCCTTCTTTGAATCAAGCGGAGGCTCTTCAGCAGAGCCACATCTCGTTATAGAAGAAAAGATCCTTCACTAAAACCAAGCACACGTAGAAGACCATTTTAGTGAAGGATCTTGTCTTCCAGAACGAGATATCGGCTGTGCTAAAGAGCCTCCGCCGGTCCCGGGACCGGATTTCCCTGCTGAAGCAAAAATGCTGACGTCAGCGGAGTGGCAGGGGGGAGCGAAGTTTAAAAGCGGCTATCTCCCAAACCAAAAAGGTTTGAGATGCCACTGGTGGCATTTTATTCCGTTTTACAAGGGCTTCAATATAAGGGATAGTCATTTTGAAGTACTACTATCCCTTTAAGCCATTTCATTTCTTGCTGAGCCAATATTACTGTACACTGATATTGATGAATCCAAGCAGAACCCACACACAAGGGTCAATTCTAACAGCACAACAAACCGTTCCAGTGAGATATTCAACGCTTCGCAACGCAATGCATTGGATACCTCTATGGCACTCAATGGGGTAAACTGAAAGAACAAATCCGCATCCTGTGCCCCCAAAATATAAAGGACAGTTAAACAAATTATTTTGCAGAAAACGACTAGGACAAACTATATGAAGAATGGCTTTTGTTTGGGGTTGCGGAATAAGGCACATGGGGGAGATTTATAAACAGTGTTCTTGTTCAATTTTGTTAACGGATCCTTAAAATGTCCTTATTCCTCATTATGAGTGTTGGTATTTATAAAGTATTATAATTACATTTATAAATGTGGTGACAATAAAGAAGAAGAAAAGGTCAGAAAAGGCCTTAAATATTTGGTGAAAATTTTGTCGCTAAATTGTCGCAAATAGCGACATTTCTATATAAATACGCTGAGCCGCTTTTAACTTCCTTACTCCATTTCATAAAAACCGTACTACACAGTGTTGTGTCTCCTAAACTAGCCTTAATACTTTTAGAATTACCAGTGACAATCTTGCAGCCATTTTAAACACTTCTTTTTCATTAACTCCACTTTTTTAAATCTCCCTCACAGGTCCCTCAAAATAAATAGGAACTATTATGGAGTAAACCAAATGCACCATAAAGGACAAATAAGAAAAAAATCCTGTTGCATTAACTTGGGTTTTTAAACCCTTGAATGCTAGAGGCCTCCAATGCATTACGAAGAATTGCACTGGTGACCCCTCTGGCATTCAAATGGTTAAAAATCTCTATTCAAGTGCATGGGAACTTACGAATTCTTATTTGTCTCCTATGGTGCAGTTGGTTTGCTCCAGAATAACTCCAATAGGCCATAATCACACAAACACACGTCATTACATCTTGTCCGCGAGATGCAATTGTGTGTGAATTTAATAACTATCATCATAATATGTTGCACACGTTTGACTTTTTACTTGAAATGGCTGTTATTTGATGTGATTTGTCATTCATTCATTATTCTATATACATATATTTTGTTGTTATCTGGGCTGGGGTTATCACGGAGGATGTCATGCAAAAGTCTCAGACACTATTTACAGTTGCATTTGGTACCTTTTTCTGGGGGTTCAGAGTATATCTAGTGGTTTTTGCTCTTGTGTTTGTCTTGACAAAGGTGACAATTATCACAGAAAAGCTGACCTTCTAATAAACCTTTTTTGACCCTGTTTGAAGTCTAGCAAGTGCTGTTGTGTGACTGTTGGAGTATAATTACTTATAAGCCTCATTGCATAATTTGTGTCTCCTCAGGGGATACACACAGGGGCTGCAAGAAGGAGGAGATTTTTATATCCCCTTCATACTGCCTGTCCAGGAGATAGGGGGGGCGTGTTATGAAAGGAGTGAGCAGGGGGCTGAAGGCCCCTGGTACACACACACACACACACACACACACACACACACACACACACATCCACAAACACAGAGTTTACAATGCAACTGATATAAAGGACATGGACAAAATATATCCTACAGTCTATTTTAAACTGGCCTTTGGATATGGATATCAATTCTGGTTTCATATGCATAGGAAAATAATTTTTCACAAAGCACAAAATGTATACATTACACCAATCTACCAGTGCCAGAATTGATGCATTCTCTGTGCAAAAATGCACAGCTGCCGAAGATCAGAAGCACAAGCGACAGCCAGACAAGTAACCTCTGTCATTTCCACTAACATCTCTGTCAGGAAGGGGAATTACTAATGGGGCAGGAACTGTTTAACAGAAATGTTGCCATAAGGACAAACTAATTGCCTACTTCCTGAAAGAAACACACCAAATTGGTTTATATGTTCCACTGGATTCCTTCATCTCTTGTCAATTACACACAACCAACATGTCAAAAGGCCTACCACTGATAGGTGGCTTTGCACCTTCATTTGGTAATGATGTGGAATTTGATGAGAATTTATCCCTCCAGCCTTTGATCTTGGTGTAATCAGTAGTCTTGCCAGTTCTGGAAACAAATGGAGATCCAGAAGCTGTAAAGGAGAACAGTTAAGACATTGTAGCTGGGTGGAATGTACATTTCATTAACTTATAAAAACAATTATACAGCAAGAGGAATCTGATGGAAGCAGCATAAGCTTTCCAATTAGAAAGCTATACACCTACACACAGAGGCTGATGTACCAAGACCGACGGGAGTAGTTCTGAAGCAAACAAACCACAAATAAAAATACTAAAAATCTCCATTTAGTTAACCCTTTGAGGGCCATAGCGGTGTGCAGTACATTTCTTTCCAATGCATTCTGCACCCCTATGACACGGAAAGGGTTTTAAACACCTAAAATTGTGCTGAAAAGTGCTGGAGACGTCTCTAGTATTCTAAGTTGTTTAAAGATCCAATTAACCCTTTGAGTGTTAGAGGGGTACACTATGCATTGCAAAGCAATGCGTTGCGTACGCCTCTGGCGTTCAAAGGGTTAAAACCAATGGACATTTTTCCTTGTCCCCTACGGTGCTGCTGCAGTGGGTTTGGCACATAATTACCATATTTAGTGAGCTGTAAGACAAGCTGGGTCTTTAACTCATTGCCTGCCAGAGGGGCACGCAATGCATAACATCTGGCACTCAAAGGGTTAAGATGAAATAATATTTTAATAATGATACATAGGAATAAAATCAATTGATTAATTTGGACTACAAGATGCTGGGGAACATCAGGAGATTTTTTTTTTTTTTAAATAAATAACGTTATCCTAAGTACATCAGTCTCACTGACACTTGACAAAATATGGAAACAAAGGCTCATAGAGAAAACAGGGAAGGAGGCACAGGTTAGGAAAAAAAAGGGAAGGAGGCACAGGTAAGTACATACACAATGTCACTGATTAATCCCTGAACGCCCACCCGATCCAGCACGTTAAGGACCACGGACCTTCTGGGATCGCAGAGTGGCGTGCAGCCGCGCTGCCGTACCAGAATTCCATGATGTGCCACTGCAGTCATCAATCCTTTACCTGCCGGGCCCGGCAGTCCTGGCACAACATGGGTCCTTAAGGGGTTAACTATACATCAGGCAAGGGGAAAAATAAACAACTAAATACTTTGCCTCAGTGGCCAGGCTGAACTTCGTGCTTTAACCCTGTGAGTGCCAGAGAAGTATCCAACGCACTGCAAAGCAATGCGCTGGATTCCTCCCTGTCATCCAAACTGTTAATACCATTGAGGACCACAGGGGCGCGCAATACACAACCCTCCTGTTTCCACAGGAAAAAAAGGTAATGCTAAAATGGGATTAACCCTTTGAGTGCCAAAGAAGTATCCAAAGCATTGCAATACCTCCCGAGCACTCAAAGGGTCAAAGGTAAAGTAAAGCATTTTTAAAGCGGCACTTTCATCAAATAACAATAGAGCCTCATATGATAATTACTAGTGTAAAAGCTCGTGTACACAGGCCAAGGTCTGGGTCATGTGAAGAGGCCGGTCTTGCTCTGAGTCCTGCCGCCAACGCAGTCATGCACTGTAGAGACTACCCGAAAGCACAGAATGCTCCCAGCACAGAACTCCCAGCATTCCTTGCATTTGGGCAGTCTCTACTGCGCATAATGGCTTCTGACAAACATCTCAGCGAATTATTATATAGGATATTAGCGATATGCACATACCTAGCTCTATTTTCAAGAATAATTGAGGAATTAAAAGAGGATTTTAGTCTTACCTGTTAAATCCTTTTCTCTTAGTCTATACAGGTTACTGGTAACTTTCAGTAGGCGGTCCGCTCCTTTAATTAGGCAGGAACAATTCTAGAATTGAATGCAGGGGGTAGAGCCTACCTTCCCTCCTTGGTTGCAGCTAGCCAACCAGCTCCAGAAAGATTTGATACACTATTGACTAGATAGTAGAAGGGAAAGAAGACTCCTGTGAGCATAACCCCGAAGGACCCCCACGGTCTGCCACAGGAGAGCCAAGCATGGTCTCTTGACAGGGTAGGAGACCAGTAACCTGTATGGACTAAGAGAAAAGGATTTAACAGGTAAGACTACCCAAAGTTACAAGTAACCTGTATTGGACAACAGAGAAACAAAAATAGAACCTTCTAGACAGACGGGCAATGGCTGGGATCTTGCAGTAAGCGCTCTCTGCGCCTGCGCTCAGTCCCTTCCGGTGCCTTTAGGCACAAAGGCATTCAAATCACCAATGATGGAGTTAAAGGGGACGGACAGTGCAGATGCAGAGATGCCGGCTCTGCAAGAGGTCTGCGCTGTTCCCTGGTGCCTGCCTGCATGGAAGGTTCTATTTTTGTTTAATGCCGCAATTATTCTTGAAAATAAAGCTAGGTATGTGCATATCGATAATATAATTATCATGTGAGGCTCTGTTGTTATCGGATGAAAGTTTCGTTTAAAAAAAAAAAAAAAAAAATTATGCGCCTATGTACAATGAAGCACTGGTGCAGTCTGTCAAATGTGTCTTCCCCAGATAGCAAGAGCATAAATTGGGGATGCTGGATCAAGATGTTATTATAAAGTCTCTTCCTTGCTTCAATCTTACTTTTTGTCCCCTGGACGTTTCAACACATGCTACTGTTTAGCTCCCATGCACGCTACAGTCTGAAGTCTAATGATCTGCAAGATTCATGACAGCATGGTTTTACAACAACACAATCTTCTCCCAAAAAGAATCTCCATCTCAATTTTTTGATTATATTACTCAAGTGACAGACACAGGTGAAGCAGTAGATGCAGCTTATTTGGATTATAGTGACGCTTTTGACATTGTATCACACAGTAAGTGGATTTATAAGGTGCACAGTTTGGGACTGGGCTCAAAGGCAGATAACTGGATAAATAATTGGCTGAAGGACAGGGAACAGGTCACAATCAACAGTAATCATTCAGAGGAGGCATGGGTTCCTATTGGAGTGTCACAGGGGGTTAATGCTAGACTCTTAACCTCATCAATACCTTTAGTGATGATATTACTAGTGGGATTCAATGTAGGGTGTGCTATTTATTTATCAGAGGAAATTAAAATCTGCAACCGGGTTCACTTTTGAGGAGGCATGAATCGAAAGGGTGAGTATTTCGGAAAAACAAAAAACTGAAAGTTGGAAAATAATGCAATTAGGATGCTGAAACCAAGATGTCAAATAAAGGCTTAATATTATTGCACTGACAAAAAAAAACAGATGAAAGGGATGACTTGAAGTTAGGCAAGCAATTCGATACACATAACTGGGAAGTATGTAACGCTGTATTTATTAGATAAGGAAATTGGCAGACTGGGTAGGCCAGATATTTCTTCTCTGCCATTAAAAGCATAGTAATGTCCCCCAAAAAATATTTCGCTATGGTTTGAGAGATATCTGCATTCAAAGTTTGATGTTTCCTGCTGTCAGCTGTAAAGCTGCCAGCAGGAGATCCCAATCGGCCGACACGGAGGCTCTGCAGCAGAGCTGCAATCACGTTTTTTTAAAAAACAACTACATAATTGGAATTGTCTACAACATGTGCTTGCAAACCAGGCACATGTTGTAGACCATTCCAATAAAGTAATTATTTTTAAATAAAACGTGATTGCGGCTCTGCTGCAGAGCCTCAGTGTCAGCCAACACGGATCTCCTGCTGTCAGATTTAAAGTAGACAGCAGGAAACATCAAACTTTGAATGAAGATATCTCTCAAACCATTGTGGTTTGAGAGATACGTTTTTTTTTTTTTGCATTCAATTAAACTTTTTAATCTCTTTTTTTGGGGATATTACTATCCATTTCAAATCATGTGCTGGGAATGTCTCTAGAATTCAAGGGGTTAAACCAGTGACTCAACTAGATTCCTCCAAGGGCCACATATATGGCCCTCAAATTAATAATTATGAACAATAAAGTTAACATTCTAAATTAGGTTGAAAAGTTATATTAGCTCTTAGGAACTTTGCCTTACTCTGCAATGCACTGCAAGCCTACCTAGTCAAGAGTGCTGAGGTGTAACTGTGGTAGTGTAAAGGAAGATATGCTCTGAGACAAAAGAAAACAAAAATGAGCATAGTTTAGAAGTACAAATAGGGTGTGTGATGTGGTACAAGGAAATAATCTCCTCTTCACGCTGTACCAAAGAACAGATGCGGTCACAGAAAATGCATTGTACAGCCATATGCAGCCCAAGAGACAATCTCTGCCCACCACTCGGTAATACAATAGTAATATCCTTTTCAGTTTCTCACCTTGCGCACATAATCCATAGTTAGCGATTCTTGTACTATTTGTGATATAGGGTAGCGGAAGTTCCACTCCCAGGTACCGCAGGTCAATGCTCATTGTAGGGTCTACAATGTTTAGTTTCAGTCCCACTACAAAAATAATAATAAAGTTGACACAATGGAAGGTCAAACACTGCTGCAAAAGAGAATGTGATATGTCCATTATAGTCACAAACAAACTGTTCAGCTGAATGGTGAGTAAAGGAAAGAGCTAAAGTGGAGTATGGGTTATACCAACTGCTTCACAGCGGACAAATTAAAAGTTCCATTTAGATGCACTGGTGTTTTTAAGAAGCAGTAACCTTTTTTTGAAACCCTGTATTAAAGAGCTTTTCCTGCTTAGTAAAGCAAAGATAATCTCACTGCTGCCAGTTGTTTTATTCAATTGTGAGAAATTATGAGGAAGTAAACTACAATGTGATTACTTCCTGAAATGTTTTAATGACAGAGTGACTCAGCAGTTTCCATCACATTCTATGGACACCTGTTTGTCAGTGACTCTCCTGAATGAGACAGAGGAAAAAAAAACTTGAACCTGACCAATAGAGGTTAATAAATATGTTGGATACGTTTCTGGCACTCAGAGGGTTGGAAAATATGCAGCTCTCAGCAGTGAGTAACCTACCTTGTTTTACTTAAAGGGATAGTAATACTTCGTTTTAACTTTATTTTGTAGGCATTAAAAAAACATAAAGAATGATATAAGTCTTATATCTCAAACCTTTATGGTTTATGAGATATTCACAAGCAAAGTTTCCCCCTCCCGCCCCTTTTTCCTAGTGTAAGCCATCTCTTCTCAGATGTGAATCTGGTTGTAAGACCAGACAGATAACAGAAGGGGACAATTTTCTTTGTATGAAAACAATGAAAGCCCTTCCCCCCTTGACAAGTTTTTCAGCCTTTTCCCTTATCTTAATTGAAGATTGTCCCTCTCTGCAGTCTACCTGGGCATCTCCCTTCTGATCTGGTTGAACGGGGGGGGGGGGATACTTTGTTTGTGAATATCTCTTAAACCATGAAGGTTTGAGAGATAAGACTTATATCATTCTTCGTGTTTTTTTAATGCCTATAAAATAAAATAAAGTTAAAACGAAGTATTACTATCCCTTTAAGAAGAAAAGCCAATTAATATATAGTTTTGCATTACAAAGGTGTACTGCTCCTTTAAACCACTGTATTCTAGAAATGTATGCACTGTATTATAGAACTCTTTAGAATTCGGGGCCTCAAACTGCCTTTTCAAATCAATTAATACTTTAGCCATTTTTATTCTCTTCAGTGCAGTTATCTGTCCCCCAGCTCCACTTTTGTCTTTAAACAAATCCCCAACCCACCCATAGGGAAAAAAAAATAAAAAAAAACACATATGCTGTATCTTTACTACTTTTTGCAGGCAATAAACAATCTGGCAACAGCAAAACATTAATCAACAGCAGCAAGTGATCTAAATATAAAAGATGGATTTTTAGGAAGAAGCAAAAGACTGCTGAAATAATTTACTCTGCTTTCCTACAGGAAACAGAGTCTGGGACACAGCAGAAATCAACAGCATCCTGTATGCAAACTGGTTCATGATCAGCAGTAAACCAATCTCCTGTGATTTCACATCCAGGAGACAGTAAACTGCTATACATCAAGTACAAGAAGATGCTCTCTGTATGTCACGCAAAAACAAAGGGGACAAAACAGACAGCTTACTTAGCTCCTTGACAAAAAAAAAATACACAGGCATTAGATTTATTGAACTAGGTATTAGAGGTATGAAAACTTGCACACTTGCATTATTTTAAAATAAGTCCATATATTAATTCTGCTTTACTATGATTATAGAGCACACAATATTTCAGATGGATAGTGGTACCTTGCTGCAGAGCCGGATGGATAACCTGGTTGTGTCTCATAGACCTAAGATGAGCAATCAGCTGCCTCTCAAGTGCTGGAATTGTTTGTATATTATCTGGAAATAAATTATACATCAGAAGTTAATTTTACAAATAGGCTCAACATCTCAAATCTTGCACTGTGGTATGAAAATTCTTGGAAGTCAATTTTTCGGAGGGAGGAATTATAATGTGCTACATCACCCATAATCCAGCCACAAAAACGGCTCCAATCAAATGGGGAGGGGTATTTGGAAAAGCTGGAATGCAAACCGTATTGTGTACACATTCCTCATAGACCAGCATCCTATGTGATGCAGAAGGGGGCTGAAAGTCTCAAAGGAATAGAAACCCATTTTTTGGTCTTACATATTCTGAAAGTATATAATATGTACCATCAGATTAGCTATATGTTTACACCATCTTCACCTACTCACGAACACACACACTTACTTTTTTGTCCCCAGCAGTGAGCTACCTGGATTTCAGACTGCAGAGAGTTTTCTGCTCGATTGTCCATAAAAAACAATATATCACACATTGGTGGTTATTCACTAAGGTGTGACAAACTGGTGGTAAGGTGGAGATGACTTCTCCAGTGATATCACTTCTTCAGTTCCTATGTTATTTTATGGAGCCTATGCACAAAGATCGAAGATCTTTCAAACTGGAGCAATCTTAGTGCATAGGCACCACAGAATACCATAGGAACTGGAGAAGGGATATCACCAGAGAAAATATCCCCAGTTTATCACCTCTTTATCACACCTCCTGATGAGATGACAAAGGGGTTAATAGGTAGCCTCCAACCAGTGTACCATCGCTGCAGCCAGGGCCAGGACACAAGGGGAATGTGGTAGACAACTAGGCTGAACATCTGACCCCAGACAAGTAGAGGCTAAACAAGGATAAGCACACTGGTAAGCCAGAGGAAGGTAGAGCTACTTGAAGCAACAACCAAAGCCAGTGTCAGAAGAGTTGTTGACGCTAGCCAAAAGGTCAAGGCAGGCAGAGTACAAGTGGAATAATGAAACAAGCAGAGGTCAAACTGAGGGAAAAATACAATTAACAGGAACTGAGTCTTCACCACCAGGGCTAATAACTGAGGAACGAGAGTGCTAAACTAGTCACAGAAACCTATTTACGGTATTGCTCCCGGGAACGAATTCATGTACGAGCAAATGTGCAAAATGATAGCAAAGAGTAGGAGAGCACATAACAAGAACTGTTCAGTTGAAACAGTCAAGGACTTACGTACAGGCAAACTGACTGTACAGATTATATATTGTAGAATATGTAAAGTCTAACTGAATGGCTACTATTCCTTTAAGCCTGTACTGTAAACCTAATCCCACGGTTTAATTTACATAGAAAAATTTCACATTTTGTTCAGCTCCAAAGAATCTAAAGAAACAGAACTTTCCAGCACAACGTCCCCAGACACCAATCAGGTAGGAAGTTCTCTCTGGAAAAAGGAGCTATTGTCAAAACTGAACAGCAACATAGAACATTTCTGATGACTTGTTAAAAGGGACACTCACACACCCACACAACCTGCAATAGTACAGCATAGTAGGTGTAATTCTGGAGCAAACCACCTGCACCATAGGGGACAAAAGCAAATGCCCATTGATTTAAATGGGGCTTTTAACCCCTGGAATGTTACAGATGTCTCAAAGGAATTGCTTTGTAAAATGCACTGGAATTCTCTGTAGCACACGTGGTTAAAATCCCCAACTAAAATCAATGGATAGTTATTGAGATTTTGTCCATAACATAGCTTATCTTTAGACACATGTCAGGAGTTCCCAGAGATGAGGAAGCTAGATTTCCCCACCTCCAAGAAACACAATCACAGTGGAGAGCTCTCTTTTGACACCAGTGTGGGTACCGCCTCATACCCTCACTGGTCTCTTTCTGGAGAGTGGGCCTGCCCCCAATGTGACATCACATACTGCTCCAATACCAAGTGATAGCACATGGCTTTTAACAGATATATGACATCACATACTGCTCCAATACCAAGTGGCAGCACATGGCTTCTAACAGATATATGACATCACATACTGCTCCAATACCAAGTGGCAGCACATGGCTTCTAACAGATATATGACATCACATACTGCTCTAATACCAAGTGACAGCACATTGCTTCTAGCTGATATGTGAAATCATGTCTCAATGTAGCTTAAAACTGAGGTAGGCTGCACTGCACGCTACATTCACATTCAGACGCCTTAAACTCTATTAGAAATTTAAGACTTGTCATTCAAGATGTTAGAAGAATCTTTAACAGACTTAAATGTATCCCCTAGGGAGTACTTGGTTTGCCCCAGAATTGCTTCTCATTATAAATAAATTTCTTAAAGGGGCAATAAATCCTTAAGAAAATATTTATATCGTAGGGATTTTTCTGCCACTCTTTTGGAAGATACAGTCAAAAAGTTATAACAGAGCAAACTTGAATTTCATAGTGAGTTCAGATCTTTATTTTGCAGCCAGATGGTCCCCTCTCTTTTGCTGCCTGTGAAAAGCAGATTGTTGCAGACACGCTTTCCATAGACGGATGTGGCAACAGAGTCACCTGGCTGCAACATCTTGAACTTTGGGAAGAGAAAAAAAAAAAAAAAAAAAACACACACACGACTTAGTCAGGTTTGTAAATAACTTTTGAAAGGAGTTCCCTTCCCCAGCCTTGATAGTAACCTTGTTTTATGTAACAGGAAAAGCCTTACAGGATATAAATATTCAGAATTAGTGTTTACTGCCTCTTTCATGCATGTGTGTGTGTGTGTGTGTGTGTGTGTGTGTGTTATATATATATATATATATATATATATATATATATATATATATATATATATATATATATATATATATATATATATATATATATATATTATGTTATATTATATATACATACACTGCCCTGCTGTAGAAGTGCAAGTGACCTTCACTGCTACATTTTCAGCTATGGGTCAGGGGACTGAAGAATGCTTCCACTTTTAGTCATTTATATAGTAGTCAAAGAAGGTTTTTTTTCCACAGACAACTTTATTGACAGAGAAATATGCAAACAAAAATTACAATCGTAATATGCAAAAGTGGATTGTACGGCTACCTTTTTCTCCATTGGACACTGGTGGTACTGGAAAACTGGATGCCAGATCTCTCTTTGTCTTACCTCCTGTATGAACGTCGAGTGCCTCCTAAACACCAAAAACATTTCATTGTTCTTTCTTACGAACGACAAATACACTTTAAACCAGGGATGTCCAACATGCTGCCCATGGGCCAAATGTGGCCTGCCTGTGACCTTTAAAATCACTATTTTTATACCTAAGTGTTCTTTATGTCCCATAACAGTTTTTTATATATTTGTAGAGGGTGAAAAAAGAATCTCATTGCCACAAACCCTATCTCTCAAACAGCTATGGTTTGAGAGATATTCGCAATCAAAGTTCCCCCTTCCCTCCCCTTCTTCTGGACGTCAGCATCTAGCCGACAGCAGGAGATCCCAGTCCGGGGACCAGCCGGCAGCTCTGCAGCAGAGCCTAAATCCCGTTATTAGAAAATAATTACTTCATTGGAAAGGTCTATAAAGTGTGCCAGGTTTGCAAGCACACTTTGTAGAACGTTCCCATGAAGTAGTTCTTTTCTAATAACGGGATTTCGGCTCTGCTGAAGAGCCTCATCTTGTCGGCCGACACAGATCTCCTACTGTCAGCTTTACAGCTGACATCAAGAGAAGGGGAAACTTTGATTGCCAATATCTGTCAAACCATAGTGGTTTGAGAGATGGGGTTTGTGGCAATGAGATTCTTTTTTACCCTCTACAAATCTATAAAGTGTTATGAGACATTACTAACAGTTTAAATAGCACATATGAATCAGCAGACCAGTAAGACTTAATCCAGTGCTTGCTACTACTGTACAGTTAAAAAAAAGAGGTCTGTTATATATCAGTATTGTCATTGACTTTATGAATAAATACATACATATTTTTGAATAGCTTACATGCTATAATTACCAATTGTTATCAATTAAAAAAAAAAAAAAAAAAAAAAAAAAAAAAACACACACCTCTTTTTGCTCTGATCAGGTGGCCCATGATTAAAAACATTTGGATGCCACTTCTTTAAAGGTGTGCGATCACCCCTATACAAGTTTGGCTACAAAGTAACTTTATAGAGCGACTAGCTGCAGTATTAGTGTAATAAAAAAAAAAGAAAAAAAAAAAAAAAGTGTTCTTTGGCCGAAATTAAATGTTTAAAGATGATCCTGCACCTTCCTTCCCGATGGTTCACTTTTAAAAGGCCGCACGCAAAAGCATGTGCGACCATGTACAGCGGAACTTATTACTAAGTCGTCATGCAGTCATTAAGCGCATGGCGACTAGAATGGGTGTGCTTACCAAAACCTGGACTGGAATTGTACTTTTGCAAGTTTTGACCAGCTTCTATTGGTTTAAGCACCCCTCCCACCCCCAGGTGCAAAGCTCATTGTCTCTAGGACACTATATACTGCCTGTCAGAGAGTCTCTCTCCATTAATGAGTAAAGCTGACAAAGACTCAGCTCTCAGGATAAAGTAAATTAAGGTTAGTAAATGCCTAAAGTAGGAGAGATTCAGCTCATAAGACAAATCATATTAAAGGGATAGTAATACTTCGTTTTAACTTTATTTTATTTTGTAGGCATTAAAAAAAACATGAAGAATGATATAAGTCTTATCTCTCAAACCTTTATGGTTTATGAGATATTCACAAGCAAAGTTTCCCCTCCCGCCCCTTTTACCTACTGTAAACAATCTCTTCTCAGATGTGGAATGCAGTCCATAGACCAGACAGATAACAGAAGGGGACACTCTTATTCCTTTGAAAACAATGAAAGCCCTGCCCCCCTTGACAAGCTTTTCAGGTTTTTCCCTTATCTTAATTGAAGATTGTCCCTCTCTGCAGTCTACCTGGGCAGCTCCCTTCTGCTCTGGCTGAGCAGTGTTACATCAGTAAAAGGGGTGGGAGGGGGACACTTTGCTTGTGAATATCTCTTAAACCATAAAGGTTTGGGAGATAAGACTTATATCATTATTCATGTTTTTTAATGCCTACAAAATAAAATAAAGTTAAAACAAAGTATTACTATCCCTTTAAGGTTAGGTACTTGCCAAAATGAGGTACCTTGGCGTTGGTGGCAAGCTTAGCATTCTATGGCCATATAATGTAACTAAATCCTCATCTTTAATATAGTAGTGATATGCAGGCACAATGCCGCAGAGTAAAGGGTTAATAGTGATGAAAATTTGGATGTGCACCAATACTTTGTATATTTGCTTTTGACTAGAATGGAAATCCATCTCTTAAAAAAAAACAAAAAAAAAAAAAACAAACAACACCACCACACAGATTCTAAAGAAATCCTTGCTGTTTGGAGACTGGGACCCAGGCTATGGCAAAGACATCTTGTCTGTGCTCCTGCGCCATCAGTCCGTCTCCATTGAGTAGCACTGCAGTGTGCAGCAAGGTAACTGGAAGGGACTGACGGCACAGGAGCGTAGACCG
This sequence comes from Rhinophrynus dorsalis, assembly GCA_037306005.1. Lineage (NCBI taxonomy): Eukaryota > Metazoa > Chordata > Amphibia > Anura > Rhinophrynidae > Rhinophrynus > Rhinophrynus dorsalis. Next base: position 87,644,163 of record CM074728.1, read on the forward strand.
CGCTAACCTGCCTGTCAGTCTCCAAACGGAAAGGATTTCTTTAGAATCTGCAATTTTTTTTAAAGGTAAGAGATGGATTTCCAAGCTAGTCGCCATGTGCATAATAAAGGCATGGCGACATAGTAATAGCTTTAAGTTCCGCTGTAACTAATTCTCCATGTCACCATGATCAAAATGGTGAAATGACAATCTCGCACTGCTACTATCATGTCGCCTACTTAATAGTCACATACATTTTAACCCGTTCACGGTTGCATTTCACCTTTATTTTATTAAAGCAACTTCTCTTGCAGCACAGGTGATTTCCTCTGCCGCACAAGATCATTTACTGTGAAGCCCAGAGGTGCATATCCCAACTCTGCTCAGTGAAAAACAATATATGGCTGAGCGAAGTCCACTCTCACCTGAGTGAAGCATGCCCCCGCCTGACCAGCTGAACTCAGTCGTCATGGATAGCAATTTCAGATGGAATAGGTATGTGACCGTGAACGGGCAATGCTTATGTGTGGTTTACAGGCAGAATGCAGTGAGGGAATCCCCAGACACTTCATAGCAGTGCTTTAGCACAGTCAGCTTGCCAAGCGCCAGCCACCAAAGTTAACGGGCAGTCCCCCGTATGCGAATGTATGCATCCGTGAACGAGTTAAAATGTATACGACCATTAAGTAGACGACATGACAATCTCACTCTGTCATGCAATGCGACATTGTCACGTCGCCATTTTGATCATGATGACATGGTGAGTTACTTACATGGTTGCGCGCTCTTTCGCGTGCGACCTTTTAGAAGGATACCCTACCGGACATACTGCAGGTATTGCTCTGCACTGCAGTCTGTCACTCTTCCTCTGCTCCCCTCCCACGTAGCTTCTGGATCCAGCCTCCTCCAATGACGGAGTATTTCTCCTTGTAAGCTGGAGCGCTCTCTGGCCAATGAGAACTCTCCAGTATACAAGGAGAAATCCTCCATCATTGGAGGAGGCTGAACCCAGACTCTACGTGGAAGAGGAGCAGAAGAAGACTGATAGACTGCGGTACCCACAGTCTGTCCGGAAAGAAGGCACAGGATCATCTTTAAACATTTAATTTCGGTCAAACAAGTTATTAAAAAAAAAAAAAAAAAAAATGTACACTAGTATTTCAGATAAAATCGGTAATTGAAAACATACATATTCATCACACAAACAGAGGCGGATGTATTCAGAAGAACTGAAGCAATGATGGAACAAACCAACGACAACAAAAGGAAACGTTCACCATAGCGAATTAATGAAAGAACAGGTCTGAAAATAGTTCCCACCCAATGCAGGACAGTTTCCTATCCTACATTACGCAGGTCTCCATAGACACTCAGTACCTGGCATGAAAGCCCGACACAGCAGGTCTGCACGGATTATGCACACAACACAGGAGTATGTAGATGAGAGACACAGACTTCCAGTTTGTGTTCCTGTAGAGGGGGCTGGTTTTCTGACACCACATAAGTGGCTAATAGGAGCTGTTCTAGACCTGCACAGCACCGCCCCATGCTTTTTACGAAGCCTGCTGCCATTTGGACCAGACTGAGTATAACATAATAACCAACGTTAAATCAAAAGAAATTTGGGGTTTTTATTGTCCTTATGTTGCAGTTAGTTTGATCCAAACTTGAGCTAGTTAATCTTAGGTAACCAAAATGTGATATTACCTTTGAAGAAAATGCCACAAACAAAACTCCATCAACATCCTCCAGATCTGGCTTAACATCAGGGAACGATCCTACTGCTTCTACAGGGCTGACCTTTTTTGCAGGCTGTCCGAGCTTGGGAAAGTTGAGTTTGCGAGGTCTGCCCCTCTTGCTTTTCACCGATTGTAACTGTGTATTATGGCTTTCATTGGACTGTGTTACCGAGGGTTTAGGAAGTAGAAAAGGCAGTTTTTTCTTTCCGTTGTCCAGCTTTAACAATTTTGCTTTGTCTACCCTTGTAGGGCTGCTAAGAAAACGTTTCCTCTCGCGACGTGACTCTGCCTTGAACTGTGCCAATTGTCTCACTAATATGGGGTAGTCATCATCACTGTTTGAGTACTCATCAGTTTCTTCCTCCTCGGACTGCTCTTGTTTAACATTAACACCCTCAGTAGGTATGTTCTTCCCATAATCATAATTGTCTTCAGGTTCTTCTTTGATTTCAACATTAGGCTGAACATTCGGAATTATAGGAGACTCTGCACAAGAGCCGCTATCTAAACAGCTGCGCACAGGGCTAAAGAGAAGGGACATAAATTAGATAAATATAAACATATTGCAGAGAGAAGAGTGCACCACAGAGTTTTAAACACTAGAGGGAGAACTGTCTATTGACTGCTGTGACAGAAAGTGATGCCTGCGGTGGGCTACAAGATAATATACATCATGCCCAAAGCTTAGACTAACATTACACTATAAAAAAAATTGCACCACAGCTCCCCACTGATGTCAGGACGAAGGCTCAATTCTCTTGAATATTTAGAGCTGTCTGGAAGCCATTTTGTTGTAGCCCAGCAGAGATCACTTTTTTATCACAGTAGGAAATCGGAAGTTCTTTCTAGTGTATAGACCTGGGCAATCCGGGACATGTGATCACCCTACCAGACACATGGCCTGAGCAAAAACAGGGAAAGGAGAGTGACAGATGCTCTAGAGTCCTGTATGTATCAGCCATTCAGTTGGTAATATCATGGACGTTATAGGTTTAACAATACAACATTATAAATGTATCAGGATGCAGTGGGGACAATTAACACAGATTGTTCTAGATTAGAAGTAGAGTAAGTGGCTGTGGACAGAGTGAGAACCAGTGGCAAAGCAAGAGAGAAGGGTTAAGCATACTTTCTTGGGGTTTATGGGTGCCTTCAGCAAAATAAAAAAAAAAAAAAGAAAATACGCTTACTTTATTATATACAGTACTGTGCAAAAGTTTTAGGCAGCTGTGAAAAAAATGCTGTAAACCAAGACTGTTTTCAAAAATAGACGTGTTAATAGTTTATTTTTTATCAATCACCAAAATGCACAGTGAGTGAACAGAAGAATAATCTAAATCAAATTAATATTTGGTGTGACCACCCTTTGCCTTCAAACAGCATTCATTCTTCAAGGTGCACTTGCACAAAGTCAGGGATTTTGTAGGCATATAGTCAGGTGCATGATTAAACATTTATACCAAACAGGTGCTAATGATAATCAATGTAATATGTATGTTGAAACACAATTATTAACTGAAACAGCTGTGTAGGAGTAATAAAAGTGGGTGAGGAACAGCCAAACTTGGGTAAAAGGTGAGGTTGCTGAAGACAGTTTAATGTCAAAAGTTATACATCATGGCAAGACTGAGCACAGCAAGAAGACACAAGGTAGTTATACTGCATCAGCAAGGACTCTACCAGGCAGAAATTTCAAGGCAAACTGGGGATTCCAGATGTGCTGTCCAAGCTCTTTTGAAGAAGCACAAAGAAATTGGCAACTTTGAGGACCATAGATGCATTGATCGGCCAAGGAAACTTAGTGCAAAAGATGAAAGACACATCATGCTTACTTCCCTTTGCAATTGGAAGGCGTCCAGCTGTACCATCAGCTCAGAATCGGCAGAAAACAGTGGGGCGCTGGTACACCCATCTAATGTATGGATAAGTCTGGTCAGAAGCGGTCTTTATGTAAGAAAAAGCCATACCTCTGACGTGGAAACAAGGCCAACCAACTCAACCATGCACGAAAACACAGGAACTGGGTGCAGAAAAATGGCAGCAGGTGCTCTGGACTAATGATTCAACATTTTAAATATTTGGCTGTAGCAGAAGGCACTGCTCACTGTTCACTGAAGGGCTGGAGAGCGGTACAAGAACGAGTGTCTGCAGTCAACAGCGAAGAACGGTGGAGGCAGTTTGGGGCTGCATTTCTACAAATGGAGTTGGAGATTTGCTCAGAATTAATGGCCTCCTCAATGCTGAGAAGTACAGGCAGATACTTATCCATCAAGCAGTACCATAAAGGAGGCATCTGATTGGCCCCAAATTTATTCTGCAGCATTACAACAACCCCAAGCATACAGCCAATGTCATTAAGAACTATCCTCAGCATAAAGAACAAGGAGTATTGGAAGTGATTTGGCCCCCCACAGAGCCCTGATCTCAATGGAGGTTGCCTAAATCCACAGAAGAACTGAGATGAGTTCTCCAGGATGTCTGAAACAACCTATCTGCTGGGTTCCTTAAACTGTGTGCAAGTGTACCTAGAAGAATTGATCCTGTTTTGAAGGCAAAGGGTGGTCACACCAGATATTGATTTGATTTACATTTTTCTTCTGTTCACTCAATATGCATTTTATTTGATCAATATAAGCTATTAACATATCTATTTTTGAAAGCATTCTTAATTTACAGCATTTTTCACACCTGCCTAAAAACTTTTGCCCAGTACTGTATATTTAAAGAACTTTACTGCACAAAATTAAAGCAAAGCTTTCAGATAATAGCCAGTCGCCATGCATTCATTAAATGCATGGCAACTAGCTTGAAAATAGATGTCTTACTGTAAAAAAAATACATGTGTCTAAAGGAATCAGTCCCGTTTCTGGACTGACAGGAAGGTTAGTGCGGTCTGTGCTCCTGCGCCGTCAGTCCCTTCCGGTGAACATATGGTGCAAAGCAGTATACTCTATGGAGACCGGGACTGACGGCGTATGCGCACAGACAAGACGTCTGTGCTCTAGCCTCAGTTCCGGTCTCCAAACGTATTTTTTTTTTGGTAATACATCTATTTTCAAGCTAGTCAATGCATGGCGACTTGCTATTATCTGAAAGTTCCTCTTTAAATAAAACTTTATGATATGACAATTTTCTTCATTAGAGTTATGGCCAAGTTTCACATGCAACCTTCATAGTCTTTACTGAATAGCTAGCACTGCCAGACCAGATAGCTACTGCTAATTAAATGTTGGGTGTTTTCTATGAATGGCTCAATTAATGGGGAACTTTACCACTGTAATAACTTGTTTTTGTTTTGTTTTTTTCCTTCATAAAGGGGAACTCTCACATCCTGTAAAGTCCTTCTTATTTGAATCTTGCTTGGCAATAAATGTTAAATCCGTATTTCTTTTCTCCAATGCTCTATCGATGGCAATATAGGCTTTAAAATCTAACCGCATTCATTGGCAAGAAAGCGCACCAGGTAACATGCTGGATTCCTACGTCAGAGGTGGTGGTAATGGGGAGGCTGCAGTACAGAGAGGTGCTGCAGCGTATCCTGAAGTGACCTCTCTTGGTTAGAATTTAAAGCCTAAATCTCCATCAATAGAGCATTTAATTAAAAAAAAAAAAAAAACAAGCAAGATTCAAGCACAACTTCCCCTTTTAAGAGTCTTAACCCCTTAACGACCGTGGAATACGGAAGCGGACGTGACTCAACAACCACGGAGCAATTTTTTTTTATTGCTCCGTTGCGTTCCGGACTCCCCAAACGGCGTGCAGCCACGGGGGGAGCCCGGAACTCGATGACGGTCATAGTACGTCATCGGTCGTTAAGTCAAATCGACCCTTGACGTACTATGACCTTCAAAGGTCGTTAAGGGGTTAAGTGAGGTCAGCTACACAAAATCCCATCCATAGCTCTCTGTCCATGCGGTTACTTTTAAATTTAATTCTGTGGGGTTGGCGTTTGATTATCAGAAAGATTTACAGGAAAACTGTACCAGATGTACTTTGAGGCCCCTGAGATATAAGATGTTGATGAAAATATAAAAAACTAAAATTTTAAGGTTTGTGAAGCCACTTCAGTTCCTCAATTCTGTAATTATTAACCCCTTATTGACTTGTGGTGTGCCAGGACCATCACGCCGGTCTGGATGTTAAAGACCAGTGATGGTCCTGGCAAGCCACTGAGATTTGTTTTATTGCAGTGCTACTCATCGCACTGTGATCACAGAACATGTAGAGAAAAAAAAAAAAAAAAGTGTTGTGGTCCTCTAGAGCTCCCCACCCCAAGACAAGAGGTCCTTAAGGAGTTAAGACCCCTCTCCCAAAAAGTAAATGAAATAATTTAGGAGATACTGCCCTTCAAAGATTCATAGTTGGTTCCTCTTAAATGTGTTGATGTCCAGAGGGGCGTGCAATGATTTGTTTTGCAACATGTTGCACACTCCTCTGGTCCTCAAGACATGAGCAAGTCATAAAAAACAAAGTAACATGTTTCTACTGTACCTATCGAGGCTATCTGCCTTCTGCTGAAGAACATCTTGAAGAGAAGTGAGGGGATTCATAAAATTGAGAAAGTCCCGTTCAGAATTAAAAGCTTCAGTTTCTGTATCAGGATCTGAAAGTTCTGAACCTTTAAATATCTCCCTAAGTTTTCTTATACTCTCAGAATCATTACGCATTTTACTTCCAGGGGAATCCATTTCTTGGTCAGAGTTCTTTGGCTTAGAGTCTTTCCCAGGCTTTCCAGTTACTGCCCCTTCCCTAAACCCTTTTGCAAAAGGGTTGCAGTCAATTTTTAGTTGTGTAATCTGAAAATTTTGATATGCGGTAACAGCTATGAACTCTGTCTGTGGGAAAGTAAACGTATGGACGTCTGGCCCATTAAGTTGAATCACTTCAGTGGCTTGGCTGGCTGGCACCACATGTAGGCGAGGAACATAGCGATGCATGGAGTGCAGGATTATGTGACCCTCCTGGTCCAAAATATTGTTGGTTAGCTTGAGTTTATAAAATGAGACTGGCTGGTGCATCCAGTACTGTCCAGTTGATGGTGATTCAGGATGTATAAAAACCCTGCCAAGGACATGGGGCTCAGACTTGCCACCTGTCTCCCACCACTTTCCATTCCATTTATATCGATGACTGTCCAGAGGAGCAATGTCCATGACAAGGATGTATTTTTGAAAAGGGACCAAACCAGAAATCCAATAGCGGCAGTAGGGGAACATTCGCCGTCCTTGTTTTGTTAAAACCATCTCTGTACTACGGCGGTAAAACTCATTCCATGTGTTATTGTTGTCAAGCGTCACTGTAATTTTCCCTGAAGTACAGTCAGCTGAAAGAAATGTTTCAGATTTTGATTGGTCAGATCCAGATGACATGAGGGGAGCAACGGAGGAAACATCCCGATTGGCTACGACTATCCCTTCTTCTTTCTTGCCATTTCCCTGTGACTGCTGCAGGATGACAAAGTAAGCAGGAGTTGTTGCTGGTGGTTTACCGCCACCTTCTTGACTGACACACGTAGTTGTCTGCTTCTCCATAATGGTCACTGTAGTGAGTAAACTTGGACTGTGAAGCAAGGAGCTGCTAGGACAGCGGTCCCTGGAATGTCTTCATCCTGCAATCAATATACAACATACATCACGGTTCATTTTTAAAAATTCATGTGCTGATTGAACAGCACCAACTACAAAAGAATCAACTGTAATGCACCGCATACACACAAGAAGCCTTAGCTCAAATCATTATTCATTATGGGACTTTCAAAAAGCTAAATAGGGTATATTCTACGGCAATTCAACTTGTCCCATAGGGGACAAATAAAAATTCCCCAAATTCCCATTGCTATTCACAGTTCTTTTAACCCAGTGAGTGGTAGACGTCTCAACACATTGCAAAACCTTCAGTTGGAGACCCTCTAGCATTCAAAGGACTAAAAATACCGCACTTAAATAAATATTAATTTTTATTTGTCCCCTACAGTGCCATTGGTTTGCTTCAGAATCCCTCCTCTACAGCATCATGAATAAAGTTCCATGTCTTCCAGATACGATATGAAGTGCAAAACTCAACCAAGTAAAAAGTCAAAAACCTCTTTTCTTGGACAAAAAGCAAAGGTATATTTATGGTGGTAATTAAATTGCAGGTAACATACAACTATGTATATGTTTTTATACAATATTAGTGTATACAAAAAAAGTGTATTCAGTTTCTAGAAGGATGGGAAAGATGAATCCCATTGCACTCCTCACTTCCTGATGGGTCATGGATACAGTAAAGGCATGTCAGCAGAACACAGATGTGCAAGGAAAAGTATTTCTCCTAACCTGATAAAAAAGAGAAAACAAACAAAACAAAACACAACAACACGTGCTTTTATAGATAGACATAATAAATGACATAGGACACGTCAGGGGAAATGCAATAAGGCGTGATAAAGCGGTGATGACAAATCCAGTAATATTGATTCTCCAAGACATGTTATTCTATAGAGCCTATACACTAAGATTTATCCAACTTTGGTGATTTTAGTGCATATGCTCCATACAGCAACATAGGAACTGGTGAAGTGATAGCACTGGAGAAGTCATCTCTGCTTTATCACACCTTAGGGCATAAACACCATTGGATCATACAGAGAGGCACTGGCGCAAAAGGGAGAGCCAGTCCACACAAAAATATAATAAAACACATATTGAGAGAGCGAAAGAGAGAGAGAAAGAGAGAGAGATTATGTTTTTCGGTAAGAACGCTGACCAACTAAATATAACCAGAGAGTAAAGTACTGGTCAATTTTAGTGCACAAATACAGTGATATTTATAAGTACGGCCAAAGTTTCTACTCTTGCACGTGTGCTTTAGGAGCCTTTATGAAGGCTCTTGATTGGAACTGAAATATTTACCACATCTAAGAAATACATCACAGTATTTTTACTAGCTAGACGCTCCAGAAAGGTAGTTGTTGCTGTGACAAACCCACCTGCAAGCCAATAGCAATGAGACTGCCAGAGCCAGCTCCACTTCTTGAAGGAAGCGAAACAAGAAGCAATGAATATGTATGTGCCAGGGCAAGGCAACGTGAGGACCTTCAGCTGTTGCTGGCCTACAATTCCCATCATCCCTTGCAAGAGAAGGGCCAGCAGCAGTTTGGATGGGGTCTCAAATGAACCAACTCAGATATACATAGTTAGGGATTAGATTGTAACAGTAATGTATATGCATCTTTACTTATATAGAAACATCTGTACACAGTGCTTTACAGAAACAGTAACAGCACTATATAAAACACAAAATACAGGACAGTGATGAGGAACCAGGTTGAAGTGTGATCATTGCATTATTAGTGGGGGATAAATGCAGCCAAGTGAATCATACATTCAGAAGAGAACCCTGTCCCAAAGAGCTAATAATTTAATTGTATCTTCCACCTCAAAGCAAAAAAACATATTGTTTAGGTTTGCAGAAAATACAACACACAGGGCCGGATTTGCCATAAGGCAGAGTAGGCACCTGCCTACAGGCGCATGCCACCGAGGGGCGCCCGCCATTGGGATTCTTTTTTATTTATTTTTAAAGTAGCCACCTCTCTGGCTGCGCAGTAGCAGAACAATAATTCCACCACCTGGTGCCCACTCCATGTCGTCCTCACATTACCCCCCCCCCGTCTGTTTCCTACCTCCCTGGCAGGACAGGTCTGTGCCTCCTTGGCACAGTCCTGTAGCTGCTGAGCTCACTCGTCGGCTCTTTAGGAATGCTTAGCACTGGGAGATGTCATCATCACCCAGCGCTCTGCATTCCTGAATAGGAGACCACGCGGGAGCTACAGGACTGTGCCAAAGGAGGCACAGATGACAGATCTCCTGTCAGGGAGGTAGGAAACGGATAATGGGGGGGAGACAATGTGAGGGCAACATGGAGATGGGGGCAAGTTGGAGCCGAAGGGGGGCAACGTGAGGGCAACATCATACACGGAGATGGTGGGGGCAATGTACAGCTGATGGTGGGCAATTTGGAGATGGTGGGGGTGATGTGGAGCTGATGGGGGCAAGTTGGAGCTGATGGGGGCAATGTGAGTGTATCATGGAGATGATGGGGGGCAAGTTGGAGCTGATGGGGGCAATGTGAGGCAATATGGAGATGCGGGGGCAATGTGGAGCTGATGGGGGGCAAGTTGGAGCTGATGGGGGGCAATGTGAGGGTAACCTGGAGCTGATGGGGGCAAGTTGGAGTTAATGGGGGCAATGTGAGGACAATATGGAGATGGTGGGGGAAATGTGGAGCTGATGGGGGGCAAGTTGGAGATGGTGGAGGCAACATGAGGGCAATATAGAGATGATGGGAGCAGCGTGGATCTGATGGGGGCAAGTTCAAGCTGATGGGGCAATGTGAGGGCAATATGGAGATGATGGGGCAATGTGGAGATTAGGAGCATTGTGGAGGTGTCCAGTGGAGATGGCCAATGGAGGGGGGGTGCTTCAGATTTCTGGGGAGATTAGGAGCATTGTGGAGGTGTCCAGTGGAGATGGCCAATGGAGAGGGGGGCACTTCAGATTTCTGTGCCTACAGGCTCCTGAGATGTAAATCCGGCCCTGACAACACACACATATCCTCACTTCTCCAGAGGATTTTATAATTTAATTGCTGGAGTTTTAATGTTAACAGCATTGGTAAATAAATTGTACTATGGCCCTGCTTTGTTAGATGTTTGAACAGTGGGCAAATTGTTTTTTTGATATGCGAGTGCTGAGCATATTTTATTACATATATGTTGGACTCATACTATCCTCAAAGGTGTGATTTTTTTTGTACATAAAATAGCCATTCTTGCCCTCTGCAGTCAAAACAAAATTTCAGAGAAATACAAAACATTAAATGCTAAATTTATTCTACCAATAAATTACAGTAGTTTTATGCTAATTTGCGTACTAAAAAGGATGAGCTTGTGTACTTTATAAAAACAAATATTTCTTACGCGTTTGCTTTCTATTGTGTGGAACAATAAATGAACGTAGACTGATTATTTCCTGTACAATTTACCTATTTACTGCAAGAAAGTCTGTAATTAACAGCAGATTGAAAACTACACAGAGTAATGTAGAAAGAATTTACATAAGGGAATCCACTTTGCTAGTCGAAACTTAAATCCAATTACACTGTTACTAAAAGCAATATCCAGCGGCAGTGAAGAACCAGTGCACAGCAGGACGATCCTACTTACTGGATAACGTCTCCGCCACGACGTGAGCAAGCAAGCGCTGCAAAGCACACGGACACACGTGGATACAACTGCATATTCCTGGTTAGGTATGGCTAAAGCACTGTCTCTTCTTGTGCATTTACCGAACTTTTACTGTTGCATTTCTATGGCACGAACATGTTGTACCAACCGGAATAAGAGCGGCAACCCACAGGTACAAGAGCCTCTTCAAAACTCTGACGGCCGATGCCAACTACAATGATCAGGAATAGCAGGATTACCCGCGCCAGCCCTGACTAATCGAGCCTCAACACCTCCTCGATCTTCCTCTTCCAGCGTGAGCATGTGTTAAAGCTAAAGCCCCATCCACCAATGGGAAATCAGACTCTGAATAGATTGTAGAAAAGGCGGGGTCTGGGACACGATAACAACAACACAGCCCCTTCACACCGCCACTGTGGGTACAAGCTCAGCTGCGGTTCCTTGAGGGGCAAAGGTTTCGATCACATAACGAAGTGCTGCCGTGATGATCGCACACCTTGCTATCTCTAGGTAGGCACGACGTTGGCACTGGATTAACACACCATAACAGCTATGTTGGCTCATACGGTCACACGTGTTGGTGACAACTTCCACTTCAAGGGAAGATGATGGAGTAAATAGGACAACACAAATCAAATTATTTAACTTGGGCTTTTACCACCTGAATGTTGTAGGTCCCAACATCAATGCGTGTTGTTGAAGGGGTTAAAAGTAACATTAAAATCAGTGTGAATCGTCAAACCAACTGCACCAGAGAGGAAAATAAAATCTACAGATCTTCATCGAGTTAAGCGTGACTTTTAACTACTTAGAGAATAGATCACAGACGCTATCTTTCAACAGGTTAAAAGTCCCAACACATTTCAAAGCAATACATCAGAGCCCCCCTCGGTGTCCACTTACATTAATGCAACCGGTTATTTGTCCCCTATGGTGTAGAATTGCTCCACTTCTCTCAGTACATAAGTGAACTTGTCACCATAAATTTAGCTTTAGAGATAATTCTAATCTGGCTATATGCTGTACTAGCCGGTTTTCTGTTTTGTATTTTTTTTTTAGAAATTAACCTTTGTTTTGGTGCCAAAGTTTGGCACTTTATGCTAATTATCTGCACAGTATGCTAATCACTTTTGTTTCATGCCAAATCTCTCCCATGACATTGGGTGAGTGTGTAGATTCATAATGAGGCACCAGCATACATGGGAACTCTAGAAAGTGGACTGCCCGGACAGGAGTCCTAGGATGCCGCTGGGGAGATCTATGACGCGATTCGCGTCAGAAAAGGGGGCGGAGCTTAATCGCGAGTGGAGGCAGGCTTTTAAAAAAAACATTCAGAAACACTGAGGAACAGCATGTGAACAGGAGAACTTGCAGTGGAGTACCACGAGCACAAATGGAAGACACAAACCTGGGTAGAGTTTTCTTAAAAACTCCCCACGTCCGGAGAATCAGCCTCTGCCCCGGTAATTAGAAGTAAAAACTGGAGTCTCCGGGGCAAATCCGGAGAGTTTCCAGCTATGGGCACCACATATTAAATTTCATGTAATAGGGTAGTGACCCCATTGAGCAATATCATTTAATATGGGGTCCTCTGGACCCTGTACTATGTTTTATGCAAACTCCTCATACACACCCTCCTTTATATTGCGTTGTGCTCCACAAACATTTGGCCAAGTGGTGGCAGGGTTTTAAGATCCATTGTTTGTGTGTCCCTATGTAGCTGCAGACCTTGGTTGAGTCCAAGAGGCTGAACAACACAGCAATATGTAAAATTATGAATATTAGGTTATCAAACCACTGGATCTGTCCATGTTCTACAGTTACTCCACTGGATACAATCTAAACCCTATAATAAATGGCTCATGATTAGCAGAATGACTCTTCTGCTTTCTGTTTTCCTTCAAACAACAGTAATGGTATTTCAATATATTTCATTTGATCTCTGTTGTAGATACTGCTAATTAGTTTCAGTTTATAATTTGATAAAGGCAATTGACTCTTCAGCCATTCAAGACTACCGAGTTCACAGTCAAACCCCCTTTTTGACTTTATGTATTCTGCAAGTGAATAATATTAATATTACCATGCAGAAAATCCTGCCTCTAGTCTACTAAATGCAGTAAACAGTATTCAGTGATGCAGGAATAATTTTACATTGTATCATTGTCCCTGTTTTCACTGTTCCTGACAGAAAGCTCCCTGAAAACATACATCAGGGGAGCTCACTGTCAGGGACATAAAAAAAAACTTATAAAAGTTCTTGTCTTTACATATTATGTACTTATAATAAATATGGTAAGTCAAAATTGAGATTGTTACTTGAAGCACAATGGGACAGATGTACAAATTTGCCCGTGTAGTGCAACTGGCATAGCCTGTAATGTCAACACTGAACTTCAGGGTATGCACTAGGCGCTCTAGTGTACACCAGAAGACAACTGCCACAATTGTTACCAAAAGGGAACAGCATAAAATATTTTCATTTCTCCTATGCTTTGTTTAATGAGTGGCCTTAAAAGGCACAGAGGAACAGCCAAAAATGTCCACAGACTGCCAACATGTCCTCCCCTTGGTAGAAAACGAGTCAATGGGAGGAAGGGTATACTATTTAGTAATATTAACACAGACAAGTGTAGGGACAATATTTTATTTAACAGTGCAATTGCTACAGTACATTCACCTCATTGTGCTCAGTAGAGTAGACTAAAAGGCAAATTCCATCGAATATTTTTTACAAATAACTGCAGTTGTAATACAAACATATTTTAGTTGTATTAACCCTCTGAGTGCCAGAAAAGTATACAGCGCATTGCAAAGCAATGCATTGCATACTCCTGGCACTCAAAGGGTTAAAGACTCCTACCTAGGTAAGTCCTTCTGTTAAACATGCAGGTACAATTCCCTTTAACTGTTTCTTGATAGAAATATAAAAACATCTGAGAAGATAATATATACAGTATATTAACGTTGTGCAATTTATCGCTAACATGTTCTTTGTACGTTTTACTGAAATTTCATGTAAAGTGAAACATGTCACCTTTCCCTGAAAGCTAATCCATCTGCAAAATGTACCATTACAATAATATAGCCTCAACTATCCCCGCTGCTCTGCCCCTCCCAAACACATCGTGCAGCAGCCTTGAAACAGATGGCTGAATCAGGCAGTTTCAACTGCAGCCAATGACACAACCAAAATATTGCTGATTACTGATCAAACAATCCATGCCCAAAAGGCTTCATCACAGAAAAACATCCCAATGTGTTCAAGACGTTTGTTTCCGGGCTCTCAGTAAACACTCTTGTGGGCGGGTATCTATCTTTCTCATGCGTCTATCCACAAGGGACTAAAACAGAAGCAAGCCCTGAAACAGCTCGTCCACCTGTCAGCATTCACCGAAGCTGGTGCACTATACAAAGACGGGTGCAATTCTAGTGCACACCAACTGCACCACAGAGACTATTTTTTATTGATTTAGACTGAACTTTTACGTCATTGCGTATACAAGTGAGGTGTCTAACGCACTGATTCACAAGGTGAAAGAGACATGTAGCATTTAAGGTCCTAAAATGCCCTATTTAAATCAAGTGACACAATTTAGAGTTACTCTATATGGTGCGCGTAGTTTGCACCAGGAATTTATCACTTTATTTAGTGCAACCTAATTGCCTGCCTCGCCCTTAAGTGGGCAGATGCACTGTTGTGTGACTTACTACAGGGTGCGCCCTTCTACGAAAGAACTGGCAACCAAATCAGTTTACATACCCACAGGGCATTAGGTCGATCAGTGTTATCCCACGGCCCCTCCCTCCGCACAGTGATCGGTACGTCTGGCAAACACGTGGCTTTATTTAGTATTTAATATCGAAGCAAAACAGCGTGCTCGCTCAACAAGGTTTCCGTGCGTGTAGTTTCAACAGCGCATGCGCGCGTCGCAGTGACGTCAAACCCAATCAGCCGGGGCAGCAGGAAGAGCGCGAGGTTCCAGTCACGTGCCGATCGCTAACACAGGAAAGGGTTGGGCAGTGGGCCACGTCTGATCAGAGTGTTACTAAGTGGGGTTAATAGAAAGGCATCTTAAGCCGTTATTAGCATGAAGTAAGGCCGCCAGATAGCCCTGCAAGATGCTTAAAAATATTGCATTCTGCATGACTGCACAGGAATCAGTGCAGTTTTCCACAAATGTCATGCAATTAAAGAGATCTCTGGTCACCTCCAGTATAGTCATAATTATAAAGATTACACCTTGCCCTAAACTTGAGAAACAAATGCTAACAAAGGCTCATATTTATAAATACAAACCAGTTACTCAGGAGTCAACCAGCTGCACCAAAGGCGATAACTAAATATTCCTGTTACACTGAATTGGGCTTTTAACCCTTTGAATTCTAGAGAGGTCTACAAATTGGATACCTATGTGGCATTCAATGGCTTAAAAAGCTCTATGCAAGCGCACTGAAATTTAGGTATTTTTATCCCACCCCTCCGTGGTGCAGTTAGTTTACTACAGCATAAATATGGGCCACAGTGCCTCGTACAAAACCAAAGGAGCAAACCAACTGAACTACAGGGCACAAACATTAATTGGGGCTTTTAATCTCTTGAATGCTAGAAGTGTCTCCAACACATGGCAAAGCGATGTGTTGGAGATCTCTTTAGCATGCAAAAAGTCAATTTAACCTTTTGAGTGCTGTGGGATGAGCAATGTATTCCTTTGAATGCCAGATGGGTACTCAGCATAATACAAAGTGTTAAATCAGCGTAAATATAAATTTCTCCCCTATGATATATTTTGTTATTACTCCCGTTTGCTTTTTGTACATAAGGAATTTGTTGATCATGTTTAGGGCAAGGTGTAATTCTTTGTGATGACTAAAGTGATAGTAATGTCTATCTATAATAAAGTTGAGCTCAGTCTTCTACATTGGTTTTACACATGCTGTGCTAAGTTTAACCCCTTAAGAACCGGTACACGTACACACGGCCGGCACTTGAGGACCATGGGGCTTTTTTTTTTCCTTCACTTCTGGTTCAGGGCTTCTGGAGCAGCGTGCAGCCACACCGGGAGCCCTGAACTCCATGACATGCCAGGACCATCACTGATCCTTAAATGCCGGACCACTGTGACTGTCCTGGCAAGTCAGCGGTCATTAAAGGGTTAATAACCTTACTGTTCTGTAGATCAAAAGATACCGAAGTTTAAATGATCCCCCTCTCTCGCCTTCTGGCCGCATCATTATGCCTATAAGCGTGGTCCGGATGGAGAGCATTAAGGGACAATCTTCAGTAAGCAAAAGGAAAATCCTGCCTTCCTTTGTCAAGGAGAGGGGGCAGGGTCCCACAACCGGATTCTATATTCAGTGGGAGACATCCAGAAGGGGGATCATTTAAGGTCCAAAATCTTTTGAACTACAGAAAAGTAAGTTATTAAACATAGCACAGCGTGTTATAAAATGTTATAAAACCAATATTATTATTCACCCTATGATTTTGCCCTCTGTAAGGTCATAAACCTTGTATTTTTCACCAACTGTTTTTGAATTGAGCTACCATTATTTTGAGATCTCAATTAACCACATGCCAATATCTATGCCTCTTGATCGTCTAGTGACATTTAGAGATCTTTCACACAGCTCATTATTCTCCTGGTAGTCACAGCAACCAAAGCAATCGTGACCATACAAACTCATTGAGTGCAAAATAAGTACTCAACACATTGCCTCAAAATGTGTTGCATTCCCCTCTGGCACTGAAAGAGTTAACCCGTTGAGTGCTGGGGGGTGCTCAACACATACGGACTAAAAAGAGGATTTTAGTCTTACCTGTTAAATCCTTTTCACTTAGTCCATACAGGTCACTGGTACTCTGGGAGGCGATTCGCCCCTTTAATAGGCAGGAACAATTATGCAAATGACTGCAGGGGGCGGAGCCTCCCCTCCTACTTAAGCAGACTTCAGGCCAGAGCCACTAGATTGATTTGAGACACTAAACTGACCCAAGGTAAGCAAGAAGAAAGACTCCTGTGAGCATGCCCCGAAGGTCTCCCACTGAATGCCACAGGAGAGCCAAGCATGGTCCCTTGACAGGGTGGGAGACCAGTGACCTGTATGGACTAAGTGAAAAGGATTTAACAGGTAAGACTAAAATCCTCTTTTCACTGTCGTCCAATACAGGTCACTGGTACTCTGGGATGTACAAACATTGAGCTGACCCAGAGGCGGGAAGTAAGGCAAGGACCAGGCGCGAGGCCCAAGTCACTAAACTGCTATGAACCAGTTAATTACATAGCCCAAAATGTAAGTGTCAACGGACACCAACCAGGGGAAAAACAAACCCCGAACTAACACAGCACACTGAACTATAGCCAACCGGGCTCAACAGTAAGGAAGCACTAAAGATCACAGAGCGGAAGACCTACACAGGCAAAACTGCCTCCAGGACCTTCCTTCCAAAACTGGCATCAGCCGAAGCCAGTACATCAACTCGATAGTGCTTAGAAAAAGTGTGCACAGAGGACCAAGTGGCCGCTCTGCACAATTGATCAGCAGATGCCTGATTCTTGTAGGCCCAAGAGGCCCCAATAGATCTGGTGGAATGGGCAGTCACCCGGAACGGAACATGCTTATTCCGCAACTTATAGGCTTCACGGATGGTAGCCTTAATCCAAGAGGCAATAGTAACTTTGGAAGCCGGTCTCCCTGCCCTAGGCCAATCAGGAATGACGAACAGAGCGTCAGACTTCCTGACAGACTCGGTGCGATGAACATAAAACTTGAGGCAACGCACCACATCCAACAAATGGAGATCACGTTCCTTGTCAGATATAGGATTAGGGCAGAAAGAGGGAACCACAATCTCCTGACTGATGTGAAACTCGGACACAACCTTTGGTAAGAATTCCTTGGTAGTGCGAAGCACAGCCTTATCCTTGTGGAGCACCAGGTAAGGAGGTTTACAAGACAGAGCTTGTAACTCAGCCACCCGGCGAACTAAAACAACAGCCAAGAGAAAGACCATTTTCCAAGTCAAGAGACGAAGAGGAATTGAAGCCAAGGATTTAAACGGGGGACGTTGGAAAACTCCCAGCACCAAATTGAGATCCCACTGGGGAGTGGGACTCTTGAAGGCAGGCCGAACATGAGTCACACCTTGGAAAAAAACTTTTACATCAGGAAGGACAGCAATCCGTTCCTGGAAAAACACAGACAAAGCAGACGTCTGAACTTTGAGGGAACTCAGACTAAGCCCCTTACCCACACCGTCCTGCAAGAAGGCCAGGACCGTGGGAAGATGAAATTGAAGGGATAATTTCTTATCAGTGCACCACGCAACAAAGGTTGACCATATGCGATGATAAATCTTGGAGGATACAGGCTTACGAGCACTGAGCATCGTTGACACCACTGAAGGAGAAAATCCTTTCCGTGCTAAAATCGAGGATTCAACCGCCAAGCCATCAAATGGAGTGTCTGGACATCCTCCTTCCACAGATATCCCTGAAGAAGTAGATCCGGACGGGCAGGAAGTGGAAACGGTTCCGCTACTGACATGGCCATCAACTCCGGATACCAGGACTGGCGAGGCCAGTTTGGAGCGATCAGGATGACAGGACAACGCTCCTGCTTCAACTTCTGGATGACTCTGATCAATAGAGGAAGAGGAGGGAAGATGTAGGCCAGAGGAAAATCCCAAGGAATTGACAAGGCATCCACTGCTAGAGCAAGGGAGTCCCTCCACCGGCAGCAAAACTCCGGCACCTTCCTGTTGTGTCTGGTAGCCATCAGGTCCACTGCAGGAACCCCCCACCTCTGGGTGAGTAGGTGAAACACCTCTGGATGAAGAGCCCATTCTCCGCTGTCGACTGTGTGACGACTGAGAAAGTCTGCCATGACGTTGTCTACGCTTGGAATGTGAACTGCAGAAATGACAGGCACGTGATCTTCTGCCCAAGATAAAATATCCTTGACCTCTAACCAGGCGGTGCAACTTCTGGTGCCGCCTTGCCTGTTGATGTAGGCCACGGCTGTGGCGTTGTCGGACTCCACTCTGATCGGACAACTGTCCGGCTGCGATTCCCAGTGTCTCAGGGCAAGCCGAACGGCACGCAGTTCCAGAACATTGATGGAGAGAAGAGATTCCTCCAGACCCCATTTACCCTGAGCACTGAAACGACCCAACACAGCACCCCAGCCCCGGAGGCTGGCATCCGTTGTGCTCGTGGTCCAACGAGGAACTAGAAAGGATCTCCCTTTCAGGAGATGAGAGAGATCCAACCACCAGTGCAGACTCGACTCGACATGAGGAGGTAGAGAGACTGACAGATGTTGATGATCCGGATGATTCTTGCACGTCTGGATCACGAATCTCTGAAGTTCCCTGGAGTGGGCCATGGCAATGGCACCGCTTCGATCGTGGAAATGAACTTCCCCACTAGAGACGACAACTTCGGAACCGGAACTCTGTCCATGTCCAGAATCCCAGCCACTCGGGTGGCTATCTGATGAGCCACATCCTCCGGTAGAAACACCATGCATTGGTGAGTGTCGAACAGGAGACCCAGAAACAGAAGTCTCTGAGATGGGACCAAGTCTGACTTGTCCAGATTCAGGATCCAGCCATGACGGGTCAGAGTGTGTATACACCTCTGCAGTTGCTGGTGGAGAAGCTCCGCCGAGGAAGCTTTTAGGAGGAGATCGTCCATGTAGGGGGTCACCCTGACCCCGTCCTGATGAAGCACAGCTATCAAGGAACCCAACACCCTCTGGAAGACCTGAGGAGCTGAAGTCAGCCCAAAGGGAAGAGCTGAAAACTGAAAGTGTCCCCTGTGGCAGGCAATCCGGAGATACCGCCTGCTCTCTGGATGGATAGGGATGTGAAGATATGCATCCTGAAGGTCCAGGGAGGCCAGAAATTCCCCTGGAGACATAGCGGCAATCACAGAGCGCAGGGACTCCTGGCGGAAGTGGGAAGTCACCACATAGGCATTGAGATCTTTGAGATCCAAAATAGGACGAGCACCTCCGTCCTTTTTGGCCACCACAAACAGGTTGGAATAAAATCCTGAACCTGTGTCCTCCGGAGGAACCACTTCCTGGACCTCTTTGTCCAAGAGATCCTGAATAGCGTCGTCGAACAGACGTCTTTTTGTAGGTTCCTGAGAAGGACGAGTGAAATGGAACCGAAAAGGAGGGAGGAGAAAGGGATCCTGTATCCCTCTGACACCACCTGAAGAACCCATGGGTCCGCCACTGACTCCTCCCAAGTCCGGCGAAAGATGCGGAGACATCCACCTACAGCCGGATGCGGACCCGGGTTCGGTGAGTCATGCCGAAGCAGTCTTGGAGGTCTTGGCCTTGGGGGCAACTTTGGGCTTCCAGGACTGCTTGGGCTTGGAGGAGGAGCGCGCAGAGGACGGACCCGTCTGGGACGTGAAGCGTGTCTCAGTCTGAAAGGAACGAAAGGACCGATTGCGTTTGGCTGGAAACTTCTTCTTGAAGACTGAGGGTAGAAGAGTACTTTTACCACCAGTAGCCTCGCTGATCATTTCCTTAAGTTCAGAACCAAATAGCAAGTTCCCCTGAAAGGGTAAGGAAAGCAAGGCTTTCTTAGAGGCTGTATCAGCAGACCAAATTTTCAGCCAAAGGGCACGTCTGGCCACCACAGAAGAAGTGGAGGCCCTCGCCATCATGTGCACAGCATCAAAGTCAGCATCAGCAACATAATTTTGTGCTTCCGTAATGTTAGCAAGTAGCTGCAACTGCTCAGAAACCGGCGCATCCTGGCGGACTGCCTCAGTCAGTCGTTCAGTCCAGGCCGCAATAGCTCTATTAACCCACGCCACTGCAAAGGTTGGACGCATGGCAGTGCCTATGGAGGCAAAAATAGATTTAAAGGGATAGTAATACTTCATTTTAACTTTATTTTATTTTGTAGGCATTAAAAAAACATGAAGAATGATATAAGTCTTATCTCTCAAACCTTTATGGTTTAAGAGATATTCACAAACAAAGTATCCCCCCCCTGTTCAACCAGATCAGAAGGGAGATGCCCAGGTAGACTGCAGAGAGGGACAATCTTCAATTAAGATAAGGGAAAAAGCTGAAAAACTTGTCAAGGGGGGGAAGGGCTTTCATTGTTTTCATACAAAGAAAATTGTCCCCTTCTGTTATCTGTACTGTCATACAACCAGACTCACATCTGAGAAGAGATGGCTTACACTAGGAAAAAGGGGCGGGGAGGGGAACTTTGCTTGTGAATATCTCATAAACCATAAAGGTTTGAGAGATAAGACTTATATCATTCTTCATGTTTTTTTAATGCCTACAAAATAAAATAAAGTTAAAACGAAGTGTTACTATCCCTTTAAGAGAAAGGTCTAGCTTTTTATCCGTCCAATCCTGCAGGGCAGAGGCATCAGAGACAGCCAAATCAGTAGATTTGGATAGCCTGGAAACAGGAGCATCCACCTTGGGGGGATAAACCCATTTTGCCAGTTCAGTCTCAGGAAAGGGGTACAGTTTAGCAAACTTTTTGGACACAGAGGAGGATTTGTCAGGATTCCTCCACGCCTCAGAGACTAAACGGGCAAGGGTAGGGTTAGTTGGGAAACACACAACAGACTTAGAAGGTTTCTTTTGAAAAACATCAGTAGGATCATAAGTAGATTCCTGAGTCAGAGGAAGGTTGAGCGTAGTTAACACAGCTCTAATCAGGCCCTCAGCAGAAACTTCAGGGTCACATTCATAAGGGTCCCCAATGGACCTGTTAGACTCAATCACAGTGCGTTCCTCAGCATCAGAATCCTGTAAAAGTTCTTCCTCAGAAGAATTAGACACATCAGGAGCACCCTGAGGTTTAGGCAGGGAAGTCCTGATTGTAGTGGGGGTCTGCCAAACCTGGAGAGCCCCCTGAATCTGAGAGGGAAAGAGTTGGAGCGTGGATCTGAGATCCCTAGTGGCAGCTTTAAACTCTCTCACCCAAGATGGCTCAATAGCATGGCTGGGAAGCCCAGGGTTGCTATCCTGATGATCAGAGCAGTTAGGGCATAGATCCCCCAAACAATCACTAGGTAGCCCAGAGTGACAAGAGGAGCAAAACGCAATGGGGGGGACAGACACCCCAACCTCCTTAGACTTGGGTCTAGCCCCTAGCTCCAGTGGAGTAGACATGCTCACAGCGTCAATATACACCACTTAAACACTATCACCCAGTAAAAATGTGGAAGATTAAAGTTTCACCCCAGAAATGCCTAAATTTGGACTTATCTGGCCTGTGAAGGGTTAATCTGCTGAGAGGAGAGAAGGCTCGGTCCCTGCGTAGTGTACTCGCTGAGAAAGAACACCACAAAATGGCAGCCGTCAGGTCAGCCAATCAGAAACGAGCGCGAACCGGGCGCTCATGGGAAATGTAGTTTTCTCATTAAAGTACCCCAAACAGTGCCCGAAGCCCCCCTGAACTCCCCACACTTATAAAACATACACCGGATGATAGAACAGGAGCCTAGAAGTACAATGAGCCCTCTCTGAAGTTGCTGTGACAAGCGGTTCCAGAGATATGTCCCACACTGTGAAATCTCATAGAGAGTAAAGGAGCAATGGCGTCTAAGCGGGAAAAGCCGCGCTTAAAGGCGCAGAACACCAATTTTCAGAAAGTTATCCAAACTTCTAAAAAGTGCTCAAACATTTACCAAACACATAAGAAACATGAGAAAAACAGTACCCAAAGCTCCAAAACCCAGAGAATACCACAGAACATGCATAAAACAGGGTTAATGCAATAAAAACACCCTATGAGTGCTGGAGTGCATTGCAAACTCCCAAATACAAGCCCAGCAAAGGGACAATGTGGGGACAAGTGGACCTTCAGCACTCAATGGGTGGCTCACCTTTCTTTGCAGGACTTCAGTCTTCAGGTGACCATGATGAAGTAGGAATAGACCAGAGGTAAATTCCCCAGCAGGGAAGCTGCTTAACTCAAGCTGTTCCCTCTTCAGGGCATAAGGTCCACAGAAAATCCCTGGAAGCTGCACCAGCCACTTTAAAGAGGGCAATTCACAGCCATGGTCACCCTCCTAATGGTGGTATTCCATATTTGAATAAAAATAACAAACTACTAAGATGAATGCATAGATGTTCTCTACCTGGTGTGCACAGCACCCAGGAACAAATCAATCTAGTGGCTCTGGCCTGAAGGCTGCTTAAGTAGGAGGGGAGGCTCCGCCCCCTGCAGTCATTTGCATAATTGTTCCTGCCTATTAAAGGGGCGAATCGCCTCCCAGAGTACCAGTGACCTGTATTGGACGACAGTGAAATATTAGTTCATGTGCAAACAATGGGACATGTAGTTACCAAAAACTGGTGTATACAAAATAACCTCCAAATTTATATAACAGTAGTGACATTTTATGAACCCAGATCCCTCTCCCTACACACATATTATAACACTAATTCAACTGTCACTGAAAGAGTATACCATAACATTAAGGAGCCTAGGAAAGCAATTTTCACTGCACTCCTGACTTCTGCTGTTGAGTACAGCATCCTGTCCAGTTAATGAGGAATGCAAGAAGAAAACAGATTCCTGAAATTGCTGAAAAATAGACTAGGCTTATATTCTTATACTAGTTGAAGAGCCCATTACACGGGCCACAGTGCCACTGCCAGCTGGTCGCGGGGTAGTTATGAGCAGTAGAGACTGCCCGCGCTGCGGCTGATTCATGTATCAGCTTGACTGCGCCGTTACACACGTTTTAGCAAATTATTATATAGGATTATACCGCACAAAAACTTACATTAAAGTCAATGTTATAATTTTCGCTCCAGCACTCATGACTTTGGAAATACCAATTTTTTGATTCTATATTAGGTGTTAATTTTTTTTCTAAATAGCTTCTAACTAACTTAACATACCTACACTATTTTTTTCTAAACTGCTGCCCACCCACCCAAGCTTTTTAAGTAACCAAATTAAATTGCTAAAAAAAAAAATACCAAACCCCAACCAATCACTATTCCTATTTAAATACTATATATATTTTTTTTCTATGCCTAACTCTAACCCTAAACCTTACCCTAACCCACTTCAACACCAAAGCTACCCATTTAAAATACCTAAAAAGCCTTGAGATTTTAATAAATTCAATTTTTATAAAAAAAAAAAAAAAAAAAAAAGGAAATTAAATGTCTAAACCTAAATCTAACCCACTTATACTCTAAACCTTCCTAGCCCTACTAAAACTACCTATCTAAACTACCTTAAAAGCCTAAAAATTAAAAAATATATATACAATTTTTATAAAAAAATAAGATAAAAAAAGACTTAAATGGGGGGGGCAAAAAAAAATACAACAGATCAGCAAAAGCTGATCTGCAGCAATTGATCACTGAAAATAGTGATCAAATGGAGGTAATCAGTTGATCACTGAATTACAGTGATTAATCAAAGGGGGAAAATATTTTTTTTTTCTCTTTTAACTTCTGTCATATGCCTTTTAATACATGTGATTTGCTATTTTAGAGAATAACATGCATCAACATTGCCAGCACTGGCTGAAACTAAGTGCTCTGATATCAGAGCACCTAGTAGCAGCCAGCTTGCATCTCTCCCATTGCCACTACAAAGACGAGGGGAGAGTTAACGCTTGACGTGCCAGGACTGTCACTGGTCCTTAAGTCAAGGACAAGTGTGCTGTTCCGAGCACATCATTAGAAACGAATGGGTTAAACTTCACAGGGTTCAAGGGTTGAAGAAGTGGGCAGAAGCCAGCAATACAGAGGGGAGGGGGTCATTCTACACAGACACATGTTTTGTAACTGTGGAGCCTCTCCTGGTCAAGCCCCCTGTGAGTCCTCCCTCATTCCCTAAACCCTATCCCTTTTAATGACTATTACAGAAGCACTGCGTCTCCCGCGTAGCTGGGTCTTGAAGGATTATTGTTTGAGGAGATCAATTGGCTGCTAAGAATCTTGGCATCTTATTGGATAGACAAAGCCGTGGGTACTGTGAAATGTGGAAAGCAAAGAATGAGGTACCGGAATATGTAGGTTAAGTAAACATACATCTGTGAATGAAACTGTTACTTGTATGAGAGGTATAATTAATAAATGCCACCTTAATTTTTTTTTTTTTGCTTAGAATTCTATTGTATATCAATTTTGTTCCTATAAGAACAAGAGACTATTGAATGAACATCCTCATACTACATCTTCATCTCCTTATTGTATCATTCCATCTTTCCACAATGATCCAGGTATGTACAGCGATAAGTGGCTTTTCTTCTTTATAAAGTATTTGGTGATTAACTGGTGAACTTGGATTTGAGTTTCTCCTACAAATGCTTCTTATTTTTTTAATATATCTATTTTTTTATGATCTTTTTAAATATCTTCTGAGTTATAGATAGTATAATCGATTATATGATCATCCATAGTTAAAGGGATAGTAATGGCTTAAAAGAATAATAAGTAATATTGTAGATAATGCAAAAAGAAATAGATTGGTGCAAGTCCTATCTCTCAAACTTTTATGGTTTGAGAGATAAAACGTTTTAAAGTTCCCCTCTCCATGCTGTCACCAGGAGATTCGAGTCAGCCAACTCGAACTGGCTCTTCAGCAGAGCCGAGATACCGAAATCTAAGAAAAAAAATACTTAATTGGAACGGTCTACAAAGTGCACCTGGTTTGCAAGTATACTTTGTAGTCCGTTCCAATGAAGTAGTTCTTTTTAGATTTCGGTATCTCGGCTCTGCTGAAGAGCCGCCGGACAGTCCCTGGACCAGGATCTCCTGCTGTCAGCTAGACACTGACATCAGAGAAAGGGGAGGGAGAACTTTAAAACGTTCCATCTCTCAAACCATGAAGGTTTGAGAGACAGGACTTGCACCAATCTATTTCTTTTTGCATTATCTACAATATTCTTATTATTTTAAGTCATTACTAACCCTATAAGTGACAAATTTTACCTCCCTGAGATTTTAGGACACCAGTGTAGCAATGATCCTAATTGTCAACAAAAGTGGTGGATTTGATTCATTGTAGATTCATCAATTATTACACAACTGCATAGGTTAATTGTTCATCTATTCATTGGTTTTAAGTTATGGTTTATTTCATATTATGTATACAGCGTACTAGTGTCTTCTAATCAATGACGTCTTTTGGCACCATAGATCATTCATTCATTTATTTAGTATAAATTGTTGATATTGTGGTATCAATGTTCATTTTTTCCCATTTGTCAATATCAGATCTAATACTGCAGTTGTGTGTGTGTTTGTGGAGGGTGGGTTGTTGTTCCATTCTGCTTCCTTACTTGTCAGGTTTGGCATATACTTTCCTTCCTCATAGTTGCCTGGTTGTACTTAGCTTGCTCTGGGCTCCAGTCTGTCCCTGACTTCACTTTAACACAGCCTGCTCCGATAACTTGACCTGTCCCAGACTCCATCTTCATTCTTTGGTACATTGTTTCTGTTTCACCTAAGTCTACTAAAGTCCACACAAACCTTAGGGCTCACCCCCCCGGAGGGAGTGGGGGTCTCTACATGGCTCAGGCTTTTATGCTTCCAAGCTGTTCAACTCCAGTGTTCTCAAAGTTATCTGCCAGTCATTTCTCTGACAATGGCATCCAGCCCTCCTCCCTGAGTCTGACAATTTTTATCAGAATATAGTTTAATAGTCCCGAGGGCTGGGGGGGGATAGAGGCTCTACATGAGCCGCAGTCCCCAGGTAATATGCCCCTACATATTTAAAGGAAGTAAATACCTGATATTGGTACTTCTGAGATAACTAGAATTTGAATGGAGGGTATACCCTAATTGAAATTAGAAGATTGGAAGAGGCGTAGGGCAGTAGATGAAGAAAGGCTGAAGTTGAAGGACAGCAAAAGACCGGAGATGGTTGTGTAACTTGGAGAGGTCATAGGCAGAGACAAACTAATCTGGTGGTTTGATAACTTTGCAGAGGTATTGGTAAGATAGCAGATGTAAATTATAATCATATAAGTTGGCTGAGCTCAAACTGAACAAGGCAAGGCAGGATAACAGAAAAGATAAGAAAGCTAGTCAGAGTAAACTCTATGAATGTACTAAGAGACAAATGCAGAAGATTCATCTAACCTTGGCAGTAATGTTCAGGTGAACATCAGAATTGTGGGTAAGTGAAGACAGACTTCTTGTAAAGACACTGACAATAGACCAATATGTAGCAATATTAACATATGGGGCCTACTAGGCTCCATCACAAATCTTAAGTCTGATAGCAATCTTATAGTATTGCCATCTTTTAACAAACATTAATCTTGTAGGCATTAAAAAATAAAACTAAATTCCCCCAGAACCAAAGTTCCCCCCTCTCTCCCCTTTCCCTGACATCTGCGCTCTAGCTGACTGCAGGGGAATCCAGTCCCGGGACCATTGGAGGCTCTTCAGCAGAGCAGAGATCACGTTATTGAAAAGGAAATCCTTCACTGGAAAGGTCTCCAAAGTGTGCTTGGTTTGTAAGCAAATTTTGTAGACCGTTCAAGTGAAGGATTTATTTTTGAATAACGCAATCTCGGCTGCTGAAGAGCCTCCTCTTGTCCAGTGACTTATTCCCCTGCAGTCAGCTAGAGCGCTGACATCAGGGAAAGGGGAGGGGGGAACTTTGGTCCAGAATATCTCTCAAACCATAAAGGTTTGAGAGATGGGACTGGGGGAATTTAGTTTTATTTTTTAATGTCTACAAGATTAATGTTTGTTAAAAAATGGCAATATTATCCCTTTAACTCGACTAGGTGGTCAACCACATAGAACTCGACACAATGGGCACAGGACAACCTCTGGAGTCTGAAGAAGAATAGTCAACAAGCCAAGTCAGTAACAGGTGGGCAGAGACGGTACCAAGGATGAGGCAGAAGAATAGTCGGACAGGCCAAGGTCAAAACCAGTTGAGCAAAGCAGTACACAATCAGAAGGCAGAAGACAAGTCAAACAAACGAACCGAGGTCAAAAACAACACAGGATATTGAAGCCAAATCAGGAGACAAAGATGATGTTGAGATAAGCCAGGTCAAACACATAAGTCACTGAAACAAACAGGAACACAAGGAACTAGATGCAAACAGGAACGCTTTGATCGTGCACCGACATGAAGTACTGGTGCTAGATAAAGGCTCGAACAAGTGTCACAACAACAAGACGGGGAAAAAAAAAAAAAAAAAAGGAACAAGGGAAAAACAGAATACCTGGTAAGAGATGCCAGCAAAACCAGGAGGACATGACACAAGGCTAGTAATGTGACCTTGTGATACACTTGAATGTAAGGCAGTGCTGATATTACTAGTGGGGAAGGGACATTAAAGAAAAAATAACGCCTTATAATAACACTCCACTTACCTTACTATGGCCAAAAAAAATATCTTAATGGACCCTATGAATGTTTACCTTTTGCCTTTGCACAAGAGATAACATCTTCATTCAGTCCTGCATGTCACATCGATGGATGCAGACATGACAGTTGCTAGCAGGACCCAGGAAAAAAACCACTGCACAGTGTAATCTAAACGATCTGCAATATGTTGCACACCCTTCAGGTCCATAAAGGGTTAAGTAGGCTCATGCACTCTGCTTGCTTCAGTTTGAAAACAAACAAACAAACATACATAACTATCATGTCTGCCTCCATGGACATGAAATACAAGGCTGATTAAAGAGGTTCTCTCTTGAAACAAGGAGCAAGGGTAAATCTTATAGGGAAAAACACTGAGTATTGATGCACAGCCATATTTACTCAATATTAACCCTTTATTATGCTGCTGCATATCACCTGTATATAATAATTTACATTTAAGGTTTTAGTTACATATCTGCCTAAAACCTCAAACTTAAAGGGATAGTAATACCTAAAATGTAAAAAAAAATATGTTGTAGGGTTTATCCCCCTGAGTAAAACAAGAGTACTCCCACTGCTGAAAGATGTTTCATTCAAAAGTTATTAATTTTCAAAGTTGAATTTTTTAGGTTCAATATCACAGTGGCCTGAAATTGTACAGTGGCGCTGTTGCTACATGCTATTATGGTCTCAGGACCATAATACTCCATAGGATGGTGTAGCAACAGCGCCACTGTAAAATTTCAGGCCACTGTGATATTGCACCTAAAAAATTCAACTTTGAAAATTAATAACTTTTGAATGAAACATCTTTCAGCAGTGGGAGTACTCTCGTTTTACTCAGGGGGATAAACCCTACAACATATTTTTTTTACATTTTAGGTATTACTATCCCTTTAAACATAGGAACAGGGAGCCAAAACAAAAGGACTGTTACTGGAAATCTTGGACTGGTAGTATACCCCTGATCACCCCCTGTTTGACAGTCTCCATTAATTACATTGTATACATAAATTTTCAGATTCTACTCAGTATTTAATTTAATTTATGTATCTCTCCTAAGATGCTTATAATTTATATGTACCCTTATACAAGCAAATTGGTTTAATGTTCCATTTATTTGCAACAGCTGTTAACTGAATAGATGTATACACACACATACAGATGTACTAAGATGAACTAGAATTCTTCGCTCATTAGGGATGAGGTTACCAGATATCCCTTTAAATGAATGATGCATATGAAAAACACACACTGTAGGGTTGCACTGATTCCTGTGCAGACCTGCAGAACAAAACTTTAAAAAAAATCTGCATTTAAAGCAGGACAGTCTCAAAATGTGAGGCACCCATATATAGACAATTTGGATACTCTTGAGTTTAGTGGTAGTCTTTCCTTGTAAATTATTTGTGCAAAAAGCAGCCACATGTAGCTGTTGCACACTTTAAAGGGATAGTAATGTTTCATAATAAAAGCAGCTCTAATTAATCATTATAGTATTGGGACTTTGGAGACTGTTATTTTAATTCTGTTAGAGTTGTAGTTCAAGAGTAATTGAATGATAAAATATCCCCCTCCCACTCCTTTTACTGATGTAACACTGCTCAGCCAGAGCAGAAGGGAGGTGCCCAGGTAGAATGCAGAGAGGCACAATCTTCAATTAAGATAAGGGAAAACCCTGAAAAACTTGTCAAGGGGGGCAGGGCCTTCATTGTTCTCATAGGAAGAAGATTGTCTCCTGCTGTTATCTGTTTGGTCTTACAACCAGATTCCACATCTGAGAAGATATGGCTTACACCAGGTAAAAGGGGCGGGAGGGGAAACTTTGCTTGTGAATATCTATCAAACCATAAAGGTTTGAGAGATAAGACTTGTATCATTCTTCATGTTTTTTTAATGCCTACAAAATAAAATAAAGGTAAAACGAAGTATTAATATCCCTTTAACAACTCCAGTCCTCCTTATTTGGCCATAGAGTTAAAAAGGTTCCAATCTGTAAAACTGGCACTTCTGGGAACCTAAGGTGAGACTCCAAGCAAACTTCTCTTCTCTTTAAAGGGATATTAGGCACCATAACCATGGGGAACAAACAAAACACCAGTGGATGAAATAGAAATAAAGAGTTCCACAAATTCCCATTGATTTAGTTGAAGGTTCTAAACTCCTAAATGCTAGAGATCCCGGCTAATGCATTGCTTCATAGTGGTTTGAAGACCTTGCCAGTATTCAAGAGGTTCAAAGCCATTTAAAAGGGCCCTTATCACAAAAAAAACTTTAGTGATTTCAGAATCACATATATTGTGTATTAGCGATATTAAATTTAAAAATAGTGTATTATTAGATTTATAGATGTTAATTAAGTCATGCTTTTCAGGAACTTTATCCATGTCCGAGCCCTAATTATTTCCCCAACCACCAACACTTAAACCTTTCAGTGCTAGGTAAAGTGTCCAGTGAATTGCTGAGTGTAGTGTAGTTCACACAGCAATCTGTTGCAACAAGTTTCACTTATTTATTTATTTTAATGCAACTATTCACATGGGCTATTTCAGATATATTTGTTTTTGGTGCCGATTCTGCACTGCTACAACATCTTGCAACACACTTGCCAGTGTAAACTAGAGCTAGGACAGGTAGTGTCTGTATTTAATGCCTTAATTAGTAGAACCCATGAATCTAAATAAATCAAAAACTATTTTTTAATATAAGATAGCTAAGACACAGGGGTAAGGCACCCTGTATCTTAGGGGTCCCCATATGCCCAATATTCAAAGAAAATAGCAACAATGGCAGCTCCAAAAAAAAAAAAAAAAAAAACACATAAACCACATTTTTATATTCAAACTCAGCATAACGATGTTACTATACATAATTGTCTTTAAATAATCGGCATCTGAACAGAGTGCAAACAGGAGTATTTCTCAATCCTCCATACTTATATTGAAGACAAAAAAAAAATAGAAGTTTGCACTGAAGTAAACCATTCTACTTTGGAACTGTATATGACTCGTAACTTAGTCACGTAATAAAAAAGCTTCTTTATTAAGAAATTTAAAATCATATCCATACCTGGGAACTTCCAGTTGAGGGCTACCTGGAGGGGAGTCCTCTGTTCAGCAGGGGGTGAAAAAATTACGCTAATTATGTCAAAAAGGGGCGGGACTTGACACGAGTGGGGGCAGGGCTTAAAGGCATCACACAGAAGGCTGGGGACTGAGGAACAGCGGGAGAAAAAGCAGATGTGGTAGAGTTTCAATAGAAATTCCCCACATCCGGAGGAATCAGCCTCTGCCCCGGTAAAGCTCTGTCAGAACAAATCCGGGGAGTTCCCAGGTATGATCATATCTTAGTGAACAACATATACAGCAGACACATGAAGGTCCGTAATTATTGAAGGAATAGCAAAACTTAACTTAGTCCATTCGATCACCGCGTGGACTACTGGATCATGACTAAGCTCCACACAGGCATTAAAAGAGTCGATTGATTTTAAATTTCTTAATAAAGAAAGTTTTTTATTGAACTACTAAATAACGAGTCATATCCAGTTGCAAAGCAGAATGGGTTACTCCAGTGACAACTTCTATTTTGTTGGGTCCCATATGCCCCAGGGTCCAATATGTTATACTAATGCATCTGTAAAAGTATTTTTGTTGTTGGGCCCCCCAAACAATGTTTACACTAGGGCCCTCCAATTACTTGTTAAACCACTGCTAATGCAACAACATACCTCCCAAGTGTACCTCTTTGAGACCCAAGTTCCTGTATCACTCTTTTTTTAGACACTGTTTGGCATGCGTACAAGTTTATCACATTGCTCCACAACAACAGAACTCACGTTATTGTTTGTGTAAACTTCAGTACATATTTTTATAAACTAGTCTCGTAAATAGAATGTTTTGGTCTTAATCTAAATCATTTACACAAAGAACTGCCAATAGGTCATGAAATATCCTAAAAATTCTAGGCAATGCCCTGCCACCCACAATACCACCATACCTGGGAACTCTCCGGATTTGCCCCGGAGACTCCGGTTCTGACAGAATTTTACCGGGTCTCCGGGGCAGAGGCAGATTCCTCCGGATGTGGCAGAGTTTCTATTGAAAGTCTGCCACATCCGCTTTTTCTCCCGCTGATCCTCAGTCCCCAGCCTTCTCTGTGACACCTTTAACCCTCTGAGTGCCAGAGTGGTAAGGAATGCATTGCTTTGCAATGCATTCCGTACCACTCTGGCACTCAAAGGGTTAATCCCCCCTCACTCGCGGCAAGCCCCGCCCCTTTTTGACGCGATTAGCGTCGTTTTTGTCACCCCCCTGGTGAACAGAGGACTACCCTCCGGGTAGCCCTCAACTGGAAGTTCCCAGGTATGAATACCACCTAAAGCAAAAGTGTCCCTCCTTGACCATTTGAAATTTTTGGGAGGTGTGCACCACATTGGGAATGTTCAAAACTCTTTCAAAATAGGTGTTAGTGACCCATTAACCTTTTAAAGAACAGGAGGGTGCGTAACAGATTGCAAAGCAGTATGTTGCACACCCCTCTGGTCCTTAAAGGGTTTGATCTGTGGGAATTCGTATTTGCTCCCAATGGGGCAATTAATGATCAATTTCATCTTGGTGCATTAACCTCATGAACATGGCAGCCATACGTCCCAGTGCCATTATGCACATAGCCGTACAAGCTTAATCCCCTCAGCATAACCACATACTACATGGTTGCAAATACATCGGCGTTGTCTTACAGAATAACGTATTCGCCAACGTCTTGTGTTTAGCCGTTTGAGTGCCAGAGGTGTACACAATACGTTGCACAGGCCTCTGGCACACAAAGGGTCAGACAGCTACCTAATCACCTTTCTCCACAGTTAAATAGAAGCAGAACAAGAGCGGCTGGACCCACGTGACACGCCTTCCTTCCGTATCACGTGACTTGCCCACCTCAGCATGCTGCTTCTCGCCGCCATTGCAATGCGTGCTGACACAGCCCAAACAGTGCTCTCTATTCTAGGACTACCACTGCCATAAGAAAATCCCCTGCTCTGTTTATTTGTTTTAAAACTCGCACATAGGCCACTATTCATATCTCTACAGATCTAACCCCAAACCTCACTGCACACAACAGGCCCCTAAAAAAATAAGTGCGTAAAGGACAGCGCTGATTGGCTAATTTGGTACACGTGATTAATAACACCTACATCGCCCTGGCGGTAAATAAACACCAGCCGCTAGAAAAACAAAAGTAATGTTCATGAAATCCTGCTACTCCTCTGTTTTAAGTGCACAAATACGTTTTAAGAATAAACTGGCGTTTTAAGGTATTCCTTCAAGTTTCGCACCTGACAAGACGCCCCTCCAGTTCGCCGATGGGAACGATAAAAGGTTGTAGATAGAATGATAATGATGACCGCGCGTGTGCATTCCTCAGCTTGTGGGTTTTCCCGCGCTCTCGCACCTACTACCACTGTTGGCGGAAGGCGCGAGATTTTCCACGCGCCCCCACCCCACCACCACTAGCTCCAGCAAGGTCCTCGTGCGGCAGAAGCCAGGAGACGTCTGAGTGGACAACGTAAGTCACGTGCTGGGTTGGGTAGTCCCGCCCACTAGCTCAGTCACACGAACAAGCAGGACGGAGTGGTGTAAGCGAGTTTACCTCACTTTCGAGTTCAGCGCCTTTTTTTATAGACGTGATGGACTTTGTAGAATGTATTGCGCAGTACACTTATTTGTCAAACCGCAGTACAGGAGTACAAAATATAAATATCATATGCAATGTTATTTGGAGAGCCCACGCACATTTCTCTGACCAGTAAGCAAAATCCAATTGAGCAAAGTTCTTAAAAAGCATCGTTTCCCCCAAACACCCATACTACCTCATAAGTGTTCCTCTTTAATGCACTTGCTTTTAGGAAATGTGTAGATGTTTGTATATAAGTGTATCACGTTGGTCCACTACAATATAATTCACAATATTTGTTTAAATATCACTATAAATTGGTATGTGCAAATAAAATACTAAAGTGTTGCTCTAAATCATTGATTCAGTTTCATAGAACATGTCAGTAGGTTATGAAATAACCTGAACATTTTCAGTAATGACCCACCTACCAGCTGTGCATTCAGCAACATATCTAAAACTAATGTGTCCCCATTTGGACATTTGAAATATTGAGAGATATGAATCCAGGAATTTGGCATGACTTGATGTTTTTTCCTGCCTCCCTTAGGTGTATTCATACATGTGGGAAAAGCAGCCATACTGGTGTGTTGTGCCCCAGGACATTTTTCCAGAGCATAAGATTCAAAGAAAATCTGTAAACTTGAGGTGAGGCTCCCAGAAACAAGACACATCAAGGCAAATACCTAGTATAACCATGCAGTACAATGCCCCTGTAGGAGATGTGTAAGAAATGATGCTGTTTTGTATGGACTAGTAATTTTTCATCTCCTGGCTAGTAACTTTTTGTGTTGCACATAAGTTTTTATACACTCATCCTGGTTACCATGATTATACCATATCATCCAAGTCTACTTTCTTTGTTTTTAACAGACATGGTCATACTTCCCAAGTGTTCCTCTTTAGGTAGCAAATCCCTCTCACCCACTCTGTTGTCCCTCTTTTAGGAGATAAGACTGTATCACATTGCTCCACTTCAATAATACTCACATTAATGTTTGTTTAAACCTCAGTATATGTGTTTATAAATTCATCTGCATAAATAAAATAGTTGGTCTTGCTATAAATCATTCATTCAGGTTACACAAAAGGGAGTCAATCGGTCATGAAATAACCTAAAAATTAGCTGCAATTAGCCCTCCCGTCAACACCATTTATAAACAAAGGTGTCCCTCTTTGAACTTTAGAAATATTGGGTGGTATGGGCATGGTACCTTTTTGTGTTTTTGTTTCTAAAAGCTTTTTGTGATGACCTGACAGACAAGGTAAGTACCCATCGTAAGCAGCCTTATAGCTTTGTACGTGAGTGCTTCACAAATAGGTGACAAACTGTTATTGATATACATATAGATATAACAACAATTGTCAATACAGAAAATACTGCAAGATTCTGATGAGCAATGGATTGGGATCATGGGTGGCTGCTCTTGAGTTGCCTTGCTGGGGCCAAGGCCGAATTAAAGATACTGGCCACAAGGCCAGATTTGTGCAGACAGGAGGAGCCAGCCTGTACCCTGGATGACAACCCAAGAAACAGAAGCTACACATTAAGAACATGAGACTGGAGCAGAACAGGAACCTACCTGCAGTAAGGTTTGCAATTGTAGTTAGAACAGGAAGGACTGGTAGTCATAGTGATCAAAGATCGACCGGTGGTTGATGTCTGATCGGTGGTCGACATAGTCGAGTTATGACTGTGGTCAATGATCGATGCACGAATATTGGCACGAGACACACAGTAAGTCAGACAGGCCGGGTCTGCAACGTGCATGCAATACTGTACCAAAACAGTAGACAAAGAATAGTTGGACAAAGCCAAAGCCAAAGTTTTTCTTGACTTTTCCTCCAACTAGCCTCAGATTGTGCCCCCTTGTTCTTGTATTCAGATTCTTATTAATCACACTTCCCTCCTGAACCTTGTTCAGTCCTTTAACATATTTAAAGGTTTCAATCATGTCCCCCCTTTCTCTTCTTTCCTCCAGACTATACATATTTAGATCTCTGAGTCGTTCTTGATAAGTTCTATGCTTTAGACCTTCCACCATTTTTGTAGCTCTTCTTTGAACCCGCTCAATTTTAGTTATATCCTTTTGCAGATGAGGCCTCCAGAACTGTACACAGTATTCCAGATGTGGTCTCACTAGAGCTCTATACAGAGGGATCACAATCTCCCTCTTCCTGCTTGTTATACCTCTAGCTATGCAGCCAAGCATACGATTTGCTTTCCCCACCGCCTGGTTGCATTGGTTACTCATCTTGAGGCTGTCAGAGATGACCACCCCCAAATCCTTCTCTTCTGAAGTCTTTGCTACCACAGAACTGCCAATACGATAGTCAGATTGAGGGTTTCTTTTCCCCAAGTGCATTATTTTACATTTGGAAACATTGAACTGAAGTTTCCATTGTTTTGACCACTTATCTAATAGTGCCAAATCATTCTCCATATTACAGACACCTCCTGGAACATCAACCCTATTACACACTTTTGTGTCATCAGCAAACAAGCAAACCTTCCCTGCCAAGCCTTCCCTTATGTCACTTACAAATATGTTGAACAGAACAGGGCCCAGAACAGATCCTTGTGGCACTCCACTTGTAACCAGTCTCTGCTCAGAATACACTCCATTAACAACAACCCTCTGGTTTCTGTCCTTCAGCCAACTGCAGATCCACTGAACTATCCAGGGGTTAAGTCCAATTCTTGATAATTTATCTATCAGCTCTTTATGGGGAACTGTATCGAAAGCTTTACTGAAATCCAGGTAGGCGATATCCACAGCACCACCTTCATCCAGCACTTTAGTTACATAGTCAAAGAAATCAATGAGATTAGTCTGACAGGATCGGCCCTCAGTGAAGCCATGCTGGTTTGGGTCCATCAGGTTGTTTTTTTGTTAGATGGTCAATTATCTTCTTCTTTAGAAGAGTCTCCATCATTTTTACCACTACAGATGTCAGGCTGACTGGCCTGTAGTTACTAGCTTCTTCTTTACTACCCTTCTTGTGAATGGGTACAACATTGGCCATTCTCCAATCATCAGGAACTTCTCCCGTAAGAAGGGACTGGTTATACAGATTAGTCAGGGGGCCAACTATGACAGATCGGAGTTCTTTAAGAACTCTAGGGTGGATTCCATCCGGACCCATCGCTTTATTTGACTTTAGCCGGACAAGTTCCTCTAGAACATCGGCCTCTGAAAACACTGGGGCTAAAATTATACAACTAGAGGCAATGCTGTGTTCAGCCATTTTCTGATTATGAGGGCCGCCGTCTGAAAAAACTGAGCAGAAGTAGTTATTCAGATGGTCAGCGACCGCCTTTTCCTCTTCTATATACTGATTTTTTCCGTTGTTAATTTTTGTAATCCCGCAGTTTTTCTTCTTCCTGTCACTGATATATCTGAAGAAGGTTTTATTCCCCTTCTTAACAGATTTGGCCATTTCTTCCTCTTTTGAGGCTTTAGCAGCATTTATCATCTGTTTAGTCTTCTTCTGTATAGTTTTATACCCTTCTCTGTCCGCTTCACTTCCAGTCTCTTTATATCTCTTATAGGCAGATTTTTTATCTTTCACTATAGCTCTTACCTCTCTAGTAAACCATAGTGGATTTCTCTTTCTTTTCTTCTTGCTAATTTGTCTAACATGTAATCTTGTTGCCTTTAAGAGGACTTCTTTGAGTGTCTTCCACTGAGTACTCACTCTCGGTGTTTTATCCCACCCTTTTAATTCTTTCTTTACATATTCTCCCATATCCTCAAACTTCGTCTTCCTAAAGTCCAATACTTTGGTTGCAGAATGGGATTTCTCGTAGTCAGTCTGGATTCCGAACCACAAACATTGGTGGTCACTGGAACCTAGATTTTCTCCCACCTTCACCTCAGATACCAGGTCTTCATTTGTGAATACTAAGTCTAGGATATTGTCCCCTCTAGTTGGCGCCTTCACCAGCTGTTTTAGGGACATCCCCGTCAGGGCTTCTACGATGCTCCTACTTCTACATGTGGACGCACAAGGGATATTCCAATCAACATCAGGCATGTTGAAGTCTCCCATAACTACTATATCTCCCTTTACTGCCATTTGGGTAATCTCGTCCACTAGCATGTTGTCTTGCTCTTCAGATTGCCCCGGAGGCCTGTAGACTGCACCTATTCTTGTAACTGATCCCTTTTTATTCTGCAGACAGATCCAGAGAGTCTCCAACTCTTTACATGAATTCTGGATCGCTGTGGATTTTATGCTATCTTTAACATAAATGGCTACCCCACCCCCTCTTCTCTCAGCCCTATCTTTCCTATACAACGTGTATCCCGGAATGGCTATTTCCCAGTCATTACAGTCCCTGAACCATGTCTCTGTTATTACAATCAAGTCCAAGTCATCTCTACAAACTATTGATATTAGCTCGCTGAGCTTGTTGCCTAAGCTGCGAGCATTAGTACACATTACACGAAGAACATTACATTTATCACCAACAACAACTCTATCTACCGCACCATCATCTACCTCACCAACATCTGTATGTAAAGCACCAGCAACTTCCTGTGCACCAACATCTGTATCTATCACACTAACAAACTCAGAACCCTGGTTCACCAAAACTGTTCGGGGACAGAAATCAATCTTCTCAATGAAATTCCTGCCCCCTCCATCTAGTTTAAATGCCTCTCCAAGAAACACCTGAACTCTTCTCCAAGTACCTCAGTTCCTCTGTGTGACGGGTGCAGACCATCTCTCTTGAACATTTCTTTACAACTCCACCTTCTAACACTGTGACTGACAAATCCAAAACCTTCTTCTTTACACCACTGTCTTAGCCAACCATTGAACTCCAGGATACGAAGTCTCTTACTATTTTCAGAGCGGACTGGCAAAATCTCTGAAAAAGTGATAGAGTCTGTCATTCTGCTCAGCTCCAGGCTGAGACTTTGAAATTCCATTTTCACCTCTTCAACACTTTTCTGGGACATATCGTTTGTACCGAGATGAATGATCAGATCAACTTCAGTCTCCTTTGTTGCAGCCTTGACAATATTTGAGATGCGTCTTTTATCCCTGCTTGCAGTAGCACCAGGAAGACATCTCACCTCCTTCAGTACATCCTCATTCTGCCCTAAAGCAACACCTCTAACAATCGAGTCACCAACAAGGAGATGCTTTCTCTTCTTTTTAAGTCCATTTTCTGCTCCTGACTGCTTGTTACAATTCTCTCCTTTGGGACTCACAACATCCCGTACCTGAGTATCTGTGCTTTTATCTTCTGAAATCTCACTTTCCAATTCAGACAGGACACCAAAGGGATTACACACCGAAATACCAACAGTGTTGTGCTTCTGCTCCACAACTCTCAACCTCCCGGAACCAACTGTCTTCCACACAGCCCTTCTCTTCATGGGCCGTTGGGGCTGCGGTGGTGGATTACATGGTTGCTTGACTTCACACTCTAGCTGGGAAAGATTCACTTCTTTTGATTGCAGATAACACACCAAAGACTGCAGCCTGGAAATTTCACCATACAATGTGGACAGATGCAAACATACTGGACAACACCCCAAACTCCAGAGAGTACTGCGGAACACAACAGCCAGACAAGTGTTACACTGCACCAAACCAGACATCTTAGAATTAAAGCAGTTACTCACCAAACTGACAAAACCAGTGCCTTCACCAAACTCCTGCCGTTTTCAAACTACTGCAGTTTTTGAAACTACACACTTCTGTCTGTCTGCTGCACTTGTGTCTCGCTGCAAACTACTTACAGAGTAAAC
Source organism: Rhinophrynus dorsalis (assembly GCA_037306005.1). Taxonomy (NCBI): domain Eukaryota; kingdom Metazoa; phylum Chordata; class Amphibia; order Anura; family Rhinophrynidae; genus Rhinophrynus; species Rhinophrynus dorsalis. Next base: position 87,683,913 of record CM074728.1, read on the forward strand.
TCACAGAGTTGAAACCTCCTATAAATACACCTACTGCAGTTGATACGCTAACGAAGCGAGCCAAGCCTTTTCTTATGCTAATCTAATGAAACCAGTTACCAGCTACACCCAAATAGACACCTATGCACACTATGCAGAAACCAAAACAAGCCAAATACAAACTTAAGCACTAATGATCCAAATTAACCAAAGTAAATAAACACACAATTCAAACTAAATACTAAATGCAACACAATTCCAAGTACTACAACATAAGCAGTATTAATGAATGATAGTAAGATTTTTTTTTTTTTTTTTTTTTTAAGTTTTTTGTCTACAATAGAAAAGAAGAGAGAAGTAAGAGTGAAGTAATAGTAATAGCCTGAGCTTACCTCAAGCTTGACTTAAGTACTGCAGTTTTTGAAACTACACACTTCTGTCTGTCTGCTGCACTTGTGTCTGGCTGCAAACTACTTACAGAGTTCTGAAATTCTTGCCAAACCTATTGCAGTGAAGAAAATTGCTTTACACACTATATGTTTGATGGATGTTGAAGTTAATTAATGGTTCAAAGCAATAGTCCTATAAAACTTCTAGAATCAAATTAAGGTCCCGTGGAGAAGTAGGTTTCCTGTATTGAGGGACCACCTCTACTACACCTTGTAACAAAATATGAATCTCTGTAATATCAGATAATTTGCTTTTAAATAAAATACATTGGGGGGAGATTTATACAGTCCTGTGAAAAAGAAAGTACAACCTCTTTGAATTCTATGGTTTTACAAATCAGGACATAATAACAATCATCTGTTCCTTAGCAGGTCTAAAAATTAGGTGAATACAGTCTCAGATGAGCAATAACATATTACACCGTATCATGATTTATTTAACAAAATGGAGAAGCCATGTGTGAAAAACTAAGTACACATTATGATTTAATAGCTTGTAGAACCACCTTTATCAGCAATAACTTGAAGTAATCATTTTCTGTATGACTTTATCAGCCTCTCACATCGTTGTGGAGGAATTTTGGCCCACTCTTCTTTACAATGTTGCTTCAGTTCATTGAGGATTGCGGGCATTTGTTTATGCACAGCTCTCTTAAGGTCCCGCCACAGCATGTCAATCAGGTTGAGGTCTGGACTTTGACTGAGCCATTGCAACACCTTGATTCTTTTCTTTTTCAGCTATTCTGTTGTAGATTTGCTGGTGTGCTTGGGATCATTGTCCTGTTGCATGACCCAATTTTAGCCAAGCTTTAGCTGTCGGACAAATGGCCTCACATTTGACTCTAGAATACTTTGGTATACAGAGGAGTTAATGGTCGACTTAATGACTGCAAGGTTCCCAGGTCCTGTGGCTGTAAAACAAGCCCAAATCAGCACCCCTCCACCTCCGTGCTTCACCAAACGTGGCACTGTTTATTATGACCAAACAGCTCCACTTTGGTTTCGTCAGTCCAAAAGACATTGTTCCAGAAGTCTTGTGGTTTGTTAAGATGCAACTTTGCAAACCTAAGCCATGCTACCATGTTCTTTTTAGCGAGAAGAGGCTTTCTCCTGACAACCCTTCCAAACAAGCCATACTTGTTCAGTCTTTTTCTAATTGTACTGTCATGAACTTTAATATTTAACAAGCTAACTGAGGCCTGTAGAGTCTGATATGTAACTCTTGGGTGTTTTGCAATTTCTCTGAGCATTGCACAGTCTGACTTTGGGGTGAATTTGCTAGGATTTCCACTCCTGGGAAGATGGGCAACTGTTTTGAATGTTTTCCACTTTTTAATAATCTTTCTCACTGTAGAATGATGGATTTTAAATTGCTTGGAAATGGCCTTATAATTCTCACCAAATGGATGGGCAGCAACAATTGCTTCTCTAAGATCATTGCTGATGTCTTTCCTCCTTGGCATTGTGTGGCATTTTGGCTTTATTTTTATTAAATACATCATGACACAGTATAATATGTCATGTGTTGTTGTTCATCTGAGGTTGTATTTGCCTAATTTTAAGACCTTCTAAGGAACAGATGATTGTTAATATGTCCTGATATCTAAGACCACAGAATTCAAAGAGGGTTTACTTTCTTTTTCACATGAATGTAAAACTGGAGTTTTAGAGAAAGTGTCTGTAAAACAAATATGTTTAAACATTTAGCAACATTTTCACTAACTCCAATCAGTGGAGATTTTTGAAAAGTGGAGCAGAATTGGTATTTTCCAAACAAGAATTCTGTCTCAATGTATTTATAAATACATTTTCTAATTGTGTCAAAAATAAAGGCAGTTTTAGTGATTAAATCTTAACACCAGGTATAACCTGTTCTGAATTAAAGTATATAGTGAGAGCTATGTATTCGAAAAAATATTATCAGCTGCAAATTTTCTCAGAATATTTTCAGATATAATTATAGACTGGTTTACTTGTTTATAAATATGGCCTGTCCGTAAAAAGGATTTTTTATAAATTTCCACCATAGAGCAATTTGTAGAAACAGGTACAACCCCAATAATGTATTTGGTATCGGTAGATCAAGGGTTATGTGCTAATCTTAACAATACATAAATAAACCAGAAACAAAATATATACAGCACCAAACCCACCCCTAACCAAACAGGAGGTAGACACAGGAGGGAGGAAGGTAAACAGGTTTATTAAAACATAACCTTTATTAGAGTCATTTATTATCAAAGAAAGCCATGCTAATTAATATAAATGAAGAATAATAATGAACAGCTACAGAAGTTCATAAGCAGGTGGGAGTCTCTCGCAAGAGCCTATATGTCTTTCACTGGAAGTCTCTGATGCCTGTACATCAGTGGATTGGGGAGGTGTATATATGAGGTATTATTCGAACGTAAGCACATAAAATCACACCTTCACTAATAATTCACCCTTCGGTATAATCATACTGAAAAATAGTTAATAGGTGCTATTTATGTTGCTATCAATTATAAGAGTCTAATGTAACACTCTAATGATAAAAAAGTTGCATTTTGTTCTGACAATAACTTCTTGGTAGAAAGCTAATTGCAAACTGTTCCCTGTCCTGTTAGGCTCGAATTGGTGGTTATTGCTGATTATGTGTGATCTAGAAATTATAATTTTTTTCTTCATATCTCTTAGCCCTGCCATCATTCCAGTAACTAATGTGTTTCTTGAGTTAATGATATTTGTTGATTTGTCATTTGAACATTTCTGTTTCATTTTTGTACAATACCTAGTTGTAGGTGTCTCATATGGAACTGTGAAAATTATACTGATTCTGTTGTGGAAACCATTTTACCAACTATCTGTAGGGATTGAATTCTGGCTTCCAATTAAACTGTCTTCAATTAAAGTAAAATGACCTGAAGATGAATAGTGTTGATCTAGAGGCCAAAAATATAATACATTGGGTTTGGGATCATATTTGATTTGTTCAGGTTAAGATGCATGCTTTTTGAGTTTGTTCATTGCAATCTGCTGATGGGACTTAAGAATATATTTTGATGTGGCTTAGATCAACAGATTGTGCCCATAATGTGTAATGTTAATCCATTTATTAGTGGGCAGCTAATGGCACCATCAGGTTTGTGAATATCCTGGGGATTGTAGCTTGTCCATAAGATAGTGCCACAACTGAAAGTGATTTTCTAGGAAAGCAAATCTCAGATACTGTTGATGTGTTGTTCCTATTGCTATGCAGAGCTATGTATCTTTTATGTCAAGTAATGATAGAAATTCTACCAGTTCTAAAGCATTAATAACAGATCTGATGGATTGCATCTTGAATTTGGACACTTAGGAACTTGTTTAGTTTTTTTCCAGTCTATTTCTGGTCTGAAGCCTCCTTCCTTTTTGCCGACTATACATAGATTGGAGTAAACCCCCTGGAATCTCTGCATCTTGAGGACGGGCCTTATTTCTCTAGCTGTAACCAGGATATTGCTTGAAAAAAGGTGACTCTCTTGTGATTATTTTATGGGATGTAAGACAAAAAAGAAGATTCTGGGAGGCGTTGTCTTGAAATGAAGATGATACCTGAAATCTAGTGTTCAAATTACCCAATTGGTTTTGGTATATTCCCTGCATTGTTGATAAAAGTGTCTTAGCTGTCCTCCAGAGGTCTGGAAGGAAGACTATACTGCCATCATTCTTAAACCCTTGAGTGCCAGAGGGGTATCTAGTGCACTGCAGCGCAATGCATTGGACACCTTTCTGGCACTCAAAGAGTTAAGTTGTTGTTTTGGAGGATGAGTTCTTTGTTGCTTGTCTTCTCCCTTGTCAGGAAGACTTTAGAATGTTGGTTTCATTGGTGGGTACAGTCTGAATGGTATTACTTGGATGTGACTGTTGTAGCATCTCTGTTGAAACAAGAATTAAGATTTGTGCAGCAAGGGTAAAACATTATCTATTTTGTAGGAGAAGAATGCTTTTGCCCCCTGTAACTTGATTGATGATGTTTTCAAGTTCTTTTATGAAAATTATGTTTCTGGCAAATGGAATTAATGTCTTACTATTTTTTGATGAAATATCAACTGACCAGTTCTTGAGCCATAGCAATCATCATGTTAGAACTGAAGTAACCATATAGGCAATTCCTAATGCTGCCTCAGTGGTTTGAATGCAAAGCAGAGAGAGCACAATGGGGATTTTAAAACTAGAGGGGAGGCACTGGTTATAGAAATTTCTGGTAGTGAGATAAGAACCCTAGTTCTTAACAGAGTTCCATTTCTTCTATTTGAAAGTGAACTATAATCCGTACTTCAAATGTCATTTTTAGATGCTTTTAAAATTTCCTTTAAAGGGATAGTAATACTTCGTTTTATCTTTATTTTGTTTTGTAGGCATTAAAAAAACATGAACAATATAAGTCATAGCTCTCAAACCTTTATGGTTTGAGAGATATTCACAAGCAAAGTTTTCCCTCCCGCCCCTTTTACCTAGTGTAAGCCATCTCTTCTCAGATGTGGAATGCAGTCCATAGACCAGACAGATGACAGAAGGGGCAATCTTCTTCCTATGAGAACAATAAAAGCCCTGCCCCCCTTGACAAGTTTTTCAAGTTTTTCCCTTATCTTAATTGAAGATTCTCCCCCTCTGCAGTCTACCTGGGCACCTCCCTTCTGATCTGGCTGAGCAGTGTTACATCAGTAAAAGGGGCGGGAGGGGGATACTTTGTCATTGAATTACTCTTGAACTACAACTCTGACAGAATTGAAATGACACTCTCCAAAGTCCAAATACTATGATGATTAGTTAAAGCTGCTTTTATTATGAAACATTACTATCCCTTTAAGGATCCTGATTATAAGGTTTTTCATTGAGTGATCTGCTTGACAAAAGTCTTACCTTTAACAATGATCTAAGGTGAGAGGACAAGACAATGACCCATTTCCTGAATCTCTTTTTGACCTTCCACTCTTGTTCCTGGGCCTTACACCATAGATGCCTGCCCTGATCCCGGCTAGTCTGACTACTCTCCTGGTTTCCAGCCGGGGTCAGGGCGGTCATCTGTGGTGTAAAACCCAGGAACAAGAGCGGAGGGTCAAAAAGAGATTCAGGAAATGGGTCATTGTCTTGTCCTCTCACCTCTCAAAAAGCCAACAGGAATCCAAAGAAAGTACAAGAATACTCACTGAGGGAGCACAGAAAACGTAGTGCCGAGTCGCTGGTGTTAATAAAATATTATTACAGTATCCCTAGGCAGCCTAGCACTCCTGTGCTTCCTACCTCTGTATGGCCGCCGGCTGGCATGACCTCAGGCCACTTCTTCATTGCTGACATCAGGTAACAGGCACTAGCATGGACACCTGATTATGGGCCTATTCTGGGTGGCCTAATTGGGTCCCGCTTCCTTCTGCTCCTTTATAATCCTCCTTGGGGCTAGGAGTCCTTGCCCTTACATGGTGTTTCTGCTCAGCACTCTTTACACTCCGTTGTGACCTGTGTCTGTCTGAGAACTCACGCTTTGTATGACCCCGGCTTGTCTGACTACCCACATCGGTTCTGACCTGTGGCTCTGGCTGACTAACTTGCTCTGTGTATGACCCCGGCTTGTCTGACTACCCACATCGGTTATGACCTGTGGCTCTGGCCGACACACTCGCTCTGTGTTTGACCCCAGCTTGTCTGACTACCAGCATCGGTTCTGACCTGTGGCACTGGCTGACTAACTCGCTCCGTGTTGACCACGGCTTGCCTAACCAGTGGCCCTGGCTACTACTCGCTCAGTGTAGTCCCTGGTTTGCCTGACCAGGGGCTCTGGCTACTGCTCGCTCCGTGTATTCCCGGTTTGTCTGACCTGTGGCTCTGGCTGCCTACTCGCTCCCTACACTACTGGCCTGCCTGACCTGTAGTCTCGGTGGCTCTGGTCTGCTCTCGTTCCCTGCTGCCTCTGATAGCAGACCGAAGGGGTGACTTACGCATATTATACCATTCATACTGTTGTACCACTCGAGCCGCTCCACCAGTCTTGGTTTCTCTCAGTAGTGCAGTGCACAGCACAGTGTGCAGCTCCGGAGGGACCTTGGGTCCTATCAGCCTGTGTCTGGGGTTATATGTGGGCCAATACCATTATTGTTGTATATCTTTAATAAAGGTGGTTATATATTATCTTTGTGTCTGTCCTTCTTTGCCTGAGTACCGTGACAAATATATAGAGAAGAATTGTTGTGTCCCTTTCGGTTTGCCCTTCTGCCCGTCCTTCCATGGGCTTGCATTCTTCTCAACAAGGTTAAAACATATGTCTGGGATTAGCTAGTGTTCTTGTGCAGAGGGGACTTGCCCGTTATTTTGGAACTGGACTGCCTTTTTTGTGGGATTACTCTGATGTGTATGTGGAAATTTCTCCTCTCTAATGACACGAGAATGCTAAAACGTGATGCTGCTGAGCGGTGACTAGGTGAAGAACAAGCCATTGTGCTTTTGTTTGTCCTCAAAGCCTCTGACATATTTTTGTATCTATTTTGAATACTCTTAGGGGTGTGTTTGTGAAAATGGGAGTGTCAATATTCATGTCTAAATGTTTTTTCATACTGCCACCTAGCTCAGTGGGGAAAACTAAATGCAGAAGGGTCCTTTGGGGGGGAGTGTAGTCATGATAGCCATGTGTCACGGTCCGTGACTGTACCTGATGACTGCACTGGCCTTTCACTTCCGCCTTCCTCCCTGGTTGCACGGCTTATGCTGTTGCAAGAGCAGGAGCGTGTCAGCTGGAGGTAACAAGTGACGTTGCATACCTATTGTAAGAAGCCGATGGGGTTTGTTTAGTGCTCTGCCTCCCCCTAGTGGGGTTATAAGCCTCACAGACACCTGCGTCAGTCGCCCTTTCATGGTGTCTTTGCGCTGCAGCCTCTGTGCTTTGTGCTTGACCCTGGTTTGTCTGACCATTCTCTGGTATTCCTGTGCAGTAGCTCCTGTGACCTCTATTTGTGTTTGACCTCCTAGTTGGGCTTCGGTTCACCTCTGTGCCCAGTCCTTGGGCTCTGGCTGACTACCCACTTGGTATAGACCTATGGCTCTGGCTGACTACCCACTCTGTGTATGACCCCTGGCTATTGTCTGACTACCCACTTGGAACTGACCGGTAGCTCTGACTTACTACCCGCTATGTGCATGACCTCTGGCTGTTGTCTTACTACCCACGTGGAGTGGACCAGTGGCTCTGGCTATCTACCCCATTCTGGTTTGATCTTAGGCGAGTCAGACCTCTGGGTTTGGGTACTGCTGGGTTCTGGGTTACGTAGGGTCCGCTCCGGAGTAGCATTCCTAGTGTCTGTGGAAACTGTTGCTTTTGCTTGGTCGCCTACCCTGGGATTGCACTTGGGGTTGTCTTTATTTCCTGACTTATTATTATTCAATAAAGGTGGTGTTCAATTTACTGTACGGTGCACAAGGGACTGACAAGGGACTGACAGCGCAGGCGCACGGACGTCACTGTGAAGAGACGTCCGTGCTTCCTGATCCTTTGAAACGCCGAAATCTTGAGAACGGGGTAAGATTTCTGGCGACTAGCGCTACTAAGCAGCTAGTCGCCAGGTCAGCAGTAAGGGGAGATTTAGTTATTAAGGGGTGAAAGTTCCCCTTTAAAGATACTGTAACATTACAAAAGGGCCATGAGTACAGAAGGTACAGGGAACCCACCCATTCAGAGCATCCTAGCTATGACGGATACGCAGGATCAGCGGATTGACCAGTTATCCCTTGCCATGTAGACACACCTCAACAGTACTACGCATATTGACCGTTCCTTCGGGCAACCGGTGGCCACCTCCAATCCTGTCCCGTCACCGGTTGTGCAGGCTGCACCTGAGTCTAATATTGCCAGAGGATTGTAGGGGTCTGCACCCCTTCCACAACGTTTTGATGGCAATCTGGCTTTGTGCTGCGGGTTTCGTAATCAAGTTGGTATATATTTAGAGATGGTTCCGCAAGCATTCCCCAAAGTTGGGCTCGTAATATCGCTCATGTCATATAAAGCATTGGCATGGGCCAATCCATTATGGGAATCAGACAAACCGATTATTTATGACTTTGCTGAATTTTCCAGCTCGCGCTGCCTCTTCTGCCAAACAACTCATGACTGTCCACCAGGGCTCCCGTACTCTGGCTAAGTACACGATTAAATTCCATACTCTGGCAGCAGAGGTAGGGTAGAACAATGAAGTGGTGGTTGACGCCTTTTCACAAGGGTTAAGTGACACAATAAAAGATGAGATTGCAGCCTGTGAGCTGCCCGGTGATTTGGATGAATTGATATCCTTCACCATCCTGATCGACACCAGGATCAGAGAGAGACCATCTTTTCAGGAGCGACTGCATAGGCCTCCATCTCGTTTGGCGCCAAACTTTGCTCACCCACTCATTCCTCCCTCGCCTCCCATGCAGTTGGGGTTTACTCGTCTCGGGGGGGGGAGAGGGCTCCTGCTGCCTTCGTGTCCTGTGCGGCTGGGAAACGCAAGCACCTAGAGTCGTGTTGGGGACAGACCCTGGGTGGTATTTCACAGTCCCTGGAGGTTCTTCATGGTAAACCGTTTCTAGAGGTCATTTTGTCTTGGGCCAACTCCTCGGTAGTAGCTCCAGCCCTGATAGATTCTGGTGCCGCTGGGTACTTTATTGATGCTGATTTTGCAGCCAAACATTCCGTTCCTCTTCAACTCCACTCCTCTCCATTAGCCATTGAAGCTATTGATGGGAGGCCTCTACAACCCTCCCATGTTACTCACTAAACTATCTTAGTATCTCTGCTTGTAGGAGAACTCCATCTGGAGACGCTGCAATTTCAGGTCATCCACTCCCCACATTACCCGATTGTTCCTGGGTTTCCTTGGTTACAGAGACATAATCCTAAGTTTGATTGGCGTACCTGTGACATCTTGTCTTGGTCTCCCCAGTGTGCGGAGTCCTGTGTTCGTAGACCCTCCAGAGTATTTTGTACTGCTTCTTCACCCTCCTTGCCGGAGTAATACCAGATGTATAGTGATGTGTTTAACAAGGTACAGGCCAGTACATTACCTCAGCAGAGGCCGTACTACTGTACCATTGGTGGTGTTCAATTTACTGTACCTGCCCTTCATTTAAAGATATTGTAACACCATGGTGGGGCACAAGATCTGCTGTGTAAGTCAGTGAGTGTTACCTGACATGTGTAGGGGAATCCATTTACAATTAAGTAGGAACCTTACATGATTGACAATGCTTGGTGAGAAAAAAAGGAAAAATAAATACATATCAAATACATTCACACTAGATTTGGAGGGGTGACTCCTCAACCCCCCCCAAGAGTCTTCTCCCTCCCTGTACTCCAGTCCTCTTTGACCAGTCGTCTAAAAGGGGACCAATAGATGGGGAACTCTACCCTGGAGGACCATGGAGGTACCACACAGGTGATAATCCACAGGAGGGCTGCATAGTGTTAGATGATGGAAGAGAGGTATCCATGCATGATTCTAAAAGCTGGGTCATGAGTCAGAAATTCCTAGCACCATTTGCAGGAGTTCGCACACTCAGGTAGCTGTCAGCTGACAAGAGAGGTAAAGGGACATCCACAGAGTGCCAGTTCACAGCAAGGGCATCTCCAAGGTTGTTCAAAGAATCACATGCATCACCATGTGTCAAGGTTTTGCTGAGCAGCTCAACTCTGCCTATTGATTCTGACGACTGATCTAATCTAGTGCTTTGCTATCCACTGCTGCTGTCTTCTGAGTTTCTGGCTCAGGCTGAATCAGCTGGCTTCTCTGATTACTCACCTGACTGTTATCAGCCAACCCTCCCAGGGTATTCAAAGGGATAGTAAAACTTTATTATTACTATTCCCCATATAGAAGATATATGCAAAATAATTTAATAGCCCCCAGTTTCATCTCTCAAACCTTTATGGTTTGAGAGATAACCGAACGCAAAGTTCCCCCCTCCCTCCTCCTTCCCTGAAGTCAGCGTTGTACTGACTGCAGGGGAAGTCTATCGTACGACAGGATTGCGGTTCTGACATCTGAGCTGAGATTGCGTTAGTGAAAAAGAATTATTTCACTGAAACGGTCTTCTACATGGGGTTGGTTTGCAAGCACACGTAGAAGACTGCTTCAGTGAAATAATTATTTTTCACTAACGCAATCGCGGCTCTGCTGCAGAGCCGCCTGATGAAAGTCAGATTAGATATCCCTGCAGTCAGTACAAAGCTAACTTCAGGGAAGGGGGAAGGAGGGGAGAACTTTGCGTTCGTTTATCTCTCAAACCATAAAGGTTTGAGAGATGAACCTGGGGGCTATTAAATTCTTTTTCAAATATCTACAGTATGGGGAATAGTAATATTAAAGTATTACTATCCCTTTAAAGCAGCTTGGCTCACTTCCCCATTTTCCTTGTATTTGTTTGCTGACCAGTTGCTGCTGTGGATTTTCCTGCGCTCCTGTTTGCTGTCTTCCAGACCCTTGGCTTGTTCCTAACATTGCAGACTGGTTTCCTGACTCGGCTCGGCTGAATACCTGTCTTGGTTCCTGACCCTGGCGTGTCTTTTGGTTTATGCTCTTGGATCATGCTTCTGTTTTTTGTTTCATTAATAAAGGTGTATTGCATTTTACATTTTTGTGTCCTGTCTGGTTCCTGGTCCCTAACACAATGTCAAGGAAAACAGTTTTAATAGTCCAATGCTTCTTTACGGACGTCAAACCTTAGTGTCTTATTGTCTTGTATAATTATGTGTCAGGCTGGATACAGTAAGGCATACTAAATTTCCTTCTCAAAGAGCTTTCTATAAATTCCAGAGAATTATTTTGCATCACAGACGCCCGCCTTAAGAAGTCTTGGAAGAGAAGAAGATGATTTTTGTACTGTAACGTCTTCATTTTGAGATAGGCTGATATGATTCTTTGTTTATCTCTGAAATGTAGTAGTTTAAATATTATGCACCTTGGACTTCATCCTGTACGACTACAATTCTCCAAGTCATCCAACTTCTCTGTGAGTGTGGAAGCAGTGCATGCCAGAGTCTGAATTGTTCGTTGTAATTGATCTGCAGTGGCCTGCAAGCCTCTGTTCATTGCTCAGTTTCAGCAGTTTGCTACTTGTGTGATTTCATTTCTGTTAAAGGGATAGCTACGTCACCATATAATGCTATATTCAGTTGTTCATTATGATTTTATATACAGCATACTACCATATTCACTGTCCTTATTGTTGTATTCTGCTTGTAACTTGAGTTGAATGTTTTTCTCTCCCGTCTTTTTTCACTACGTCAGTAATAGTTCCCTCAGATCTGAAAGCCGGTGGCTAGACCAGTCGGAATGCATTGAGGGACAATATTGTGTGTGTCTGTAAAAGAAAACCCTGTCCCCTTTGACGAAGGGGAGCAGGGTTTTCCTTATGCTGATACAATATTGTCCCTCTTTGCAATCTGTCCGGATTGGCTTTCAGATCAGAGGGAACTATGAGTGACTTAATGAAAATAGGAGGGAGGGGGAAACTCAACTCAAATTAGAAGCAGAATACAATGATAAGGACTTCGAAAACGGTACTATGCATTAAATAAAATTAGAATGAACAATGGAATATAACTTTATATGCTGACATTTCTGTCCCTTTAATAACTCTTAGATGGTAATCTGAAAAATATCCAGCTTCCTGTCAAATAAAGGTGTGAAGAGTGTGAAAACAGCCATGGCTGTTGCCCATGTGGAGTCCACGGCTGGTTCCCCATTCATATCTTGTGCAGTTTAATTTGCATCAGACAATAGCTGAAACTTTTTTATCTTATTTCTTTGTGTCCCTGAGGGGCTTTTGGGATCTTAGGTTGCTCTGACATATTTAGGAATCATTCCATCACTAGCAAGATGGATATGAAATATAAGCAATGAAGTGTGGTAGCACGAATAGGTGGGATAAAGCATTTAAGATCAATGCCTGTTCACCTCTGAGATATAGCGGCAAAGACCAGCAACACAATGAGCCCACAGCCCTTCATAGATGGAAAGGTAGTTGCTCTTGTAGTTGCAGTCGTTGGGCTATTGGACCTGTGGTGTAAATGTGAGTTCTTCAAGTTAGGTTCTTGAAAGAGGGCTTCTTACAGTGATGTGCAACAAGTGGTGTACACCAACAGCAAAGTCACTCATAAATCAGTGAAAGGATCAATTTGGTAGATCAGACAACTTGCATCCACATGTAACATGTGAGCCACATGGATAGCAATGTAAGCACAGAGCCAGTGGTGAGGAAAACGTAGATCTGTGCAAAGACCCTGGTCATCAGGTGTAGTGATGGTTCCCAATTCAGGGTGGCCCAGGAGCCAGAGGTGAGCAGGCAAATTGTGGTCACAGTCAGATTCTAAAAAGCTCTCTGTTGCCAGGTAGGTATGAAGGCCTTCATTATGGGCCACGTTGTAGCATGTGTAGCTGGAGGCGCAATGGCTTGTCAGTAGAGGCATTTCCTTTGTAGTAATTGGCAGACCGCATTTAGGCCACAGCAGGTAAGCCCTTATAGTGTGGACTGGCAGAGTTGATCCGCAGAGCATCAGTCCTAGTTTGCAGATCTAATCCAGGCAATGGCTTTGCCACGTGGCTAGGTCCTTGGGCCTTTTGTCTGCGTGAATGTTTAAACATGAGATGGAAATATCCCAGGAGTCTAGGTGCAAAGGCTCCTAAAATTTGACCTCATGCATTTGGAAATATTTTCTCTCTTAGGTTTATTGGGGTACACAGGGACCCTCAGGGATAAGATCCCTTCACTTGGAGGCAGGAGAATTAAAGGGATAGTAATGTTTCACAAAAACAGAAGCTCCAATTAATCTTCATAGTATGTGGGCCATGGAGAGTGTTATTTCAATGCTGTCAGAGTTGCAGTTCAAGAGTAATTGAATGATAAAGTATCCCCCTCCCATCCCTTTTACGTAGTGTAAGCCACCTCCCCTCAGATGTTGAATTTGATCCCTTGACTGGATAGGTCGCAGCAAGGGGCAATCTTCTTACTGTGATCATAAAGAAAACCTTGCCCCTCTTGACAGGTTTTTCCTTATGCTCAGTGAAGATTGTCCCCCTCGCGATCCATCCGGTCAGTCTTGCTGCTCTGTGGTGAGAAGTGTTACATCAGTAAAAGGTGCAGGAGGGGGATACTTTATCATTCAATTACTCTTGAACTACAATTCTGACAGTAATGAAATAACACTCTCCATGGCCAAAATACTATTAAGATTAATTGGAGCTACTTTTATTGTGAAACATTATTATCCCTTTAAAGGAAAATGTCTCAAGAGGATGTGGACTCCTTCCAGTTGTGCTTAACCCCTACCTAGCACTGCCTAAAAGCTAATTTGTTTGACAAAATATACAGTATTTCTTAAAACAAAACACATAATTTTCACTAATAAAACTAAAAAAATATGTTTGTTAGTACATACGGAAAATCATAAATTCTCAATATTTGGTATGACCACCATTTGCTTTAAAGGGATAGTAATACTTACTTTTAAGTTTATTTAAAGGGATAGTAACACTTCGTTTTAACTTTATTTTATTTTGTAGGCATTAAAAAAACATGAAGAATGATATAAGTCTTATCTCTCAAACCTTTATGGTTTATGAGATATTCACAAGCAAAGTTCCCCTCCCCGCCCCTTTTACCTACTGTAAGCCATCTCTTCTCAGATGTGAGTCTGGTTGTATGACAGTACAGATAACAGAAGGGGACAATTTTCTTTGTATGAAAACAATGAAAGCCCTTCCCCCCTTGACAAGTTTATCAGCTTTTTCCATTATCTTAATTGAAGATTGTCCCTCTCTGCAGTCTACCTGGGCATCTCCCTTCTGATATGGTTGAACAGGGGGGGGGATACTTTGTTTGTGAATATCTCTTAAACCATAAAGGTTTCAGAGATAAGACTTATATCATTCTTCATGTTTTTTTAATGCCTACAAAATAAAATAAAGTTAAAATGAAGTATTACTATCCCTTTAATTTGGTAGGCATAAAAAAAATATGAACAATGATGTAAGGCTTATCTCTCAAACCTTAGGAAAAGGAGTCAGTGCTGTAGCTGACAGCTGCAGAGACTGGTCATTTGACTGGATGGAGGCTCTTCAGCAGAGCCGAAATCGCACAATCTCAACATTAATACTTCATTGGAACAGTCTACAAAGTGTGCCTGGTTTGAGAGATAAGCATTACATCATTGTTCATATTTTTTTTATGCCTAGCAAATTAAATAAACTTAAAATTAAGTATTACTATCCTTTTAATGACTGCTCTAACCCTGTTTCAGCTTGGCTTTAATTGTGGATTCAGATGATGTTCTATGCTATAATGATGTTAGCTTGATGTGCTGGACTTCTGATGGTGTGGTCACTTTAGGTCTGCCTGGTCTTGCTTTGGATGAAAATGATTTGGTTTCAGAAAATCTCTTAAGTGTGTGTTATACTGTCCCCTTAGAAATATTCACTATAGCTGCAATTTGGGAAAGTTTTTCAGCATTCAGTAGAACAACTTGTCCTCAAATGTTTTACTAAGCTCCTTTGACATGATTACAAAATGTATTTCAACTGATGTCCTTCTTCAAAGGCCCTAACAGGAGCACTTGCAGACTCACTAGTAGAAGCACTAGCAAGACCATACTAGTAGAATTAATACCAGGTGTTAATCATTAAAAGACAAATACAACTCACAAGTGTGCTAGGATGTTACCATTTGAATGAAATATATAGTGTCACAACAATTTTGAAAATGTATCAGGTAATGGTGTGTGAAGAAGACGTTCATATAAATGGCAATTTCACATAAAGATTTTAACAAAGAGAAAAACAATTGATCTGTTTCAGTGGTAAATAATGTATTCATGAATAATAAGTATATACTGATTACAATATTTTGGTGATGGTGGACTCAGACTTTTGGACCCTACTGTATATATACACACACATATATATGCACACACAGGTACACATATTGATCACCTCCACCACTTCAGTGGCTCCTAACACTTCTAGGTGACTTCTAAAGATTGTGGGTCCTACGTTTATTTATTTTCCAACCCTTGCTTAAACTTTTACCCTTTCCTTTCACTCCATTTCAACTTGTGGCTTTGTTGAGGAGTAAGTGGCAATTTATTGTGGGTGGTAAACAGATGGCTAGGTTTGCCAGCACCTGAGAGAGTTTGAAGAGCTATCATCTTTAGAAGCACATCTGAAATGGGAGGGATGAGTGAAACCGGAGAACTCTTTTCATTCACCTTCTTAGTCCTGAATTTTGAATTTGCCCCCTGGCTACAACAAAAAGGCTATTGCAGGGGATAAAGGTCCAACTCTGATGCAACCAAGCGGTTCCACTGTTTATCTACACCAGGGGTAAGCAGCCTGAGACCACTAGCTGTTGTGGACTAACACTCCTACCATCTGGCTGGAGATTATGGAATTTGTAGTCCTTGACTGCTGGAGAGGCTCTCCAGCAGTTCAGAGGTGCAACACCTGCTAACAGAATGCTCACTTCACATTTTTTCTAAGATACAAAATATAGCTTTATTTATGTACATAAAAAGTGTCTTAAAACTCATGTTTTTAAATACAGCAGAGAATAGTTTAAACAAGTATACCTTGGTTTGGACATCATAACTCACTAGTGCATTTTTTTCTACCATGGCAAGAGAAAGCCAAAGTACTGGAGTGATGACAGAAAAAAGTCAGGCCTTAAAGTTAAACTATACCATATGAATAAGTCGCTCTTATTTTTTTAACAGATACATTTATCTAGGTAGGCGCACTTCATATTACAGTCAGGTATATCTGTTTTTTTTTGTTTGTTTTTATTTTTTTTGTCTTATATCTGCAGTTTCCTATATCTAGTGATCTCTAGGTCATACCTCCTCACATCAAACATTAGGCATCATTAGACTTCAAATGAATGTTAGGGATACGTGATGCTTTCAGTAGACTACAAACCAGCTAAAAATATTACATACGGTATATATACCTGACTTGTTTGAAAGACACCTACCTAGATAAGTCATTTAAAAAAAAGAAAAAAAAGAGCCTTTTTATGCCTAGGACATAGTATCCCTTAAAAATCATCATCCTTGCTCACTGTAGACAAAAATGTCCCATAAAGTCTAGTACATGCTTTACAGATCTGGAACAGGTGGCAGTGTTTGGCAAACAAAGCTGAAGGCACACTACAGAGGCAAATAATGAGAGAAGCGCATGCAATGTTTCAAACTACATGATGAGTGGATCTCAAGTGTTAGATTTACAGTTCTGGAGAAGTAAAAGTAACACATTCATATTTGACTCTACATTATTAAATAGAAGAGGACAATGAAAAACACAACAGTTGTTCAGATGCATGCTGCATAATGACGCAGATGATATCTTCCATAGATATATACTCCTGTTAAGAAAAAGCAGAATGATAAGCAATGACTTCTACATTTTTACCAAAGAACACTTTGATGTGTTCTAATTTTTGTGCATTTTTTAACTACAGTTTTTATTGTTGTTTTCTTTTTTGCTGATATGTGTTTGTTTCAGTATTTTCACTAAAATGTGTTGAATCTTATGGGTGTCAAAATTATCAGCAATGTACTGTGCCGACAATGCTCTCCCCATTAAAACGTAACCCTTACATCTTAAAGAGGTCAATCCATGGGCAATGTGGCCAGATATCAAGTTAAATGCAGGACAATTATGAAAAACACAAATCGCAGGGTTGCACTGATTCCTGTGCAGTTCTGCAGAACAATATTATCATGAATAACTTGTATTTAAAGGGATATATGGTCAGTTTACCCCCATGAGGACCAGAGGGGCTTGCAATGCATTACAACCCTCTGGTCCTCAAGGGGTTAATTAACCATGGGGAGCACATAAACATTCCCAAAATTCCCAATGATTTAAATGAGCCCAGAGAGCATTCAAGCTGTTAAAACCCCTATTTAAATCAAAAGGAATTTTTATTTGTTCCCTATGATGCAGCTGGTTCGACCCACTTGTATTTGTACATATGACCCTATGTTTCGTGATTTTTTTTCTACTGCTTTACTAGACTCATTTTAATTCTAAACTATCCAGGAATACTCATTCATGAATTGTAATTACAAGTGGATGTATAAGAAACATGTTGGTACATGCGCCCATATTCACTAAGATAAAGAGGAGCAATTTGGGGGCAAACCAACTGCACCATAGGGAACAAATCAAAATTCTTCAAATGCCTTTTGATTTTAATCAGGTCTCTAACCCCTTGAATGCTAGAGATGGTTCCAACGCATTGCACATCAATACACTGGAAACCTTTCTAGCATTCAGGGGTTAGAAACCTCACTTAATTGAATGTTGGTTTTTATTGGATCCCTGAAGTACAGTTGGTTTGTCCCAGAATATTTCCATTGTTATCATGCATACAATTTAAATCATTTAAAGGGGAACAGTCACATGATAAAAACTTTTGTGCATGGGCTTTAATTCACAAAACTAGATTAGCTCTGTTTTTTTTTTAAATTTTACTTACTTTTGGAGATACGAAGACTTAAAATACTGCACTTCCGTGTTTGTGCGGCACCCTATATGTGCCGCAGGACTTCCCACCTCCCTCCCAGTTGCCCAAGGGAGCTTGCAGGCTCAGTGGTATGGTAAATGGAGCTTGCTGTAACGATAACCCACATAAATGCCACCACAAAGGGAAGCGTGACCGTACTCCCTGGGGCACCTTGGAGGGAGGTGGGAAGTCCTGTGGTGTTGTGTCGCACATACAGGGTGCCACACAACGCGTAAGTGCATTATTTTAAGTCTTCGTATCTTCAAAAGTAAGTAAAATAATAATTTAAAAAAAAACAGTGCTAATCTAGTTTTCCGAATTAAAGCCCGTGCACAAAAGTTTTTATTATGTGAATGTTCCCCTTTAAGGACCAGAGGGGTGAGCAATGCATAGCTTCATACCCCTCCAGTCCTTAAAGGGTTCACATACTACTATAAAGAATTAATCCCAGGTATGATAAGCTATGTAATACCCAGCTTGCAGTATAACCCTTGTGCCAAAGCAATGCTTTGCATACCCCTCTGGCCCTCAAAGGATTAAATGGGGTATTTATTGCCTGGAATGCTAGAGAAGTCTCACTGCTTCGTCACAACACACCGAAGACCTCTCTGTCACTCAGGTGTTTTAATATTGCTCATATTTTAGCTTCCTGAATATGGCCTACGGTTCTCCCATGCAGTGGATTTATTTACAACATCAATGGCATTGAAATAGAAATTCAGATCAAAAGCAAATAACCATTTGAGGCAGTCATTGTTTTCTCTGGGTCTTAAGGTGATTTGTACAAATGCAGAGGTTTAGCCACACTCGCTATTGATGTTTAATTCAAGATTTATGTTACATATGAAATACAGGTTTAACCCATTGGTCGCAAAGTCTCCAATACATTACAAAATCAATACATTTGAGACCTCTCTAGCATCCAAATGGTTAAAAAGAGATCACCAGCAAGTATATTAATTTTTCTATCCTTCAGCCTGAGGCTGGGTGACTAATAGAAGAACAACATTAAAGAGCCTGCTACCACAGGGATTTTAAGTGCATCATATAATGGCGTCAGTTGGCTTCCAGCATGAACTACGCAAGCTGCTAAATGTTTTAAACATTACCCCGTAGTGTTCTATTCTGTTCCTTAAGCACTGCCTTGCAAGTTGCTCAAGATGAGCACAGTAGGGCTATGCTCTTTAACTAGCTTCCCAAGGATATAGGATCATAAAACAGGCAACGCATAGCAGAAGATACTGCAATATTATGTTCTACCCCTGTAAAATGTTACATGCGTGTTTTTTTAACCTTTTGACTGTCATAGGGTTACACAGCGCATTGCAGATCAATGCGTTGCATACCCCTCTAACAATAAAAGGGTTATGCACTTGTAATATGTACCATACAAATGTATATTGCCTTAACCCTATGAGTGCCAGCGAGATATCCAACACACTGCAAAGCAATGCGCTGGACACATCTCTGGGACTTAAAGGGTTAAAGTGAACTTTTATTATTAAAATCATATCAGGTTAGGCAACCTTTGGCATTCGTCTTGTTGGCTGGTTGGGAATGATGGAAGTTGCAGTCCGCAACATATGGAGTGCCATATATTGGCCACCTCTGGCATATTTTGTACTTTTTGTTTTCCTACTGAGTAAAGCAAAACACTCTTCCGCTACGGAGGATGCTTCATTCTGGAATTATTGCAGCTAAGTTAAACTGAGTAGTAATAAGAGTGGGTACTCACATTTCTGGTGGTCAGTTTGAGATTAACTGACTAACTCACCTATGGAGAAATACCAGTCTCCAACGGGGAACACTTTGGTACAGGAAAATCAGCACGGCTCCAGTATACTGTGTATTGCTGGAGCCATGCTGATGTTCCTGTACAGAAGTGTTTCCTAGTTTGAGACGGGTATTTCTCCAAAGGCGAGTTAGTCAGTTAATCTCAAACTAACCATCAGAATTGTGAGTACCCACTCTCATTATTATTAGAAGAAGCAATCTGTCAAAGACAATAATACACTATTGGGTGCCCTTCCTGTCTTTTTGTTTGCATCTACATGGTCTGTCGCTTTGGGGAGAGCGTTTTGGGAAGGAGCAGACCCATCTTCATCAAAGAATTACAGAGTCGCTGTATAAGGGACAGCCTTAATAATTCCCTTGAGCGCTATAGCTGTTGCTCACATAGGTGATCAAACAGCATCCAGTCTTGTGAGTATCACTCACTTGGGTGATTGGTGAAGGTCCAATAGATCTGTCTGATTCAACACGAAGGGCGCCTCCTGTTTTTTTTCTCCCCTTTCTTGCATTTATATAAGTTAAACTGAGCCATCTGGTATCCAGACCGTTTTTCTATTGCCCTCGAGCCTCGGGCTACTGTTTTCCATACAATATCATAGTAGCAGCTCCACCACTTTCTAGCAATTTTAACTGTAATAACTTTTTGAATGAACGTTATGGCATTTACATTGATATTAGCGCCCATTTTAATGTATATTTTACTCTAAAGCTAAACATGGCTTACCCAGTCCTAGTTCAGCATTCCTCTGTGCAGATGTCCTCCTACAGTGATGTGTTTGACTGTGGTCTGGGGTGATTACAGAGGCGTTCTTTCTCTGCCACTCCGCCATGACACTTAAAGGCCATATACACAAAGAAAGGGAGCCAATCCTCAAAACGTTTTACTACCTGCATTTTCCTCAATAAACCTCTGAGCTAAGCGTTTATGTTGCTACTGACATTACCATAACAGCCAAATGTATAAATGTACACTTTCACTCAGGTAAGTATGTGAGTACTGCTGTGTGTGGCTGTGAATGCGCTCAGTTATGAAGTCAATGGGCTTATGTATATAAGCAGACTGAGAAAATTCTGGGGCAAACTAACTACGTAGAGGAGAAATAAAAATGTTCAGCGATTTAAATGGGGATTTTAACCCCTGCAATGTTTGAAAGGACATTCATGGGGTTAAAAGCCCATTCAGATCAAAGGGAATTTTTCTTTGTCCCCTATGGTGTAGATTATTTTTCCCCAAATTGCTCCAGTTTTCTTTTATATATAAGGCTCATTGGGAGTGTGAGTGTATGTGTATATATAGGCCACAGTAAGCAATCCCAACCCTAAATCTGTTGTTAGACTAAAACTTCCTTCATCCTCAGCCAGCCATTGGCCATTATCCAATTGACAGTCATACACATTAATTTCTTAAAGGGATAGTAATACTTCATTTTAACTTTATTTTATTTTGTAGGCATTAAAAAAACATGAAGAATGATATAAGTCTTATCTCTCAAACCTTTAAGGTTTAAGAGATATTCACAAGCAAAGTTTCCCCTCCTGCCCCTTTTACCTAGTGTAAGCCATCTCTTCTCAGATGTGGAATGCAGTCCATAGACCAGACAGATAACAGCAGGGGACAGTCTTCTTCCTATGAGAACAATGAAAGCCCTGCCCCCCTTGACAAGCTTTTCAGGTTTTTCCCTTATCTTAATTGAAGATTGTCCCTCTCTGCAGTCTACCTGGGCACCTCCCTTCTGCTCTGGCTGAGCAGTGTTACATCAGTAAAAGGGGCGGGAGGGGGATACTTTATCATTCAATTACTCTTGAACTATAACTCTGACAGAATTGAAATAACGCTCTCCAAAGTCCAAATACTATGATGATTAATTAGAGCTGCTTTTATTATGAAACATTACTATCTCTTTAAAGAGATAGTAATAGTTACTTATAACAAAGCTTGATAGTGTACATATTAAAAATATAAATTCAATGACCTACCTCCAGTCTCTCAAACATATATAGTTTGAGAGATCTAAGCTGCTAATGTTCCCCCCTCCCACCCCGTCACAGACGTCAGCGTTCTAGCTGACAGAAGGAGATTCTGGTCAATTGACCATTCAGCAGCTCTTCAGCAGAGCCGAAATAGCGCTATCTATAAAGAATTACATCACTGGAATGGTTTACAAAGTGTGCCTGCAAACCAGGCACACTTTGTAGACCGTTCCTATGAAGTATTTCTTTCTAGATAGAGTTATATCGGCTCTGCTGAAGAGCAGTCGGACGGTCCTGGGACCAGGATTTTATGCTGTCAGCTACAGCGCTGACGTCTGTGAAAGGGGCGGGAGGGGGGGACTTTAGCAGCTTAGCTCAAACTATATATGTTTGTGAGACTGGAGGTAGGTCATTGCATTTATATTTTTAAAATGTACACTATTAAGCTTTGTTATAAGTAACTATTACTATCCCTTTAATGCATTTTTGTTTGGCAACATATTCTAGAAGGGGAGATTATTTTTAGCAAAGCAAAGAGAAAAGAAGCAATTCTAAAGCAAATCAACTGTACCATAGTGGGCAAATAAAAAGTCACCACATTTCCAGAAATTTCAATGGAGGTTTAATTCCCTGAAAGCTAGCGAGATCTAGAGGTCCCATTAAATTGGGGTGAATTTTTTGTAGTCCCCTATGATGCAGTTGATATGCTCCTGTATTGCTCTTTTTTCATTGTGCATATGACCCTTCATTTCTTATAACTACCATTTATGGATAGTCACTGTGAACAGTATGCTGATTAGTAAATAAACCCCAAAAGGTTTGATTAACACTTAAAGAACCAGAGGGTTGCATAATGCTTTGCAAAGCAATGCGTTGCACTCTTCTGCTCCTTAAAGTGTTATTAAACTGTTTTCTTTTTAAATGCAACATATGCCATTTCAGATTGATGCTTCAGGTTATTATCCAATATGAATGCTTCTTTTATAACTGTTGTAACAGTGAGATTCTCAAGGACATAGATGATAACAAAGGGATTTACGACAACATATGAAATACACAACCGTCTCTGCAGAACATCTAAAGGACATTCTTCTTTTCATTTATAAATACTATCAACCCATTGACTGTTCCACTCACAGGCACACAGGCAGGCTGCAGTGACACACCCCAGCCATTCCCTAACCCAAGTTCATTGACAGAAAGCCTCCACAAAAACACACACTTTGGCATTATTTAGAAAGCATAACAAAAGAAATTCTGGAGTTAATCAACTGCATCATAAGAACAAATGAAAATCCCAATTAAAGTTAATGAGTGCTTTTATCCCTTCAATGGTAGAGACGTGTCAATGCATTACTTGGCTATCCACTGGAGACTTCTCTAGCATTCAATGTGTTAAAAGATAAATCAATGAAAATATTAATTTGTCCCCATGATAGAGATGATTTGCTCCAGAAATCTTTCTTTCTTCTGTGTATGGCATTATATATTCTACTCTCAGTATATTGGGCTTAACACTTTTAAGGACCAGAGAGTTGTGTCAAGCAGCATGTCCTTAAACGGTTAACTGCCATGCCACCATGGTACCCAAACTGTGTTCCTTTGTGGTTTGAGGCTAATCAGTTTATCCCCTTTCAGCACTTAAAGGGACTGCATTGCAGTCCAAGGCAGTGGGATTAACCTACAGGAAACATCTTTATTAGCCGCAGACAACTAGAGTTGCCACCTTTGCTGCAAAAAAGACTGGCCTTTCTTCTGCTACCATTGACTTTTTGGATTGGATCGTAGTCCGTTTTTTTCTGGCCTGCCAATAGTATATCAGCCAGGTGGCAACCTTACACACAACTGATAATATTCTGTTTCTTTTAGAATTTCTAATTGCACTGTGCACTGCTGAAGTTGATGGGGAATGTGGCAGTTCTGTAGGAAGAAGGACTCCTACCATATTAAAGGACAATTAGCACCTCCTAATAATAACCCCCACTTACATTTGTATGCCCACAAAATCCTAATGACCCCATGAATAATGCACTGGTGCCTTTGTTCAAGAGAAAACATCTTCAAATCCGCCCTGGAGGTCATGTCCAAAAAGGCGGCATTGACAGTTGCTGGCAGGTTTTTCAAACTGAGGCAAGCAGAATGCATAAGCATACTTAACCCTTTAGGGACCCGAGGGGTTAACAGTGCATTGTGAAGCAATGTGTTGCACACCTTTCTGGTCCATAAAATAATTAAGAGTACCTTGTGCGGTAATCAGACTTTGAGGTCCTGTGGTCCTGCTATCAACTATTCATGTCTGCCTCCATGGATATGGCATCCAGGACTGAATAAATGCAAAAGGGCAAAATTCACAAGGGCCTTTAGGATTTTCTGGTCAGAGTAAGGTAAGAGGGGTTATTACTAGTAGGTGTTAGTTATCCTTTAAGGCTCATTTGACTGAAAAACTGTTTATTATGTACTTTCTTTTCATACAAAGAAAGGTCAGTACAGTCAAGGCCAGACTTGAGGCATTAACCCTTTGAGTGCCAGAGGGGTACAATGTGTTGTGCACCCCTCTGGCACTCAAAGGGTTAAAGGGGATGTATCACCCCTATACAAGTTAGCATGAATCGTTGGCTTATAGATTGAATATAAGTAAATGTGTTGTCATTTTCTTTTTTTTTTAAGCTCCTATTCATCTAAATTGAAGTTATAATATCTACCCTGCAGCTACTTCCACATAGACTGCAGTTACCTGCTCTGTACCGCAGTCTGTCACTCTGTTCCCCTCCCTCTATCCAGCCTGCTCCAATGACGGAGGCTTTCTGCCTGTAAGCTAGAGCGATCTCATTGGCAGAGCAGGTAACTGCAGTCTATGTGGAAGTAGCTGCAGGGTAGATATTATAACTTCAATTTAGACGGATAGGAGCTTAAAATAAAAAAAAGAATACACGTTTACATATATTCAATCTATAAGCTAACAATTCATGCTAACTTGTGTAGGGGTGATACATCCCCTTTAAGACAATATACACAGTATCAATTTTACCTCATACAAGTTAGAAGAAATAACCCATTCTATTATAATTTTACAGCACAGAGAGCCATATGGACAAAGAAATCAGTGCAATTCTGTGGCAGACCAGCTGTTACATAGGAAACAAATCACATTTTCTTTGCTTTAAATGGGGTGTTTAGGCTACCAAGTTTTCTCTTATGGGAGCAGACTTAGTGACAAAGCCTGGTGCTGTATTTTGCATCCTCAAAACTGCCATTCAGGGGTGTCGGAAAAATGCCTCCCTGGGCTGGAATGCGACCCCAAAGCCACACGCATCGCAGGATGTGCTAGCAGCCTCCATAGACCTTCTGTGCTGAGATAAGAAGTCCGATATGGGTGGTCTCTGGGGACTGCATCATGCAGGACAAGGGACTGGATTGAGGCCTCAGTCTTGCAGTTTATTCTCTTCTGGTGGGACCAACAAGGGAGCTGAGAACCCCCTACTGCTCCCCCCTTTGAGGAGCTGTTCTGCTGATAGTGTGGTATCCAAGTGATAGTTGACCTTTAAACTTTTGAGTATCAGAGGGATATCCAATGAATTGCTAGTAAATACTGGTCACCTGTGAGGTGTATATGGGCAGACTGTTTGCATGGTAGGACATAACCACTGTTCAGGTTAGGCTGACCAGATCTCACTTTTAACTGGGGACACATAGGAAATAGGCATTTTTCAGTACTTCACTGAAATCAAAGCAGTCCTGAAGTATGCATTTTTCCTATGTGTCCCCGGTTAAAGGTGAGGTCTGGTCAGCCTAGTTCAGGTCAGTGCAATATTGCACACTGTCCTTTACCTTATGTTCTTTGAAATGGTTAAATGGCAGAGAGGTGAGCTACACAGTGCTCTTCGATGCACTGCACACCCCTTTGGCACTCCAAATGTTAAAATCAGCCTCTCTTAACCCTTTAAGGACAAAAGGGGCATGCAAAGCATTGCTCATGCTATTGTTAGAATACATTTCCCTTCATTCTCAGCCAGCCATTGTGATCTGTAGTCCAAAAACAGGTAGACGGACATACACAGCAATTTTAACAATAGGGCAGTAGGGCACAGTGGGTTCTTGCACAAGGCCCATGGCGGAACGACGTCCTCAAAATTAACGATAAACTTTGCCAGTCCCGCAACCTGGATTGGAGCCCTCTGCACCTCCCCCTCCCTGATCAACTGGGGTACAATATACAGTCTACTCAAAGTGTGAAAACTCAGCATTGTGTGAAGTTTTTTTCTCAAGCAACTATAGGTGAAATTGCTTATCATTGTGTTAACCTATGTGACAGCAAATAACATTCCATGAATTTAACACAACAGATGTAGTTCTTATTCAGCTCCCTGGAAGCTCTAGAAGAAATGTGCTGCAGACCTCTCTAGCATCCAGTGGGTTAACCCCCCCCCCCCCATACCCCACTTGCCCTCAAATGGTTAAGGGGGCTCACAACTTTAGATTTTGCCCAGGGTCCGATAGTGGCGTAACATGCCCACCCCTGGAAATCATTTGAAATTATTAACGATGGTTAATTAGAGCTGCTTCACAACACAGTGTTTGCCTCAGAGATGCACATGGGATTGGAATTTTTAAAATGCAGTGATATAAGATGATCATTAGTCCTTTTTCCACCCCTAAAAACACCTTCCACTTATGAAAATGCCAAAGACACATTGAGGCTGCTGTACTAAGATGAACTGGAGTTAATCCGGGGTAAAACAACTGCACCATAGGGGACAAATCAAACATTTCAATGATTTCAATAGGGTGTTTAACTCCTTGAATGCTAGATAGGTCTCTGACTTGAGATCTCTCAAGCATTTAAAAGGTACAGAACTCTAAATCAATGGAAATTAGGGAAATTGCTATTTGTGCAGTTGACTTGCTCCAAAATTACTCCAGTTCTTATAAGATCAGCCTCATTACCTTATCAGCTTGGTATTTTGGTCCTTTATTGTTTCTGTAAAGTCATTTTGTACTTGGCTGGAAGAGATTAATCAACAAGAATTAAATGTGACACGTTCAGCACTCCCTGTTCTAAGGTATGAGTAACAAAGCCAAAATCATGAACTCCACTGCAAATATCAGCTGTAATTTCACAGTACTTTGTAAACGTCCCTCATCTCCATATTCATTTAATTCCAAAGTCTAAAAACAATGTCTGTGCTCTGGATAATGCAGCACGGTTTCCTGTGAATGGGTTTCAGATATTGCATTTAGAGAAGTTGATCTGGGACTCAGTAAGAAAACAAAGGGAGATACTCCCTTTAAAAAAGTATTTCATTCGTACACAACATCAGTTTCAAAGATGATGAGATGATGTAGGCTCTTATACCTTTTAGTGGACAAAAACAAGTTCCTTACGCATGCATCCATGAGCTCTACAGAAGTAAAAAATATATACATACAAACAAGATTATCATGGAAGCTCAAATATCAAGGACTCTCAAGCTGACTCACTGAACGCGCTAAGTGTTGTTATTAACAACATAATAGCACATCTTTAAGCTTATACCAAGACTGACCTGAAACAGCAATTCATGTATCACTGGATATACTGTTGCTGTGGAACGAGAAATTAAAGTTTGTGATCAGACTCCAAGGGCCTTATGTAGAAAGAAAAAGATGAGCAATTCTGGGGCAAAGCTACTCTACCATGGGGGGGGGGGGGATAAAAATCCCCATTGATCTAAACTGGTCTTTTAAACCCTTGAATGTCAGAGAGGTTCCCAACGCATTGTTTCACAATGTGCTGGAGACTTCTGTAGCATTGATGGTTTAAAATCCCCATTCAAGTAAATAAGAATTTGAGGAATTTTATTTCTTCCTTATGGTGCAAGTGGTTTGCTCCAGAATTGCTCCTTTTTCTTTCTGCCTCTTAGGCCCATATTCAATAAGAGGTGAAATTCTCAATTAAACTAACTGCACCACAAGGGCCAAATACAAATTCTCATTGATTCAAAGGAACAGTAACCCTTTATTTTGACATTACATATTCTGCAAATTAATTTGTGCTACCAAATTGTCTTTACTTTTTATTATATTGTTTCATATGTCCCTTTTTTTTTTTTAGTACCTGATAGTGAATTTTTTTCGCTGTATGGAGTTATGAAAGAAGACAATACAACAATGTAAAAAACACTTGAAAGGGATAGTAATGTTTGTATTCAAATTTAACTCCGAGTCTTCTATATGGTTTTTATAACATGTATCGCTATGTTTAATTACTTACAGTTCTGTAGTTCAAAAGATATTCAAACTGAAAGGATCTCCCCTCCCGCCTCTTCTGGCCGAGTCATGCTGCCTCTCTGTCTGGTCCAGATGGAGAGTTGCGAGGGACAATCTTCAGTAAGCAAAAGGAAAATCCTTCCCTCCTCCTTCAAGGAGGGGCAGAGTTTTCCTTATACTTACTGACTGAAGATTGTCCCTCGCTGCATCCGTCCAGTCCCACGACCGGATTGCAGCTCTAAGGGGAGGAGGCCAGAAGGGGCGGGAGGGAGATCCTTTCAGCTTGTATATATTTTGAACTACAAACATGTAAGTAATTAAACATAGCGCTACATGTTATAAAAACAATATAGAAGAATCAGAGCTAAAATTAATATAGACATTGCTATCCCTTTAAACAATGTAGAAAAGCCGCCTCTACAGCATACAGATCAATCAGTGCTGCAGGGAGACCTGCAACAATGTATACGTTTCCAGACTTCTCCTGTTACAGACAGAAATCTCCCCGAATTAAGAATTTCTTTGATCTGTCAGGGATAAAAACAAGTGTAAATATATGTGAATATGAAAAAAAATATATATAAAAAGCACAGGCAATTTGATTTTACAAATTATACTCTTGCAGAATATGAAAAGTCAAAATAAAAAGATACCCTTCTTTTAAATACTAAATTTCTTTGTAGTAGTGGATCTGGTGTAGTAATTCAGTTATATGAATGCATTGTATTGGTGATACCTTATAATTAGGATTAACAATTAATATTTTTCAGACAAGCTTACAAAGTCCTCTCTCTCCCTTTAGTTCTATGGCACTAACTATTTTTATATACAAAAGTATCTTTAAACCTGTCACCTTGAATTTCCTTCACATATTTGAAAACTTCATTCAAAACTCCCTATGAGTCATGTTAACTAAAAGTCCAGCAGAGGTATAGTTTAGGAGATATCACACTTTTATTCCTGGAAAAAGTGAAAGTGAAAATGTCCTGGTATAGCACATGGCTTCATTAGCATATGACACATCACTGAAATATTCATTATCATATGCCATATCACTGAGACCTTCATTAGCATATGATGTCATTTAAAAGGCTTAATTAGCATATGAAATGTCAGAGCAATTTGCATACATTAGCTTATGGTAAAAAGTGTGAATATTTCTTTAAATGTACATTTGCTGGGCTTTTGACTAACATGACATATAGACAGTTTTCAATGCAGTTTTCAAATATGAAGACTTGAATTAAGGTGAAAGTTCCACTCTAACCCTTCAAGTACCAGATGGATGTGAAACACATTTGGACGCAATGTGTTGTGCACACCTCTGATCCATAACCCTTTGAGTGCCAGAGGGGTACGCAACGCATTGCAAAGCAATGTGCTGCATATCCCTCTGACTCTCAAAGGGATAAAGCATTAAAAAAACAAAGCTGAATTCCCATTAACCCCTTAAAGACCACCCAATCTGGTAGGGGGTGGCCGTTAAGAACTAGAGAGCTTCTTTTCTTTTTTTTTTTTTTGGCAATAGATGCTGGGATGGCAGAGCGGCATGCAGCCAAGCTGCCATCACAGAATTTCATGACATACCAGGACTGTCACCGGTCCTTAAAGCAAATCCATCAGCGATGGTCCTGTCATGTCACCGGTCCCTAAGGTTAACAGCCAAGGAATTACTATAACTGTTTAGCATTCAAGGTGTTACATAATTGGTAATGTTCATTTCTCCTCTATGGTGCAATTGGTTTGTCTCAGAATTACTCAGGATTGTTTGTCTTACAATTGGAAACACAAAGTCATATTTCCTACAGTAATACAAGCTTGTTTGTTTTTAAAGGAGGTAGAGGGATCAGTGATGATGATGAGAACTTCAATCAGGTAATTTTTAAAACTCGTAAATAATGACCCTTGTAGTGTTTAGCTGGATATATCTGGCTAATTTGTCTGCACCAAAAGATGTAATATCAGGTGTAAACTTTAATGACTGTTCCATAAAAGGTATCATAACCTGACTACACATAATTCTTCTGCGAGACCAATGCAGTTATGAGAGTTGTGTACTAAAGGTTTATGACAACTTGATCTTCCTGCATTTCTTCCTCCTCGTCCTCATCTTCTACATGAAGGAGCCCAAGGGCTTCCCCATTGTGAGCACTGATAGGCCACTCCTCCACCTCTCTAAGGCACCCAGGGTTCACAATATAGCGATAGTCGCTAGTGACTGCAGTAGCGCCACCTGTCTGTGAAGTGTCCGTACAGCAATCCTCCTCAATGCCAAAACCAGAGTGCAGCACAGAGCCTCCTGCAGTTGCCCCACAAATCTCCCTGAGGTTCACATAAAGTGGATCCTGACTGTCAGACAGCAAGGACAGCCGACCCCAGATTGCTTCTAGTTGTCTTCTTAAATCCGCAAAGCTAGGTCTCCTCTTGGGCTCAGTGATCCAGCACTGGCACATCATCTCGTATCTGGAAAAGAAGACATTGGTCAAAGGAATGGCATATGTGAACTCCAACTTAATTATAACAGCAAGACATCTATTTTGTTAACCCTTTACTTGCCAGAGCCCATAGTTTTCTCTGATTTACTGTACTTGAATCTCCCTAGTCACAGATGACAGTGAGGGCACTCAAACAGTTAAGGACAGTCACATTTCATGCTTCTCCTTATGTGATTGTGAAAGGAGGTTTCATGGGTTTTACAAATGCCCCAGTTTTCTTCCCAGTTTGGACCCATGCTTACTTACACATGCCACAGACCATGATCCCTAACAACGGAACAATATGCAATATGACCACAAGGTGTCAGTATGATACAGCAATTGATAACATCTCCCATTTGTTCTTGCTATTTTTAATAAGGTAGAATTACAGAGGTCCATCCCCTAGCGAATTAAAATGATCCCTAACGTACCTGCGGTTTATCACAGAAACCCAAACTGAAGTGATCACTTATGTTTAACCCTTTAACGACCAGGGAGGGTGTGCAAAACATCAGATCAATGTGTTGCACACCCTTCTGCTCATTAACCCTTTGAGCGCCAGAGAGGAATATAATGCATTGCATTGGATAACTTTCTGGCACTCGGGGTAAAGGGTTAAAGGAGCACAACACCTAAAAATGAACTGGGGTTATATTTAGTCAGATATCTTGTACTTCACGTCTGTAAACATTCTCTGTTTTCTGAAGCCTAAGATCTAGTTTTATGTTTGCACCAAAGGAGCAGACATTCAAGCTTTTACCAGGGGTCCCAGTACCATATCAATCTTGAGAGGGTTGCTTGTTATTGTCTGGGTTGCTTGGTATTGTCTGTAAATGGGATGTGATAAGATAATGACCTTTCTGAATGTAAGAGGAATGGGCACGAATCACAGCAAAACATCTCACTTTTGCTGTTATATCTCAGTACATACAGAACAAGCAACACTAAATTAATGCTCTCTGAATAGGATCGCTTACACATGCTATAAAAAGGAAGTGTTGAAGTATATTAGAGATGTAAAATATGAATAATTAATTTTATCATATGCTAGCTATAAATACATGATATTTAATATTCTATAAACTTATTTTAATAGTTAAGTTCCTTTAACATATGAGTAGCAGAGAAGTGATCAATTCATTGTGAAGCAGTGCTTTGCTCACCTTTTGTGGTACTCAAAGAGTTCAGTGAGCAAACCATCACTTAAAGAGTTAAAACAGTAATTAAAATATATTCACTCCCTCCCCAGCTTGTTTACACCAAGACTGACATACAGTCTGCAGATAGCAAAGTGGCTGTACCAGGATGGGCCTCTTTCACAAGAGCAACTTTTGTAGCAACTGAAACGGTTGGTGCATTTTTAAAGTTGCACTATAGCAAGTTTTTCCCAGCATTCCATTCATCCAATATAAATAGAAGTGACAGCTCTGAAGGGAAAACACAGCTATCAGCATTAGTTATGAGAATTCAATAAGATTCCACTGAACTCATAATAAAGATTATCTGCATTGTCACACTGTCAGAGGAAAGTTCCAATGCACAATCCCTCTATGTGAGAATTGCATAGCATGTTGCCTGTGTGAAATGATCTATACCAGTGTTTCTCAACCAGGGTACCGTGGCACTTTGGTGTGCCCCAGACATCCACTTAGGGTGCCCCATTGTATCTATAAGGCTTTGACAAAAATAGAAATGTAGACTTCCAACTGTATATTTAAGGATATTACTATGCACAATATGTTTATTTTAGTTGTGAGGTCTAACAATAACTCTATATTTATGTATCTGTAACCTTCATTACACCCTTTACAAATGACATATAATGATAGGGGTGCCCCGAAAATGCCAGACTGCGTGTTAGGTGTGCCTTGAGCAAAAAAAAGCTTGAGAACCACTGCTCTATAGGATATACTGAACCTTTATGTATAAAGGCAAAGCAATGGTATTCTGGAGCAAACCAACAGCACTGAAGGGGACAAATAAAAATGTCCATTGTTCTACATGGAATATTTAACCCTTTGAATGCTAGAGAAGTCTACAACCCATTGCAAATGGAAATTTTAACTTGTATCTTATGTTGCGGTTAGTTTGCTCCAGAATTGGTGCACTTTGCCTTTATACATAAGGCCCAATGATTTGCAGCTTGTGCTTTTTTCATATGTTGCTGCGGCAAGATCACCCGTGTGGAAAAGGCCTAAGGCATCCCACATTCCCTTTATTTGCTGCTTTACAATGGAACTGTCTATGCACCAGAATTTCTCCAGTTCTTCACAGTATACTAGTCCCACAGGATTGACGTAAAAGCATTGTTGCATGGCATCAGAGCATTCTGGTTATGTAAATGTTCTGGTTATCTGAGTGTCCCATTAAGTTTGAAGGAGGAGTTTTTGAGGAGGCTGGACAGAGTGGAGTGGAGGCAGAGTGACAGACTGAGGTACAGAGCTGGTAACAGCAGTCTGTCCAGAAGTAGGTGCAGGGCAGTATTTAAAAATTTCAGCCAAATAGCATTTAAAAAAAATAAATTAATAAAGTACTCCACATATTCGCTATATAACCTAACATTTAAAACAAACTTGTATAGGGGTGACAGATCCCCTTTAAGTCGAGTTTCGGTGGCAGCAGTGTTTGTCTTGAGGAGGTGGATGCTGCCACGGAAATGTAGACTTAATACATTTATTAACACTGATTTTTTTGCTTTATTATCCAAATGAAAGTCCAGGGGGTGCTGTAGTCTGTTCCAGTATATATATATATATATATATATATATATATATATATATCTTCCCCACTAAGACCGCATAGCATGTCACCCCGGCAGCATTTTCTAGGTGGCACTAACAAACCACATGAGGTTGACAGATCGCAGATTCCTGCACACGCTGTTTCCTGGCATGCTGGCAAATTCTAAATAAGTTTATGTTTTAATGAGGAGCGGAATCTGCACTGAGCAGGGAGCAGATGCTCTAATTACGCATTATGTTTGATCGGATCTGCCTTAAAGGAGAACTGACACCTCATAATGATAACCTCTCCCTCCTTTTACCTTACTATGGCCAGAAAAGCCTTATGGCCCTCTATGAATTTTTCCCTTGTGCGTTTGTTCAAGAGATAAAATTTTTAATCAGTCCCAAATATCATGTCCATTGATGCATATAACTCTTTAAAGACTAATGGGGTGTGTAGGGCACTGCACTGTGTTTAGATTACCATGTGCAGTGAACAGAGTCTGTGTCAGTTGCTAGCAGAACCAACGGATATGTCTGCCTCTATGGTCCTGACATCCAGGTCTAATTGGAGATGTTTTGTCTTGAGCAAAAGCACAGGGGCAAAATTCATGGGGCCAGCAAGATTTTCTGGCCATAATAAGGCAATTGGCAGAATATAAAGGGTTAGTGACTTTATTTTGACTTTATTTATACCTATAATTTTTATTTGTTTTTCATATTCACCTATTTTTTTACTTTTTATACTTTAATGACCCTGATGGTGAGATGGCCAGATCTGTTTCCAGTATTTTCTGTCAGGGACTGTGAAAGCAGGTATAGTTATATGATGTAACACTGTCCTGCAACACTATTTGCCATGGGTGGCACGTGGGCCAAATGTGGCCTGTCTGACTGCAGGGTGTGGCCAGTCTAATATATTTTTTTTAAACTATTTTTATACCTATTTAACAAGCACACATGAACTAGTAGGCCATTAAGACCTAATCCTGTGCCTGCCAGTATCGTACAGTTCAAGAATAGATGTCAGACATCAGTATTGTCATTGACTTGGTCAAGAAATAAAACAATCAATATTACTGGATAGCTGACAGGCTATATTTCACTATCGTTATCAGTAAATAAATAAATAAATGATAATGTGTCCCTCACACTTATGGATTTCTGATGATGTGAAACACAAATGAAAAAACACTGACACCCCTGCTATATGCTTTCTTTTTTACTCTGTATCTTTTCTACACTGTATCACAGTCCCTGATGGAAAGTTCTCTAGGAACAGAAGAAGGCAGCTCAGTAAGGAACATAAAAGTGTAACAAAAAAAAAAAAATAAAAATAGTGAAAAGTATAGGTAGTTTGACTTATACCCTTGCAGATTATTTATCTTCAAAATATAGTGTTACTATCCTTTTATGACTTTATATCCGTAAGACACAACATGTAGGAACATGAAACATAATTGATTGCTCAGCTTGGTCAGCCTATAAACTCTACAGTGTTTCTCAACATTAGTCCACAGGCCACACCAACAGGTCAGCTTCTCAAGATATTCGTGCTTATTCACAGGTGCGTAATCTGTGGCTCAGATGTAACTGAGATACCTGTGCTTAATTTGGGATATCCTGAAAATCAGACTTGTTTCTTGTGCCCAGAGGACTGGAGCTGGGAATCAGTGCTGTACAGGATGAAAACAGGTGTGCACATTACTTACAGTTCATCCAGACAGTCAGGAGGTTGCTTCAGTCTGTTCCCAGCAATGAGGTAGCTGTAAATTTCTGAATTTTCCACACCAGCATAGGGTGTCTGTCCCCTCGTTACTATCTCCCACAGAGTGACACCAAACGCCCACTAAAAAAGTGATATAAATGGTGCATGAAGAAAACAGTGTTTTTTATGTACTATGTTTTCATATATAACATGTAAATCAGAGGAAGCCAGTCTTTGGATCTAAAGCTATTGGGGGCTACAGAGATCTATGCACTGGATCTACTGTATTGCTCTGCGAGGACATTGAGGTCCTCAAAGGGCATTAACATTTGCTGAAATGAAAAGGTCCTCACAGGGCATTGGTGGAAGTGGGTGGCAAATGCAAGCATGCTGCTCCACTGTGTAGAGATCACAGCCGACTCAGGAGGGGGTGAGTGGAAGCAGGGCAATCTGGGACGGATTGCGCTGGGTGGAGGGAATCCGCACCAAAACATTTTTTTTTTGTGAGTAGATGGGGAAAACAAGGGGGAGTATTATACATAAGTACTCTTGTTTCACCTAAAATCTTGGGTATAATTTACACCTGCGTATTATACACAGGTGCGTATTATGCCTGAGATTTTACGGTAATTGGTTAAAGGGAAATTAAACATTAATTAAAGGAATTGTTTCTCTTTAAAGGGATAGTAATACTTAGTTTTATCTTTATTTTATTTTGTAGGCATTAAAAAAACATGAAGAACGACATAAGTCTTATGAAGGTTTGAGAGACATTCACAAGCAAAGTTTCCCCTCCCGCCCCTATTACCTAGTGTAACACTGCTCACCTCAGATGTGGAATGCAGTCCATAGACCAGACAGATAACAGAAGGGGACAATCTTCTTACTATGAGAACAATGAAAGCCCTGCCTCCCTTGACAAGTTTTTCAGGTTTTTCCCTTAACTTAATTGAAGATTGTCTCTCTCTGCAGTCTAA
This sequence comes from Rhinophrynus dorsalis, assembly GCA_037306005.1. Taxonomy (NCBI): domain Eukaryota; kingdom Metazoa; phylum Chordata; class Amphibia; order Anura; family Rhinophrynidae; genus Rhinophrynus; species Rhinophrynus dorsalis. Next base: position 87,719,775 of record CM074728.1, read on the forward strand.
CCGGGCACCTCCCTGCTGCTCTGGCTGAGCAGTGTTACATCAGTAAAAGGGGTGGGAGGGGGATACTTTATCATTCAATTACTCTTGAACTACAACTCTGACAGTATTGAAATAACACTCTCCAAAGTCCAAATACTATGATGATTAATTAGAGCTGCTTTTATTATGAAACATTACTATCCCTTTAAGTATGCTGTAGGGCAAGCTAGTGCCTGTGACATGTATTCTCTTTGATTCATTAGCTTTATGATCTAGTTTTAAATGTTTACTGTGTATGTAGCCATTGGTCCTCTCGCTTTTTTTAACCTCCTTGATACTAGAGGGATCTCCAACATATTGAGAAGCAATGTACTGGACACATATCTGGCATCGAAGGATTTAACACTTTGAGTGCCAGAGATGTAGCCAACGCATGGCAACACACTCAAAAGTGTTAAGGAATCTTGTAATAGGGTTCTGAGAAGGGAAAATTAATTCACTAGTGTAAATTGTCAGTCAGGATAATAATTTTTTTCCAGAACAGAAAAGTATCAGGTTCAAAGATCAATCAATTACTTGCTTAAAGGAGCAGTAAACTTTTTATAAATAAGTTATAGGGCTTTTCCTGTTGAGTAAAACAAGGAGACTCTCATTGCTAGCTATTGTTTTATTCAAACATTATAACTGTTCATCCTGACATGAAGTAATAAAGGTGTTACTATACCATTCTATGGAGAACTGCAGTCATTGACTTGCTTCTCCCATAGAATGCAATTGAGTACACTGTTTAAATACCTTGTGAAATGTATGCAAGTTTTCTGATGGGGGCCAAAAGAATACAAGGAGGGGGTTTCTGGGCAACACAAACACACACACACACACACACACACACACACACACACACACACACACACACTAAGGACCATTCACAATCTCACACACATATACAGGATCAGATTGTATAATTATAGTAACAAGGGTGGTGGGCATAGGAAGGAGGCACAGTGGCTAAATCCACCCAAAAAGCCATTTGTAGGAGGCAAAAATAACAGAATTTTCTCTGTCATCCAACACAGGTTACTGGTAACTCTTGGAGGCGATCTGCCCCTTAGTACGCAGGAACAATTCTCAAAGTGTATGCAGGGGGTGGAGCCTCCTTTCCCTTCTTGGCAGCAGCTAGCCAATCATCTCCAGAAAGATTTGTTCCTCGGTGAAGACAACACCAGTTCTGCTATAGTTTTAGAATCTTTTTTATTTTTCTGTTATATATGGAATACCACCATTAGGCAGATTACCTTGACTGACAATGCCCTTAGATGTGGATAGCTCAGTATCCAGGTGTTTTTTGTGGACCTTAAGCCCTGAGGGGGAAAATCTTGAGTCCAAGTGCTTCCCCAGGAGTTACCCACTGAGGTACTTCTTACTACATGGTAATCTGAAGACAGAAGATCTGCAGGAAAGGTGAGCTACCTTTTGAGTGCTGCAGGTCCACTTGTCCCACAGTGCCCCTCCGCACAGGGGTGTATTACTGGAGTTCCTGTTGCACACTCCTGCACACATTGGGTATATATGTATGTCTGTTGGGTGTATGGAGCAGGTTTATGTGGTAACTTAACCCTTTGACTGCTGGTTTGGCATTTTATTGGGGGTTTTCTGACACTTTTTCCTACTGGGTTAGTGTTTTTTGGGTATCCTCACATGTTCTATTGATGATTTACACCTTTTTATGTTTTACTTTAATATTTGTGAAAATTGAGTACTGCGCCTTTAAGGAGCGCTTTATCGCATAGACTCCATTGCTCCATTCACTTCAGAGATGGCTCATTTTACTTGTCTATCCTTGCTCTATCATCCGGTTCATGTTTCTAGTGTGTTGGGGGGCTCGGGGGGCTTTGGGCACTGTTTAGGGTACTTTTTGGGAAAAACTACATTTCCCATGAGCACTTGCGGCACACCCTTGTTTCTGATTGGCTCCCACCATGGCAGCCATTTTGTGAGCATTTCTGGGCGAGTATCCTACGCAGGGGTTGGACTCTCCTTCTCTCCTCTGCAGATTAAACCTTCACCTGCCAGATAAGTTTATTTTAACGATTTCTGGGGTGAAACTTTAACCCTACACAATATAATTGGGTGATTTATTGTACAGTTGGTTATTTTGACACTGTGAGAATGTCTATACCACTGGAGCTTGGGGCTAGACCTAAGACTAAGGATGCTCTATATCCCCCATTGCGCATTGCGCTTCCTGTCAGTCAGGGCGACCTAGAGAATTCTCAGGTCATTTATGCCCAACATGTTCTGATGTCCCTGACAGGGACCTCCAGCCATGCAATAGAGCCAGCTTGGGTGAAAGAGTTCATGGCTGCGACTAGGGACCTTAGGTCCACGTTGCAACTCTTTCCATCCCAGTTACAGGGGGCCTTTCAGTCTTGGCAGGCCCCCTCCTCAGTCAGGTCTTCCGATCCTAAACCTCAGGGAGTACCTGACGTGTCAAATTCCTCTAAGGAGTAACTGCTGGTGGATTTGGATGTTGAGGAATGTTCTGTGTTGGAGTCCTCTCAGTTTTTTGGGGACTCCTTTGAGGCTGATCTTGAACCCTCCACTGAGGGCCTGATCAGGGCCGTATTAACTACTCTTAACATTCCCCTAGTTCAGGAGGTCTCTTCTGATCCCTCTGATGTATTTCAGGAGCCTGCTAAGCCCCTTACATACTTTCCGCCTAACCCCACTCTTGACCATCTGGTGTCTGAGGAGTGGAAATCCCCGGAGAAGAAAGCTTCTGTGTTCAACAAATTTGCCAAGCTTTACCCCTTTTCTGAGGCTGCCCTTGCTTAGTGGGTTCATCCCCCCAAAGTGGATGCCCCTATATCCAGGCTATCTAAATCTACTGCCTTGCCAGTCTCTGATGCCTCAGCTCTGAAGGACTGGACTGACAAGAAACTTGAGGTTTCCCTCAAGTTCATTTTTGCCACTGCTGGTTCTGCCATGCGTCCAACATTTGCCGCTGAGTGGGTGAACCGGGCCATTGTGGTCTGGACTGAACAGCTCACCAAGGCTGTCCGTCAGGCACCTACTTCTGATAAGTTGCGTCTTCTTGCCAACATATCTGAGACACAGCACTATGTTTTTGCTGCCTTATTTGATGCCATCCGTTTGGTGGCTAGGGTTCCCACCATGTCTGTGGTGGCCAGACGAGCTCTTTGGCTCAAGATCTGGTCTGCTGACACTGCTTCTAAGAAAGCCTTACTTTCCCTGCCTTTTCAGGGTACCTATTTGTTTGGGCCAGATCTTAAGGATCTGATCAGTGAGGCCACAGGGGGTAAGAGTACTCTTCTTTCCTTGGTTCCCAGGAAGAAATTGCCGCTTAAGCGTAACAGTTTCTTTCGTTCCTTTCAGACACGTCCGGCGAACCAGATGGTTCCTTCAGCTCCTCATACCTCCTCCAAGCCCAAACAGCAATGGAAGCCCAAGGTCTCCTCCAAGCCCAAGACTTACAAGACTTCTTCGGCATGACTCGCCAAACCCGGGTCTGCACTCCGCTGTGGGTGGTCGTCTGCGACACTGTCACAGCATTTGGGAGAACTCTGTGACGGGCCCATGGGTTTTACAGGTAGTAACAGAAGGGAACAAGATCTCTTTCATTTCTCTTCCACCCTTTCGCTTTCGTCCTTCTCACACTCCTCAAGGTACAGAAAAACGCTGTCTGTTCGACAGCGCTGTTCATACTCTTCTGGACAAGGATGTTCTAGAGCCAGTACCTATTCAGGAAAAGGGTTTGGGTTTCTACTCGAACCTCTTTGTGGTTGTCAAAAAGGACAGCAGTTGTCAGCCTATTTTGGACATGAAGGATCTCAATTTCTTTGTGACCCTGACTCGTTATTGTCAGGTGTCTCTGCTCACAGTGATTGCTTCTCTGGATCTTCAGGATGCGTATTTACACATTGCCATTCATCCAGAGAGCCGGCAGTACCTCCGGTTTGCCTGCGACATGGCACATTTTCGGTTCTCAGTTCTTCCATTTGGTCTGACGATGGCTCCTCAGGTCTTCAACCATGTCCTGGGTACCTTGATATCCGTCCTCCACCGGACCGGCATCAGAGTTACTCCATATATGGACGATTTGCTTCTGAAAGCCCCCTCTGCGGAACTCCTTCATCAGCAAGTTCAGAACTGCATTCAGGCTCTCACCCATCATGGGTGGATCATCAACTTGGACAAGTCTGACCTTGTCCCATCCCAGCATCTGGTCTTCCTGGGCCTTCTCTTCGACACTCAGAAGAGCATGGTGTTCCTCACGGACGAAGTGGCTCACCAGATTGCCCACAGGGTTTCAGCAATTCTGTCTCAGGATCCAGTTCCAGTCCAGAAGCTGTCATCTCTGGTGGGGAAATTCATATTCATCATAGACGTGGTTCAGTTTGCCATGGCGCACACCAGGGAGCTCCAGAGGTTCATGATCCAGGTCAACAGGATCTTCTGAAGACAATTGTTTCTCTTCCCCTTCATGTGGAACTGAGCTTGTCATGGTGGCTCGACCTTTCCAACCTGCTGAAGGGCAAGTCCTTACTGGTGCCCTTTTGGACCAAGGTGATGACGGATGCCAGCCTCTCTGGCTGGGGTGCAGTCCTGGGTCGCCTGAGCGCTCAGGGTCTGTGGTATCCGGAGGAGTCCCTCCTTCCGATCAACATTTTGGAGCTTCGGGCGCTATTTCATGCCCTGCGACATTGGACATCTCAGCTAGATAACTGTCCGGTCCGAGTGGAATCCGACAACACCACGGCCGTGGCTTACATCAACAAGCAAGGCAGAACAAGAAATCTAGCTGCTTGGTTAGAGGTCAAGGCTACTTTGTCCTGGGCAGAAGAATACATACCTGCTATATCCGCAGTGCACATTCCAGGCGTAGACAACGTCATGGCGGACTTCCTCAGTCGACACACAGTGGACAGTGGGAGTTGCACCCAGAGGTGTTCCAACTCATTGTTCAGCGATGGGGTCCCCCTCACATCGACCTGATGGCGACGAGACATAGCAGGAAGGTTCCAGTGTTCTGCTCTTGGTGGCGAGACCCTCTGGCTCTAGTAGTGGATGCAATGTCCATTCCATGGATCTTTCCTCTGGCTTACATCTTTCCTCCCCTTCCCATGTTGCACAGGGTGTTACGGAAATTGCAACTGGAGCGTTGCCCAGTCATTCTGATTGCTCCGTACTGGCCTCGTCAATCTTGGTTTCCGGAGCTCTTGGATCTGTCAGTGGCAGAGCCCTTTCAGCTCCCCTACCATCCAGACCTTCTTCTACAGGGTTACCTGTGGAAGGAGGCTGTTCATCGGCTAGCTTTGACGGCTTGGAAATTGAAACCTTAATATTGAAGAAGAAGGGTTTCTCTTCTGGTGTGGTGGCTACTATGCTCAGTGCCCGCAAGCCTGTTTCTTCCAAGTTTTACCATTGTGTCTGGTCGACTTTTCTGTCCTGGTGCGCTGACAGGGACCTGTCTCAGGACTTTGATCTTCCTATGGTCCTGGCCTTTTTGCAGGACGGTGTGGATTAGGGCCTCAGTTTGAGTTCCTTTAAGGTTCAGACTTCTGCTCTCTTTGTTTTTCTTTCAGAGACGCATTGCCATCCTTCCTGATGTCAAGATTTTCTTCCAGGGCGTTGCTCATACTCATTCTGTTTTCAAGTCTCTCACTCCCCAGTTGGATCTTAACTTGGTTTTGGGCATCCTTCAGCGCCCTCCCTTTGAGTTCTTGGCTACTATTCCCTTATGCCTGCTGAAGTGGAAAATGGTCTTTCTCCTTACAATTGTGTCAGTTCGCAGTGTCGCGGAGTTACATGCTCTGTCCTGTAAATCCCCCTGTTTGATGTTTCATAAGGACAAGGCGGTACTTCGCACTTCTATGGAGTTCCATATCAATCAGGAAATTGTGGTGCCCTCTTTCTGCCCTGACCCCACCTCTGACAAGGAGAGGGATCTCCACTTGTTAGACGTGGTGTGTTGTCTATCAGGCAATCTGACACGCTGTTTGTCATTCCTGAGGGTCCCAGGGCAGTTAGACCTGCATCCAAGGTGACTATTGCTTCTTGGATCAAGTCCATTATTCGCAAGGCTTATGAGATGAGGAAGAAGCCTGTCCTTTTCAATGTCACGGCTCATTCTACTCTTTCTATTGGGGCCTCTTGGGCTTACAAGAATCAGGCCTCCGCTGATCAGTTATGCAAGGCGGCCACTTGGTCGTCTGTGCACACCTTTTCGAAGCACTACAGTGTGGATGTGTTGGCATCGGCTGATGCCAGCTTTGGGAGGAAAATCCCAGAGGCAGTATTGCCTGTCTAGGATTTTCCTTGGTTCTTAGTGCTTCTTTCACTGTTGAGCCCTGCTGGTTCTAGTTCAGTTCAGGATTTTAGTCTTACCTGTTAAATCCTTTTCTCTTAGTCCATACAGGTTACTGGTCTCCCACCCTGTAAAGGGACCATGCTTGGCTCTCCTCTGGCAGACTGTGGGGGGTCCTTTGGGGTGATGCTCACAGGAGTCTTCTTCCCTTGTACTAGCTAGTCATAGTTAGTGTCTCAAATTTTTCTGGAGCTGATTGGCTAGCTGCAGCCAAGGAGGAAGGGAGGCTCCACCCCCTGCATCCACTTTGAGAATTATTCCTGCCTACTAAGGGGCGGATCGCCTCCCAGAGTTACCAGTCACCTGTATTGACTAAGAGAAAAGGATTTAACAGGTAAGACTAAAATGCTCTTTTTTACAATACTGTACAGGCATTTCATTATCGTACAACAAACTTGTGATATATGACCGACTGAGTGTATAAAACTATTCTGATAGGAAAGTGGGAAAAGTTCGATTTATGACTATATTTTGCCTTGGACCCATGACTCCAATCTCTTATATGAGAAGAATCTGACATTACTAGCCCATCTAAGAGAACTTACCACGTCACTGTACACAGTGTAAACATTGTCTGCAAGACTCTCCAATGCCAGCCACTTTACAGGAAGTTTGGAAGCACAGCCCTGGCGGTAATAGTCCCCACTGTAGATTTTCTTAGAAAGACCAAAGTCTGCTACACACACGGTCATGTCCTCATGCAACCTGAGTCAAAGGATAGGTAAACATAATTAGGCTGATGTACTAAGCAGAAGTGGAGCAATTCTGGGTTTTAAGTTTATCAGTTTTTAGTTAATATTTAGTTAATCAGGGGCTCAGCCATATAACCCTTTGAGTTCCAGAGGGGTGTGCAATACACTGCTTTTCAAACTGATGACCCCCTCTCTCCCTGGTGCTCAAAGGGTTATCAATATATATAGTTAAACTTAAATTTGTTTTACGGTCACTTCTTGATAAGGGTTATATCCTCAAAATGCGTCATCATTTTTTGGCTTTTTTATATGCTATTTTAATAAATTTAAATTTAACTATATAGTGGTTTCCAGCATTTCCTATTGTGAATTCACAGAACAGTGCGGGCAATAGTTCTCTGCAAGTTGTACCAGTTTGGAATCTATTAGCCTGTGTCACTACTGAAATGCTAGTACATTAAAAGATATCTACTGTTCAAGATATATATTCCATAAGTAGGGCGGTGTGTGCCTCCTCCTGTGCATATTCTGTTTTATTAATGTCCCGGGATTTCTTCTGTTGGTCCTGGAGTATAGTATCCAACCCATTCTGTGCACTGAATGAGGGCAGTGAGATTTCCCTATGTGCCTATGTGATGACCGCTGTGTAGTGGTATTAGAGTTGTGAATATGCTGGTGCTATGATGGAAGCCTCCAAGAGTTTGTGATATACACTAGGACCTCCCCAAATGAAGAGCAAATGTGGGGAAAAATAGAACTGCCTTACTGCCAAAATGGCCATTGCTTTAAATGGGGCTTTTAACCCACTGAGTGCTAGACAAGTCTTCAGCAAATTGTTTTCCAGTGAGGGCTATGAAGCATTCAAGGGAGCCCTTTTTTTTTTTTTTACGTGCCAGAGGGGTACCCAATGCATTGCAAAGCAATACGTTGGATACCCCTCTGGCACTCAAGTGGTTAAGACAAAGGAGATTTGTTTGTTCACTAGAGTATATTGTTGCACCAGAATTGCTCGTCTTTTGTCTCTGTCCGTAGTCCTGACTCAATTACGTATTTGACGTTGTCGTTTGTCTTCACTCTTTTGTTAAAGAAAAAAATTAAGCCATCTGCTTAATTGGCCTCAGACTCTTGTAGTTAAGAAGCTGTAAATTCAATCAAGTAGTGAAATTCTGCTATCTCAATCTGGTGGCAGGGTCTAAATTAAATCCTGGGGGGTGGGGGGTGTCTTTGTGCATCAATTTCAGTTTACTGTACAACATTGTCCCAGTGCCTTAGATTCCAATATTTCAATTAAAACAGGAGTAGGCAACCCGAAATCCTCAATTCCCATAATCCTCAAACAGCTGCTAGGGTACATCTCCCATCATCCTCTTCATCTTAGCAGTAGCTCTTAAACAGCTGGAGGGTCAAAAGTTGCCTACTCATGTTATACTAAATTTCTTTTTCAGTGTTGAGAGATCTTGCACTCTTAAAGCAGAACTATCACCTATACCGAAACCCACTGCCAATATTTTTGGAAAGGCTGCAATAGTCCAAAACGTACTGTTTTACCATTATGAAATATTTTTTCTTCTCCCATGCTTGATCCAATTGAGAGTTGCGTCGGTGTGGGAGAGCGCTGCCATTTTGACTACGCACAGCACAATTAGCATCGCTGCCCTGCCCTAATCCCTGTCTTCACCTGCCCCTTCTCTCTGAGGCTTGCGCTCAGCGTGAACATGACATTCTGTATGCGCTACTGCAGTGACATTGTTACATTGTATCACTATCAATGCTTTTGCAGTCGCTGGCAGAAAGCTGTCTGGAAACAGAGATCAGGGAAAGCTCCCTATCAGGAACATAAAGGTGTAAAAAAGTATAAATAAATAAAAAGTATACGGAATTTGACTTTATATATTATGCACTTACTGAACATGTAAATTCAAAAAGGTTGACTGTCACTTTACTAAGCAACATAAGATCTTTGCAATGCATTGGAGATCTAGCTAACATTCAAGGGGTTGATTACCTTCATTTAAATCCATACAAATTTGGGACATTTTTATTGTTCACTATGGTACAAATGGTTTCATCCAGAATTGCACTATTTTCTTAGAGCAACAGCCTAATTTTGTTTGTAGATGTGAATGTTGTTCAAGTTCACAAAGTCCAATGCTAATAGTGTCTGGAAGCAGCAAAGATTAAAGGGACAGTAATGTCCCATAAACAATTCTTATAGTTTTGTAGAGGATAAAAAATAAACTCTATGGCACAAATCCTATCTCTCCAACCGCTATGGTTTGAGAGATAAATTCAAAGATCCTCCCTCCCCTTCTCCTGACGTCAGTGGTGTGCTGACAATAGGAGATCCTGGTCCGGAGACCAGCTGGCGGCTCTGCAGCAGAGCCAAAATCACATTACTGGAAAATAATTACTTGATTGGAAAGGTCTACAAAGTGTGCCTGGTTTGCAAGCACACTTTGTAGACCGTTCCAATGAAGTACTTCTTTTTAAATAATGTGATTTCAGCTCTGCTGACATCAGGAGAAGGGGAGGGAGGGGAGAACTCTGAATGCATATTTCTCTGTCGTCCAATACAGTTTACTGGTAACTTTGGGTAGGTGATCAGCCCATTTAAATAGGCAGGGAAAATTCTGAGAAGTGACTGTTGGGTGGAGCCTACCTCCTCTCCTTAGCTTGCAGCTAGCCAATCCCCAACCAGTAAGATTTGTTCCTTGGACAAGACAGAAGGCAAGAGAACAGTTCTGCTGTAGTTTTAGCTTTTTTATTATTTTTCTGTTAGATATGGAATACCACCATTAGGCGGATTACCATCACTGACAATTCCCATCACCCAAATGTTGATAGCTCAGTTTACCAGGTGCTTTTGCCCTGGCGGGAAAATCTTGGCTGCAAGTTCTTTCCCCAGGAGCTGCCCACTGAGGCTTCTTCTTGATATATAGTAATCAGAAGACCTGCTGAGTGCTGAGGTCTACATGTCCCATGCTTCCCCTCAGCACAGGAGTATCGTTTAAGTTCCTATTACAACTCATGCACTCATTGGGTTTATCTGTATGTCTGTGAGGTGATTGGAGCAAATTTCTGTGGTAACAACGTTTTTCTTGCTGGTTGGCACCTTTTGGGGGTCTTTGGGCACTTTCCCTACTGGGACCAGTGTTTATTGGGTCTACTGTTTAATTATAGTGGGTTTTTGAGTAGTTTTACAGTTTGGTATTCACCTTGTTAACTTTATGTTAAGTCTCGTGTTTACCGCATAGATGCCATTGCTCCATTCACTTCTATGGGACTTTACAGTTTGGGACATATCTCTGCAACCGCTCCACGTAGCGAGGTCAGAGATGGCTCATTTTGTGGGTTTGCCCTTGCTCTGTCATCCGGTCAATGTTCTGGGCATGTTGGGGGCCTTAGGGGGCTTCGGGCACTGTTGGGGTACTCAGTGAGCGAAACTATGATTCCCATGAGCGCTCGCTTCGCATGCTCGTTTCTGATTGGCTCCTGTCGGGGCAGCCATTTTGTGTATTCGCAGATCAAGTATCCTACGCAGGGCTTGGACTCTCCTCCTCTCCTCAGCAGTTTAACCCTTTGCCTACCAGATAGGTCTATTTTAGCTTTTCTGGGGTGATTTTATTTATCATGCACACTTCTTTGTGGGTGTTTCTGATACTTTGACCGTTTGACTCTGTGAGAATGTCTGCTCCATTAGACCTCGGGGCTAAACCTAAGACTAAGGACACTGGAGTGTCTGTGTCCCCCATTGCTCATTTCTTCTCATGTGACTCAGGGTTACCTAGACAATTATCAGGTCATGTTTACCCAGCATGTGCTGCTGCCCCTGAATCCCCTGCAGGGTTCTCCAGCCATGCACTAGAGCCAGTATGGATGCAAGAGTTTAAGAGTACTACCAGAGACCTCCGGTCCACTTTACAACTCCTTCCATCCACTTTACAGGGGGTCTTCCACTCGTGGCAGGCACCCGCCCCTATCAGATCTTCCCTGCCTAAACCGCTGGGCGTACCTGATGTGTCTGACTCCTCTGAGGAGGAATTATTGGTGGACTCTGATGATGAAGACTGTTCAGCTGTTCCTTCATCTCAGTTTTTTGGGGACCCCTTTGAGGCTGACCCCATTCCCTTGGCTGAGGGCCTAATCAGGGCCGTGCTAACCACCCTGAACATTCCCTTGGTACAGGAGGCATCTTCTGACCCCTCTGATGTGTTTCAGGAGCATGTTAGGCCCCATACTTGTTTTTCACCTAACCCCACCCTTGACCACTTAGTGCATGAGGAGTGGAAGTTTCCAGACAGGAAAACATCTGTGTCTAGGAAGTTCGCTAAGCTTTACCCGTTCGCTGAAACAGCCCTCATGCAGTAGATCCATCCCCCCAAAGTGGATGCCCCACTTTCCAGGCTTTCCAAGTCCACTGCTTTGCCGGTAGCTGACGCCTCTGTTTTCAAAGACTGAACTGACAAGAAGCTTGAGACCTCTCTCCAGGCTATTTTTGTGACAGCTGGCTCTGCCCTCTGTCCTGCCTTTGCTGTAGCGTGGGTGAATAGGGCTGTGGCTGTTTGGACTGAACAGCTCAATTCAGCTGCCCATCAGGAGGCCCCTACTGCTGACATGTTGCGAATTCTCGCTAACATTGCTGAGGCTCAGCATTATGTCTCTGCTGCCCTGTTTGACTCTGTGCGTATGGTAGCCAGGGCATCTACCATGTGTGTTGTAGCCAGACGTGCTCTTTGGCTCAAGATCTGATCTGCTGACATGGCCTCCAAGAAGGCTCTCCTGTCTTTGCCTTTTCAGGGCTCCTCCCTGTTTGGGCCTGAGCTTAAGAATCTCATCAGATAGGCCATGTACTCACCTGTCAGTGGTCCTGAGGAAGAGGGCGCCTGTCAAAAGGAATCTGCTTTTTTGTCCCTTTCAAGAAGACTCGCTCCAAGCAACTCAGACGTTCCCTCAGGCTCTGCACTCCTCATCCAAGCCTAAGCAGCAATGGAGATCCAAGTCCTCCGCGAAGCCCATGGCTTCCAAGCCTTCTTATGCATTACTCGCTGAGCCCAGGTCCCCACCTGCAGGTAGGTGGCCACTTATGCCACTAGCTCTCGGCTTGGCAGGCCTCTGTGACGGACGCGTGGGTTTTACAGGTGGTGGCTACAGGGTACAGGATTCCCTTCACCTCCCTTCCTCCTCCCAGGACCTTCTCTTCTCGTTCTCCTTTGGGAGCAGAAAAGCGCCGCCTTTTCGGGGAAGCTATACAGGCCCTTCTGGACAAGGCGGTCCTGGAACCAGTTCCTCCTCAGGAGAGGGGCTTTGGGTTCTACTCCAACCTCTTTGTGGTTTCCAAGAAGGACGGCATCTGTTGTCCCATTTTGGATCTGAAAGATCTCAACTCATTTGTGGTCCGGTCCCAGTACCACCAGGAGTCTCTGCACACAATGATAGCGGCCATGTCCCCTGGGGAATTTCTGGCCTCTCTGGATCTGCAGGATGCCTATCTGCACATCACCATTCATCCAGAAAGTCTGCAATATCTCTGCTTTGCCTGCGACTGAGGGCATTTTCAGTTTTCTGCCCTCCCCTTCAGACTGTCCACGGCTTCTTAAGTCTTCAACAGAGTCCTGGGAGCATTGATCTCCGTCCTTCATCGGAACAGCATCAGGGTGACTCCATATATGGAGGACCTCCTTCTGAAGGCCTCTTCCCCGGAACTCCATCATCAGGTGCAGGACTGCATTCATGCTTCCTCCCATCACGGGTGGATCATCAACTTGGACGAGTCAGACATTGTTCCTTCCCAGAGGATGGTCTTTCTGGGCCTCCTCTTGGACACTCACAGAGGGATGGTATTTCTCACAGATGAAGTAGCTCATCAGATAGCACCGAAGGTCCAGGCTATCCTGTCTCAGGATCTGGTTCCAGCCAAGAAGTTGTCATCCTTGGTGGGGAAGTTCATTTCCACCATAGAAGCAGTTCTATTCTTGGCATGCAGGGGTCGACCAGATCTCCTGGGAAGATCCCTATCTTTCCCTCTTCACGTAGAACAGAGCCTCTCATGGTGGCTCAACCTGAACAATCTCCTGAAAGGTAGACCCTTCCTGGTGCCATTCTGGACCACATTGATGAGGATGCCAGCCTCTTTAGATGGGGAGTGGTGCTGGGGCACTTGAGTGTTCAGGGCAGCTGGTCTCAGGAGGAATCTCTCCTTCCCATAATTGTCTTGGAACTTCAGAAGATATTTCATGCCCTACATCACTGGACACGGCAGCTGGAGGATTGCCTGGTCAGGGTACAGTTGGACAATGCCACAGCGGTAGCCTACATCAACAAGAAAGGTGGTACAAGAAGTCTTGCAGGTTGGCTAGAGGTCAAGGCTGTTTTATCATAGGTAAAGGAGCATGTCCCTGCCATTTCTGCAGTTCATATTGCTGGCGTAGACAACGTTCTGGCAGACTTCCTTAGTCGGCACATGGTGGACAGCGGAGAGTGGGAACTACATCCAGAGGTGTTCAACCTCATCATCCAGCAGTGGGGTCTTCCATGTATTGACTTGATGGCAACCAGGCACAACAGGAAGGTTCCAACGTTCTGCTCTCTCTGGGCGGATCCCCTGGCTCTGGCAGTGGGTGCCTTGTCGATCCTGTGGACATTTCCTCTGGCATACATCTTTCCTCCTGTTCCCCTGTTGAACAGCGTGCTATGGAAACTGAGACTGGAGCGCTGCCCAGTCATTCTGATTGCTCCGTACTGGCCTCGATAGGCTTGGTTTCCGGAGCTTCTGGACCTCTCAGTGGCGGAACCTCTTCGACTCCCCCCCTCCATCCGGACCTTCTTCTACAGGGTTACCTCTGGAAGGAAGGCATTCATTGTCTGGCTTTGAAGGCATGGAGTTTGAATCCTCAATTTTGAAGAAGAAGGGGTTTTCTTATGGTGTGGTGGCTACTATGCTTAGTGCCCGTAAGCCTGTTTCCTCTAAGGCCTACCATCGTGTTTGGTTTACCTTTCTATCTTGGTGTGCTGACAAAGACCTATCTCAGGATTTTGACCTTCCTCCAGTTCTTTCCTTCCTCCAGGATGGTGTGGATAAGGGTCTCAGGCTGAGTTCTCTTAAGGTTCAGACTTCTATGCTCTCTGTCTTCTTTCAGAGGCGTCTTGCTATCATTCCTGATGTCAAGGTTTTCTTCCAGGGGTTACGAACTTCGGAAGAAGCCTGTTCCCTTTAGGGTAACGGCTCATTCTGCGAGGTCTATTGGGGCTTCTTGGGCCTACAAGAACCAGGCCTCATCTGATCAGTTGTGCAAGGAGGCCACTTGGTCGTCTGTGCATACTTTTTCTAAACACTACCGTGTGGATCCGCTAGCATCTGCTGATGCCAGCTTTGGGAGGAAGATCCTGGAGGTAGCCTTGCCTGTCTAGGATCTCCTTAGTCTCCCAGTGCTCTTTCACTTTTGAGCCCTGATGGCTCTAGTTCAGTGTGCTGTATAACAGTTTCTGGGGTTTGTTTTACCCCTGTTCAGTGTCCATTGACACTTTGCAGTTATTGTTGAGGTATTCATGATCTGTAGGTTCATTGGTGCTCTGGTGACTTTGGGGGCCTGCGTCTGGTCCTTGTCTTTCTTCCCACCCTGGGGAACTTAATGGTTGGACATCCCAAAGTTACCAGTAACCTGTATTGGACGACAGAGAAAATAGCATTTTAGTCTTACCTGTTAAATCCTTTCTCTTAGTCCATACAGGTTACTGGTCTCCCACCCTGTCAAGGGACCATGCTTGGCTCTCCTGTGGCAGAATGTGGGGTCCTTTTGGGCTTATGCTTACAGGAGTCTTCCTTTACGTTCTTACTACCTAGTCAATAGTTAGTCTGCAAATCTTACTGGTTGGGGATTGACTAGCTGTAAGCTAAGGAGAGGAGGTAGGCTCCACCCAGCAGTAACTACTCAGAATTGTTCCTGTATATTTAAAGGGGCTGATTACCTACCCAAAGTTACCAGTAACCTGTATGTACTAAGCGAAAAGGATTTAACAGGTAAGACTAAAATCATATTATCTCTCAAACCATTGCGATTTGAGAGATAGGATTTGTGCCATAGATTTTATTTTTTTATCCTCTACAAAAGTAAAAGCATTTTTTATGACACATTACTGTCCCTTTAACATGTATTTTAATAAGGATAAATGGATGACTGTAGTGGAGACAATTCTCTGAGAAAAAAAATGGTTTACTTCCTATCAGGTAGATAACACAAACCACTGTCCTCATAGGGAATTGTTCCCAAAAAGAGTATATGGTGCTACTGTATTTCCCCTCAACTCAAGAATCGCCAGGATGTAGCAGTTAGATGTGACAGAGCTGCTGCAGTTAAGATAGCCACATGACAGGCTGTCATTGCAATTTGCATTTCAATGACCTGTCTGAAGAGGCTAAATGGGAAATCAGCCAGTTTTAATAATAATATAATTTCCTGGAAGATATTGAACAATGATGGAGCTTAGTTGCCTGCTGATATGCACCTTAACCCTGGAATACACAGACCAATGGAAGGGGGATGAGATTGACTGGGTAAGATACAAAATGTCATCATGCACAATATCTAATCAGGCCAGCAACTTCCCCCCTTTAATGATCAGTCTATTCTAGGGGCTTTCCAGGTGCAGTACATGTTTTCAGGATAGGGCTACTTGCAAAAAAGATGGATAAATTAATGAAAGGGTAGTCAAATGTTGACTGAATGGGAGCAGGGGCATGGTAGTTATATTACCCAACAGCTGGAGGTCCAACAATTTGCTAGCCCTGAATTAAAGCAACTATGCACTGACTGACCCACATGTGCTCAGCAGGGATATCATGAAACATGCACTGTTGATAGCTCTTGAAGACCAGGTTTGACATTTCCTGGTCTGACCAACCACACCTACTTACTCTATTAGAAAATCAAAGGACATTCAACAATCCTGTCAGGTTTATACTAACAAAAGACTGAGAGATGGGCAACCACGGAGCTAGGGTACATGGAGTTGAGTGTGCTTGGGAGCAGAGGTAGTCTCTGGAGGGTTCTTGCTGAGGCCAAAGCTGAGGTAAATGTGCAAGGCCAGATATCAGGATAAACTCTCCCAGAGTCCAATTGGGGTTGCCCAATCTCATGAACATAGTGAAGGATCCAGATACGCAGAGGAAGAAAGTCAGATGGTTCTGAACCAGTGTCAGGCTATGCAATACAAGTTCTGTCAAAGGTCTGGTGGAATTATGCAATTAGCAGGAATGACTAGGGAGTTGAAGAGCACAAAAATGCTGGAATACTGCAGAAGATAAATGAAGTAGCTAGAAGGAGTCTATGTGCAGTAGTGGACTGACCCACCAGATGGAGCCTTGCTGGAGATAACTGTACGACTGGAAGTTGATGTGCAGTAACTGCTCAGCACACCTGTGGGAGCTCTGCAGGTGAAGACTGTACCACTGGAAGAAGTTGATGTGTAGTAACCGCTTGACCCACTGGAGGGAGCACAGCAAGAGAAGACTGAACGTCTGGAAGAAGTCAATGTACAGAAGGACCCACCTGAGGAAGCTCTGCAGGAGACAATTGTACTACTGGATGAAGTCAATGAGTAGTAAACACTTGACCCTCCCAAGGGAACACAGCTGGGAGAGGCAGTGGACCTAAGATGTCGGAAGCTTCAATGCGGGGAGACGTCGGCACAAGCTGACTAGACACCCTGGAGATCAACAACTCAGTACTGGGGGAGAAGGTGGATGAATAGTCAGGGACAGGCCAAAGAGTCAATGCCAGCTGGAGAGCGGAGAGACCAGAGGAGTAGGCAAGAGTAAGGCAAGCAGTATCAGAAGGCAGGAGACAGAGACAAATCAAGTCGGTAGGCAAGAAGCAAGGTTGGGAACACGCCAGGTCAAAACACAGAAGCTGGAAGTGGAGATACTGAGAACAGCTATTGTAATCAGGCACGAAGATCAAGCATCCACCTGTGTGCCAGGCAGATAGATAAAAGCAGATTAGACCAATGGGGAGCTGCAGGAGGCAAGGCAACAGGTATGGAAATGTGACAAATCCAAACTAATTGAAAGGGCTGGATAGGGCTGTAGTTTCTTATGCACACATTAATCTGAGATATTTGTACAGCAAGGCTCTGTTGTACACAGATAAACGAGGGTTAATGACTTTCTGGCACTGTGAGAGACAGTTTCCTCTCTCTGCACTGAACATTTGCTGTTCTAGTCATCAGGATGGCATGTGTTCCTGTGCCAACATGTCTCAGACAAGAGATTCAGGGCTTCTCAATCATTATTTGTGAATTGTTTTTCCAACAGTATTCTGTTTTTCTCACACATTTTACTGGACTCCTATTACCAATAATGATATGGATGCATGGCAATCCTCTTATCTTTTTTTTTTTTTTTGCATTGGCATGATGGTACATATAGATCTGGCTTGAAACTCCAGCTCAGCACTTTGCGGATTAGGGCAACAGAGTGCAGTCCATATTTATCAAGCATTAAAGCCCATGCAAATGAATGGCCATATGGTGTGTTTGTGTACCACATTTCAGCAAATATGGCCCTTCAGATTCACATGCTTCAGGAGTATGCACAAATTAGATTTTTTAAGTTGTTTTAACCCTTTGAGGGCCAGAGGGATACGCAACACATTGATCTGCCCTTTGGCACTCAAAGGGTTAATGCTGATTAATTGTACCTTACATTTTTGTAAGCTGAAAATAATCATAGACTATGTCTCATAAACCCCTTGCTTGGAAGGCATTGGAGACCTCCCTAGAAACCAGGGGTTAAAAGAAGAAATATCACCCAAAAATGAAAATAGCTCTAAAATATCACCTATTACTTCCAGCATCTGTTGAAGTTTACTGTCTGTTTTGAGGAGGCCTAAATGAATCCTTTAAGTGTCAGGTGATGGAAATAAAGGTCCGCGCTTCTGGCACTCTCCCCTGCTGTCTTACATCTCTTGGTTTCTCTTTTACTATTGCTGTCTTACAGACACCATCTCAGTTCTTCTGTGCATGTCTCTCTTGTGTGCATTTTCTCATGTTCTTTTTGGGATGTGTTCTCTTGCATGCACACTCTTTCCACACATGCTCTATCCTTGTATGCATTGTCTTCCTCTCTTGCGTGTTTTCTTGCATGAGCTCTCTTTTCTGCATTTATGTCTGCTCTGTACTGCTGTTTTGTGTGATGTCTTGGTCTCTCAAGTCCATTTTCTCTCTTGTGTGCAATCTCTCTGCCTTGCATGTGCTCCCTCTCGTGTGTGCGATCTTTCTCTCTGCTTCTATGTGTAATAACATTTATGGTAAATTCTAATACTATATTAAATTATGTATAACCATAAACAAATTAGTACCTAACAGATCTATCACAACTTTATGTACCAAGCAAAGCTATCATTTTTCCTGTACTATTTTCCACATCTTTCTCTGGTCTGTCATTCTTTTTGTCTCATATCTACTTGTCTCCTTCTTATATCTGCCTTAGTCTGAGGATGGTGGGAACTGAGATAGAAGAGCAGGAGAGCAAAACGCCAACTCATTTTAAGTCTGTGTAACTGGTGCTACAGATATTCCACTTACAGTCTGGGTCATCTGTGAAGCTATAACATTGTATCTTATTTATTCTGGGGAAAGGAGTCATAAAGGATGTGTACGTTTTTACTGGAGGAAATGCAGGTGACCCTATGAGCTCAAGACTAAAATCTCACAATGGATTTCACACCAACTCCTACTGCCACTACACGGCGTGTCTAGCAGGGATGAACACATCCATGGATTTCAATTTTTACTTATATGACTCCTACATAAAAGGACACTATCACTTAAAACAACTTGGAATGGATGATTTTGAAAGAACTTTACAATTATGTTGTATTAGCCATTTGTTATTTAGAAATCTAGGCATTTCTTGTCTTGGTTCTACATTACGTCTTCCACTCATGGAAATGTAACCATTTCTGCTAGTGGTATATTTAGGCCTAGGCTGTGTAGGCTTAGGCCTTTGGGCAGCAGATTGGCAGGGGATGAAGAATGGGCAGCTTTGCTGTTTTTTGCCTATATCCATTTTCTAAAGAAAATACACTATTTTAAAATAGTGTAATAGTGTAAATAAAATAGTGCAATTTCCAGGATTCGATCTCATAGTCACCTCATGGGCAACTCTTTCCCAAAGTGAACATGCCCAAATGGTCTTTCCTCATAACCCAAATATCATTCTCTCTTTTAGCCCTTTGGGTATTAGATATTTGAGCTATAATAAAATCCCTTT
Organism: Rhinophrynus dorsalis; assembly: GCA_037306005.1. Taxonomy (NCBI): domain Eukaryota; kingdom Metazoa; phylum Chordata; class Amphibia; order Anura; family Rhinophrynidae; genus Rhinophrynus; species Rhinophrynus dorsalis. The sequence goes on from CM074728.1 coordinate 87,739,102, forward strand.
AATTTGTTATTCATGCCTAAATACATCACTGCTTTCAGGTCTAGGGGAGTGGTTGCAGTGCATTGCGGAGCAGTGCCAGTGTGTGGTGGAGGTAAAGAGGGGAAAAACAAGAAGTAACAGCAGGGCATGCTTAAGTTACCATAATCTATAAAATGTAAAAGACTCAAAAACTAGTTTTCTAAATAAAAATGGCTAATATAACAGAAGTGATGCATCTAAAAAGGGAGCCAAGCCAATCAAGTGACCGCAGGGTCAAGAGGTCAGGAGTAGGTGGTAACACCAGCCTTTTTATGCCACTTCAATCAGACTTTCCTCCAAATCACTCAACAGTCATAGTTCTCCTAAAACTATGAAATTATATCTGTACCTGCATGGAAAATTGTGAACTATGTGGAGCTATTTTCCTTGATTTTGAAAAGGCCTTTGATACAGCAGAGTAAACATAGAAACATAGAACCTGACGGCAGATAAGAACCATTTGGCCCATCTAGTCTGCCCATTTTCCTACTGCACAAACCTTTTTTGGTCATTGGTCTTTTCTTATGTTAAGGACAGGTTTGTGCCTATCCCATGCATGCTTAAATTTTGTCACTGTATTAACTTCTATCACTTCTGCTGGTGTGCTATTCCACTTATCTACTGTCCTCTCAGTGAAGTAGAACTTTCTTACATTACGTCTAAACCTGTGTCCCTCTAGTTTTAGACTATGGCCTCTTGTCCTACCATTTTTCTCCTTTGAAATGTACAACCATGTTGTAGACCATAATATTCTGGTATGTTAAAAAGCAGGATTGGGTAATCAATCTCTACATTGGTTCCAATCTTACTCTGATTCCCTTTTGCTCAAAGTAACACGTGGGGTTCCCCAAGGCTCCATTCTTGGATCTTTTCTATTTTCCTTATACGCTGATGACACTATAATCTACACTAAAAATCCAAACATATCACAGCTTGAGGCAGTGTTACAGGATGACTTATCTGAAGTTGAAAGACGGATAGCTAAAAACAAACTGTTCTTAAATAAAACAAAACAGTCACAATGGTATCTGGTACAAAGCGCAAGCTACTTAAAGTCAGTCATACCCATTAAACCATAGTAACAAAGTTTCATCATAACTTGGCCCAGTCAACGCCTACAAATATTGTGGTATATGGCTTAACCCTAACCTCACTCTTGGTCTTTATATTAATAAATTAACATCCAAACGTTATCCTAAAATACACTCTGTGTTTAGAAACAAATCCTGTTTAAGTTCCCTGGTAAGAAAACGTATTGTTCAACAGATGTTAATGCCATAGACTATGGGGACATAATGTATGCTTCAGCCCTACAAATCTTTCTTGGCAAACTCAACACTCTTTAAAGTTCATTATGCCTCTTTGTTCTCCAGTGTAATTACACTACCCATAATTGTGATGTGTTTAAAGAACTAAATTGGCTAACACTCGAAAACAGACATACCGTTCACTTCCTTTGTCTAGTTTATAACCACTTCTCTGGAAAGCTACCAGACTAGGGGCTAGATTCTATTGCTAATTTTATCTCTGCTTTTATCTCCAGTCTACCCCATAGACTTCCATAGGAAAATGTTTGATAAAACAGGTGTTAACATTTAGCACCTGCAATAGAATCTAGCCCTAACTGAGCAGCTCTCCATATTAACTATAACCTCTATTACACTGCCAACAACTCACTGAGTATACCACACTACAAGAAAGAAGCAGGTCGAACTGCCATCTACTTCAGAGCTCCGAAACTCTGGAATCACCTGACTTCTCCCAGTCTAAAATCCCTAAAAATAACTGATTATTTCTATCTAAAAACAACATATAACTGTATATAATTTTTATTGTAAATATAATTATACATATGAGTGCATATATTGTTTTTCTATTTATGTAATACTAGTGTAAAAGCCCGTGTACACAGGCCAAGGTCTGGGTAATGTTAACTCTTTGAATGCCAGAGGGGTACGCAATGCATTGCGTACCCCTCTGGCACACAAAGGATTAAGCGGCCGCTTCATGCGCAGTAGAGTCTGCCCGAACGTGCGCAGTCTCTACTGTGCATGATGGCTTCTGACAAACATCCTAGCTAATTATTATATAGGATATATACTTTTTTACTATAAAAGCTCTTCAGGACATACTTGAAAAACAAGCAAAATCTCAATGTATTTTTCCTGGTAAATCAGTTTTTGAAATAAATGATCCTTAACCCTCTGAGTGCCAGAATGCGTTCCATAACCCTCTGGCGCTCAAAGGGTTAAGGGGTTAAGTATGTCCTTCTGCTTAAATTTCAATGTCTCATCCATCCACTTTGGGGACATTGCAACCACAGGGTAAAGCTCCTTCCACTAGAAGGCCAAATACTTAAAAAAATGGTTATGACTCCACCAATCTTCTCCTTTACCCCTGGCAGTTCTGCCTGCTGTTTTGTTTTTTATTGTTTTATGAACAGGTCTGGCCTCCCCAGAGATTCTCACTGAAAAATTGTTTGTTTTTTTAATTGAGACACTGGCACATGGGATCTAACAGGAGCTTGCTTCCAGCTCTCAGCTGTCCAACCCTTGCATGAGATGCCCACTTGTTTCCTGCCATCTTTGCTCCCCAATGCATAAGTTGAGAGAGGCCCGCAGATATAGGGCTACACTCACATCCTCAGCCTTAAAGGGATAGTAATGCCCAAAATACTAACCCTTTAATCCTCGACCTTTCATTTCAAAGTAAATAAGACTTTTACAGTGACAGTGTCCCAAACAAGTGACTTAAACCCAAAGTATCATGTTTACTTACATGCAGTTGCGGGTGGCGAGGTCCCTGTGAATGAAATTTTTTGCACTAAGGTATTCCATCCCACTGCAGATATCAATCATAAACCTGATTAAGGTTTGAATAGGCAGATTCTGTGAACATAAGGAGATGTTGGAATATCAGTGAAGATTTCAACATTAAACCAACTGAAAGTCTACTTTATATTATGTGCAATTAAACTTTGGGCTTTCCTGTGAAAACAGCAAATATAAGCTAAGGAACTCATGTTTATATTGGTATGGAATTCAAAAGAGTGACTGCAATATGTTCCCTGATTTGCATGTTGCTATATTGACTTCTGGAATTGCAGTGGGTCGGGCAGTTTTACGATTCCCTGAGACCACTAGCGGAACTTAGTGGAGGTCCCCAAATATAGGGAAACATTTAAGATCCTCTTAAGTTTGGGTGTAATCTTAATTTTCTCCCTTCCTATCTGTGAGAAAAGCGGTCATATTTAAAGCAATTTAACTAAAGCAGCCTCACTCCTCCCTGACAATCTGATCAGAGGAATAAATTGTTTCCTTCCTGTAAATTTGGGTCTGGTGGGAACCCAAGGTGAGGCACTCTGGAAAAGGAGGCCCCTGACAAATACGAAAATGCCCCTATTATTGGGAACACTGTAAGCTTTGGATTCTTTGCTGGAGACTAGTTCTCTGATCTGTTTGTAACATTTAAATATTTACCTAGGCAGGTGTAATATTTACTGTTATTATTTGTATTCAGTCTATGTTTTAGTCTATTGAATGTTGTTTCAGTATAAAATCTGTTAACAACTTAAGTCCCTTACACGTCATTCAGGTTGACTGAAATGAAGCACAGACAGAACAGTGACCTTTTTCTAAATGTAGCAGGATCTTCAATGTTTATTCACAAATATGGTCCCATCCCTCTCAAAGGGGTAATCTGACCCTAGTCCAGGTCATCCACGTCAGCTCCTTCCTCCTTCAAGCCTCTTCTTACCTCTCGCACACCTTCTCCTCATCTGTTCAAATTGCAATCAAACAATATTCCAGGAGAAATCCGATGCCCCTAAGAAAGCAATGGTAACATCGGGAAATGCATTGGGCTATAGAGTTTTTGTATGAGGAATGGACATTTGTCCTATATTTGTAGAAGTAATAAATATTATATGTATTTTTATACATGTTCTCCCACTAAGTCATTAAAACCTCTTTGTTTACCCTATTACTCCATATAAGCAGTGTAGCTCCTGGCATATTGTTTGATTGGAAATTGAACACCTGTCAACAAGGAGTGCAAGAGGTAAGAAGCTTGAAGGTGGGAGGGTATGATGTGGAGGATTTGGACTGGGGGGTCAGTCACAGTCAAGGTGTGAATCCAAGAGGCTAAATGTGAGTAGCCATTTAACCCCTTCAGTGCCAGAGGCTCGGGCCATTTCCTGAACCCTGCAGGCCAGACACTTTTTCAACATTTTTGCTATCCTTCCGTTTAGGCTTGATTTCCTCTGGGGATTTTTAGTTACATATGGAAAACTATATATTGTTTTTTTCAGAACGAATTGAGCTTTCTTGTGATACCTTACATGAAGAGAATTTTACATCGTGCAAAAAGCTATGATGTCATAATGACAAACAAAAAGTGAAAATTTACTCATTTTGCTAAAATCACATACTATGTATCAAAAATATTTACCTTGATTGAAAAAGTTTCAATTATTTGAAAAAGCCTCGAGTCCCCTGAGTAAAAAAATACCAAATTTGTATAGTTTTACCAACGTCCATGGCTAGCGTAGAGCCCTAATCACCAGCAGCGCAAAATGACATTTTCAACTTTATAAACTAATATGCGCATTCTAGGGTTTTTGTGGTAAAACTACCCTAAAACAGTGGAATAACTATATAAAACTATATATTTCAGAAAAGTAGACAACCTGCCGCATCTAATGAGGGGTAACTTGCCTTCTTACCCCAAGCCTGGTGTGCACAAATGCCTCCAGAAGATGGCGCTAATGAAAAAAAAGGCATTTTCTTACATTTCTGCCCCTTCAAATGTACTGAAATTTGTGAAAACCATGGCATTTCCAACTGTATTCATTAGCTAGTGCTCTTAGGAGAAAAATGACACCCCATTGGTATGAGTTTAACTACCTCAGGGGGCGTTAGAAGTGCAAAATGACACCTACTACAACCTCAAATTTTTCTAACATTTTCTCAAACATTACTTGTCAGTACACAAATGGTTATAACAACTACAGAAGTGAAGAAAGGGTACACAAACCATACCATTTTGAAAAGAAGACACCCTGCCGCATCTAATGATGGGTGACTTGCCTTGTTACCCCAAGCCTGGAGTGCACAAATGCCTCCAGAAGGTGGCACTAATGAAAAAAAAAGGCATTTTCTTACATTTCTGCCCCTTCAAATGTACTGAAATATGTGCAAACCATGGTATTTCCAACTGTATTCATTAGCTAGTGCTCTTAGGAGAAAAATGACACCCCATTGGTATGAGTTTAACTACCTCAGGGGGCGTTAGAAGTGCAAAATGACACCTACTACAACCTCAAATTTTTCTAACATTTTCTCAAACATTACTTGTCTGTACACAAATGGTTATAACAACTACAGAAGTGAAGAAAGGGTACACAAACCATACCATTTTGAAAAGAAGACACCCTGCCGCATCTAATGATGGGTGACTTGCCTTGTTACCCCAAGCCTGCAGTGCACAAATGCCTCCAGAAGGTGGCACTAATGAAAAAAAAAGGCATTTTCTTACATTTCTGCCCCTTCAAATGTACTGAAATATGTGCAAACCATGGTATTTCCAACTGTATTCATTAGCTAGTGCTCTTAGGAGAAAAATGACACCCCATTGGTATGAGTTTAACTACCTCAGGGGGCGTTAGAAGTGCAAAATGACACCTACTACAACCTCAAATTTTTCTAACATTTTCTCAAACATTACTTGTCTGTACACAAATGGTTATAACAACTACAGAAGTGAAGAAAGGGTACACAAACCATACCATTTTGAAAAGAAGACACCCTGCCGCATCTAATGATGGGTGACTTGCCTTGTTACCCCAAGCCTGGAGTGCACAAATGCCTCCAGAAGGTGGCACTAATGAAAAAAAAAGGCATTTTCTTACATTTCTGCCCCTTCAAATGTACTGAAATTTGTGCAAACCATGGCATTTCCAACTGTATTCATTAGCTAGTGCTCTTAGGAGAAAAATGACACCCCATTGGTATGAGTTTAACTACCTCAGGGGGCGCTAGAAGTGCAAAACGACACCTACTACAACCTCAAATTTGTCTAACATTTTCTCAAATATTACTTGTCTGTACACAAATGGTTATAATAACTACAGAAGTAAAGAAAGGGTACACAAACCATACCATTTTGAAAAGAAGACACCCTGATGCATCTATTGATGGGTGACTTGCTTTGTTACCCCAAGCCTGGAGTGCACAAATGCCTCCAGAAGGTGGCGCTAATGGAAAAAAAAAGGCATTTTCTTACATTTCTGCCCCTTCAAATGTACTGAAATTTGTGCAAACAATGGCATTTCCAACTGTATTCATTAGCTAGCGCTCTTAGGAGAAAAATGACACCCCATTGGTATGAGTTCAACTACCTCAGGGGGCGCTAGAAGTGCAAAACGACACCTACTACAACCTGAAATGTTTCTAACATTTTCTCAAACATTACTTGTCTGTACCCAAATGGTTATAACAACTACAGAAGTGAAGAAAGGGTACACAAACCATACCATTTTGAAAAGAAGACACCCTGCCGCATCTATTGATGGGTGACTTGCTTTGTTACCCCAAGCCTGGAGAGCACAAATGCCTCCAGAAGGTGGCGCTAATGAAAAAAAAGGCATTTTCTTACATTTCTGCCCCTTCAAATGTACTGAAATTTGTGCAAACCATGGCATTTCCAACTGTATTCATTAGCTAGTGCTCTTAGGAGAAAAATGACACCCCACTGGAATGAGTCGACCTACCTTAGGGGTGCCAGAAGCACATCACTACACCTACCTGTTTGCTTCTTCGAAAATGGCGGCTTGTACTAAAATGTCCATAACTGTTAGAGACATGAAGGAAAGGTAGAAAAGGTATACCATTTTGGAAAGTAGACATTCTCCCGCATCAATTGAGGGGTCACTTGCCTTTCTACCCCCTGGGCTGAAGTGCACAAATATTTCCAAAAGGTGGCGCTATGGGAATAAATACATGTTTTTTTACATTTCCACCACTTCAAAGATACTAAAATCTTTGAAAACCATAACATTTCCTGCTGTATTCAGTACCTGCTACCAACATGAGAAAAATGGTAGCCTATTTGTGTGGGTTAACATAGAATATGTGGGTGCTAGGAACACGTACGTAAACCTGACACTTTTGTTTTTGAAATTATCTGCTTGCACTAAAATGGTTATAACCATAATAGATATGCAGAAAAGGTAGAGAAACAATGCCATTTTGGAAAGAAAACATCCTTCCGCATCTAATGAGGGGTCACGTGCCTTCTTACCCAAAGGCTGGTATGCACAAATGCTTCCAGGAGGTGGCGCTAGTGAAAAAAAAAGGCATTTTCTTACATTTCTGCCCCTTCAAATGTATGGAACTTTGTAAAAACCATGGAATTTTCAACTGCATTCATTAGCTAGTGCTCTTAGGAGTCAAACGACACCCCATTGATATGAGTTGACCTACCTTAGGGGGTGCTAGAAGTAGAAAACTACACCTACTACAACCTCTGATGTTTCTAACATTTTCTCAAACCTGACTTGCCTGTACGAAAATGACTATAACACCTTCAGAATTGAAGAAAAGGTAGATAAACCATACCATTTTGGAAAGAAAACAACCTGCCGCATCTAATGAGGGGTCACTTGCCTTCTTACCCCAATACTGGTGTGCATAAATGTTTCCAGAAGGAGGCGATATAGGAAAAAAATTGCATTTTTTTACATTTCTGCCCCTTCAAATGTATGGAGCGCTGTGAAAACCATGGAATTTTCAACTGCATTTGTTTGCTAGTGCTCTTAGGAGTCAAATGACACCCCAATGGTATGAGTTGAACTACCTTAGGGGGTGCTAGAAGTAGAAAACTACACCTACTACAACCTCTGATGTTTCTAACATTTTCTCAAACCTGACTTGCCTGTACGAAAATGACTATAACACCTTCAGAATTGAAGAAAAGGTAGATAAACCATACCATTTTGGAAAGAAGACAACCTGCCGCATCTAATGAGGGGTCACTTGCCTTTTTACCCCTAAGTTAGTTGGCACAACTATTTCCAGAATGTGGTGCTACAGCAAAAAATAAAATTTTGTTTTACACATCAGTCACTTCAAAGATACTAAAATGGTTCAATGGCGTGGGATTTCCTAGGAGGACTTCTTGCCAGCCTAAGAAAAATGGTACCCCACTGCTGTGGGTTGACATACCAATTTACGCTACAGGAGCGTAGCTACCAGTGAAACAGAAATGGTAAAGCAAACAGTGTATGTGTGATTTTATGGCTAACAGATGAAAGAAGCTAGGGCGTCAGCCGGTGTACGTGCGGACCTGTGACTACAAGTGTAACAAAGTATGTGGGAGGGTGAGGGATTAGGCAGTGTGTGTGGGTATGAGCAGAGGAGCAAGGATGGTGGGGCAGTGTTTGATAGTGTGTATGGGAGATCTGTGACTACCAGTGTTGATAAAAAGTCCTGTGTGTGCCACAGGAAGGGGGTCGGCATTGAACTCCCCTCCTAGTGGCACACACAGGGTTAATTTGTGTTTTAATTTTTTTTTTTTTTTATTATATACCTCATTGAGGGGCATAAGGACCCCCTGATCCCTCCCCAATGAGGTCTTAGTAAAAAAATATATATATATGTCCACAAACAGGGGACCCGGAGAGTGCCACAGGGGTCTCCAGTGCATTGCAAAGCAATGCATTGGATCCTTGTGGCACTCAGAGGGTTAATTTTTTTTTTAATCATTACTTGGTAATCAGAGCTTGTTGGGGGGCCATCAGGACCAATCATGATGGCCCCCCAACAATCTCTGATAACGAAGTAATGAGAAATGCCCTGTGTGTGCGCCGCAGAAGGGGGGCTGCATTGGCCCCCCTTGAGGCACACACAGGGTTAATTTTTTTTCTTTACTTTTTTTATTATGGACCTCATTGGTGGGTATCAGGACCCCTTTGATTCCCCCCAATGAGGTCTTAAAAAAAAAAAAAAAAAAGGAATCAAAATAAATGTCCCTGTGAGTGCCAAAGGGCTCTCCAGCGCATTGCAAAGCAATGCATTGGACCCTTCTGGCACTCAGAGGGTTAATTTTTTTTTTAATCATTACTTGGTAATCAGAGCTTGTTGGGGGGCCATCAGGACCAATCATGAAGGCCCCCCAACAATCTCTGATAACGAAGTAATGATAAATGCCCTGTGTGTGCGCCACAGAAGGGGGGCTGCATTGGCCCCCCTTGTGGCACACACAGGGTTAATTTTTTTTTCTTTAATTTTTTTTTATTATGGACCTCATTGGTGGGTATCAGGACCCCTCTGATTCCCCCCAACGAGGTCTTAAAAAAAAAAAAAAAAAAAAAGAATCAAAATAAATGTCCCTGTGAGTGCCAAAGGGGTTTCCAGCGCATTGCAAAGCAATGCATTGGACCCTTCTGGCACTCAGAGGGTTAATTTTTTTTTTTATTATTACTTTGTAATCAGAGCTTGTTGGGGGGCCATCAGGACAAATCCTGATGGCCCCCCAACAATCTCTAGTAACAAAGTAATGATAGAAGCCCTGTGTGTGCCACAGGAGGGGGGGGGTGCATTTGACCCCCCCCTGTGGCACACACAGGGTTAAAAATTTTTTTTTTTTTTTTTTTTTTAATAATAGACCTCATTGAGGGGCATCAGGATCCCCCCTGATCCCCCCAATGAGGTCTTTAAAAAAAAAAAAAAAAAAACCCCAAAGAAAAGACCCTGTGAGTGCTACAAGGGTCTCCAGCACATTGCAAAGCAATGTGCTGGGGACCACTGCGGCACTCACAGGGTTAGTTTTTTTTTTTTTTTTTTTATTATTTTATTTTTTATATATTCAGACCTCGTGGGGGACATCAGGACCCCTCCTGGTGTCCCCCAAGTAATTGATCTCCCAGCCGATAGGCTGGGAGACCAATTTGGCGACTGCAGGAGAGCAGAAGCTCTCCTGCCCTTCACTCCTACCACCGGTAGGAGTGAATGGGACCGGGGAAACTTCCCTAACGTCATCGGTGATCATGTCACTGATGACGTTGGGAGGCTTCCCCCGGTCCCGCCCACTCCTACCCGGAAGTTCGGGTAGGAGAGACGGAAGAGGAGAAGCTGCGCTTCTGCTGCGCTTCTCCTCTTCCTTTATTGATCTCCCAGCGCGATCGGCTGGGAGATCAATAACAGGGGAGACATGAGGAGTGATCCTCATGTCCCCCCACGATTGCCCACCTTTTTTTTTTTTAAAATGCGGTCACTGCATGCCGGTTATACCGGCTCATGCAGTGACCGCATTTTAGTGGGTACATTGTACGAGCTTGGCACAGCGGGTACAGCTGTCCAAACTCGTACAATGTACCCACTTGGCACTCAAAGGGTTAAGAGGGATGGGAGTATACTTGTGACTAAACATTAAAGATCCTGCTGCACTTATAAAAAGGTCACTCTGTTCTGTTTGTGTTTCTTTTGTATATTCTGGAATACGTGTAGCAGACTTCTTAAAGGGATAGTAATACTTCGTTTTATCTTTATTGCCTGGTTTGCAAGCACACTTTGTAGACCTTGCCAATGAAGTAATTCTTTTGAAATAATGCGATTTTGGCTCTGCTGCAGAGCCGCCGGCTGGTCCCCAGACCGGGATCTCCTGCTGTCAGCTAGACGCTGACGTCAGGCGAAGGGGAGGGAGGGGGAACTTTCAATGCCTATATCTCTCAAACCATATCGGTTTGAGAGATTGTATTTGTAGCATATTGTTTATTATTTTAACCTCTACAAAACTGGAGAAAATTTTTCGGGGACATTACTGTCCCTATAATCACCTTACTATGAGAATAAGAGTGTTACAAATAAATTGTTACAGAGATATATGAAAGGAATCTTTTCTGAAGAGGGAACATGTGAAAGGATATTATTCCTTATTTTGAACTGATTCAGAAAAACAACATGCGGATGGACCCACACGTCATTAATGTAAACGTATCACCAAGCAGCATCCAGTTAGCACCAGTCAGTCACTGTAACTGAGTCATGTTCTACCACAAATAGTCTGGACAGTTATTTCACCATCCTCCAGCATTTTGTGCCTATGGCAATGGAGATCTCAGGTAAAACCAAAGTACGTACAGTAGGTATCCAATGCATTGCACTCAAAGGGTTAACAGCAGATAAGTACTGACTGGCCCATCCAGTCTGCCATTTTTCTATATAATTAAAATATACAGTCTTGTATAGGACCAAGAAGAGACTTAGCATATCCCAGGTGATTTTGAATTCCCTTACAGTATTTGCCCATACCTCCTCTGCTGGGAGACTATTCCATGAGTCTATCTACCCTTTCTATAATGTGGTAACACTTACATACATTGCTTCTGAGTATTTCACATCAAGGTTCAGATCATGACCTGTTCAAATTTTTCTCTTTTTATGAAAACAATGTTCCTTCCTGAACTGCTGACCTTTAAGTGCCAGAGAAGTATCCTAAGCATTGAGCTGCAACGCATGGTATACTTCTACTATCTTGGGTTTTTACCAGACACAGTAGTAAAGAAGGACTAAAGGAATTATGGGGCATTCAGGGGGTTTAAAGCCTCATAAACATGTATGTGGATTTGGGTAATGATTATAGGTTCCCATGATGCAATTGGTTTGCACCAGAATTATTCTGTTCTTTTTTTGGACATCAGCCTCAAATGCTTTACCTTGTGACATTCACCGCTTCCCTTGCCACAAAAATTTCAGACATGCAGACAATGTTAATTTGCTATTTTCATTAGCTTCTCAGGCTTTTCATACAATTTCAAATAACTTAACACTTCATTTGCCAAACAAAACACCAAAACATTTTAAATGTAAAAGGGGGATTCAGACAAAAGCGGAGCAATTCTGGGGCAAAACAACTGCAAAACATTTGTAAAAATGAATCCCCTGGATGCAGCAGTCCCTTTCAGGTGAGCAGAAGTGGGCGACCTGGCAAAAAAGGAGTTAAAAGACCAGTTAAACCCATACAGGGCTACATAGGGAATCTGTTATTCCAATACAGCCCAGCATAAACCGTCCTCGTTAACCCTTTGAGTTCCAGAGGATGCTCAACGCATTTCTTTGTGTACCCCTCAGGCATTCAAAAGTTTAACTCTTTCAGGTCTGGGTTGCTCCCTTTTGCACACCTTAGAAGGAACACTGCTAGGAAGGCCAGAGAGAGAGATCAACACAGTGCACATCAATGCATCTTAGACCTCTATAGCTTCCAAGGGGTTAAGAGTTCCTTTTAAATTAAAAGGGCATTTTGGTTCCAGCATAACTGTTCTGTTTCTGTCTTTATACATGTGATCCACTGGAATACCTGGGAACATGCTATTTTTAAGACTTCCAAAACTGGCGTTTGCAATTTTATAAATGTCACCCTTACGCTTTAGGACAGAAAAGCTCTTCTTTTCACAATACTCCAGTTTTATATATTTCTCCCAATGTGTTTTACTTTAGCTGATTGAAGCAGACATATATATCACAATTGGCTATTAAACAGGAAGACAATGAAAGTAGAAAGTAAATCAATTTTGCCAATTACACAACACAACATATTCCTGCTCTTCCAGGACCCAAATGCATAAGCTTCAATCTGTTATAAAGCTCCGCACTTCAGCTCTGACTGTGGTGAAAGTGCTTTCCAGCAGAAAGCATATGATGAAAGGAAGCTTGTCAAGTGGGTAGAAGTGAACTTTGATGTAGAAGAATGCCATAAAGAATATCTAATTGAACTCATAACACTGCACCCTGTAAAGAATAAGAAAAAGGGGGGGGGGGTTACCCCATGGATGCTAGAGACTTTAGACTTTAGCATCAATGGGTATAAAGCAGGACTAGTCAATTGTTGGGCCTCTAGCTGTTGGAGACTACAACTCCCATCATGCCCAAGCAGCATACCTTGGAACTTTCTGTTATGGAGTGCCCTCTGGTGCAGCTGGGGATATAATTAAAGCAAATTGATGACAAGGGCTGGGGCTTACCCATGAGTGGGGGTGGGACCTAATTAACATCACAAATGTGGAGGCGAAATGGGAGTAACAGGGTTGGAAGGAGTAAAAGTAGGCAGAGGTTCAGTATAAACTCCCCACATCTGGAGAATCAGCCTCTGCCCCAGAGACTCAGTATTGCAGTGTCAAAACCAGAGTCTCCAGGTCAAATCAGGAGAGTTTCCAGGTATGCCAAGCAGGATGGGAGTTGCAGTCTACAATAGCTTGAGGTCCAACAACTGACTAGTCCTAGGTTTAAATGGATAGTAATACTTTATTATTACTATCCCCCATACTGTACATATTTGTAAAATAATTTAATAGCCCCCAGGTTCATCTCTCAAACCTTTATGGTTTGAGAGATAACCGAAGGCAAAGTTCCCCCCTCGCTCCCCCTTCCCTGAAGTCAGCGTTGTACTGACTGCAGGGGAAGTCTGTCGTACGACAGGCTTGCGGCTCTGCAGCAGAGCCAAGATCCCGTTGGTGACAAAGAATTATTTCACTGAAACGGTCTTCTACATGTGCTTGGTTTGCAAGCACATGTAGAAGACCATTTCAGTGAAATAATTCTTTGTCACTAACGCGATCACGGCTCTGCTGCAGAGCCGCATGATGAATGTCAGACAGGATATCCCTGCAGTCAGCACAACGCAAATATGTACAATACTAGCATACCTGGGAACTCTCCGGATTTGCCCCTGAGACTCCGGTTCTGACAGAGCTTTACCGGGTCTCCGGGGCAGAGGCTGATTCCTCCGGATGTGGAGAGTTTCTATTGAAACTCTGCCACATCTGCTTTTTCTCCCACTGTTCCTCAGTCCCCAGCCTTCTGTGTGACACCTTTAACCCTCTGAGTGCCACAGTGGTACAGAATGCATTGCTTTGCAATGCATCCCGTACCACTCTAGCACTCAAAGGGTTAAGTCCTCCCCCACACTTGTGTCAAGCCCTGCCCCTTTTTGACGCGATTAGCGTTATTTTTGTCACCCCTGCTGAACAGAGGACTACCCTCCGTGTAGCCCTCAACTGGAAGTTCCCAGGTATGAATACTAGTTGAACAGCCTGTTACACTGGCCACAGTGCCACTGCCACCCGGTCCTGGGGCAGTCACGCGCAGTGGAGACTGCCCGCGCCACGGCTGATACAAAGCTGGACACTCCTTCGGAGCTCCCAGCTCTGTATCAGCCACGGCGCGGGCAGTCTCCACTGCGCGTGACTGCAGCACGAGCAGCAGTGTCTACTGCGCATGTCACAGCGTTACACACGATTTAGCGAATTATTATATAGGATGGGGGATAGTAATAATAAAGTATTACTATCCCTTTAAGGAACCCTATTGCTAAATCACAATCTGATGTAATAAGTGGCTTTGCAGTTTGTTGGAGACAAATTCTAGGACACACAAACTGCATCATAGGGGGAGAAATACAAATTCCCCAAATTCACACTGATTTAAATGGGGCTTTTAACCCATTCAATTAAAGTCTTGGAGGCCTCCACTGGAATTGTATATCTTATGGTGCAGTTTGTTTGCTCCAGAATTCCTCCACTTTGAGTGTCAGAGGGGTATGCAGTGCATTGCTTTGCACTGTGTCACATACCTCTCTGGCACTCAAAGGGTTAAACATAAAACCCAATTTTGCATAAAACTGAAAACTGGACATTCAAATTGTAGGCCTTAAAAATTCTCAAGTCTGTCATAAACGAGTATGTGGAGAGAGGCTAGAGGGTACGGTTTTGCTATAGATCTTTTCACGCATTTTAGAGCAATTGCCCTTTTTCCGTTTTATTAGTGTTATCAGATCTGAACCCTGTATTCTTCCACTTTACAAAGACACTTATTTTCTATTTGTTTGCTGCTCAGTAATGGCACACACAATGCTTATCACTTATTGAGAATCTGTAACAAATTGGGATCAAATTGCTGTGCGCAGTTATCTATATCAATCATAAAAGCACATTTATCACAAATGTTGTAAGACTTCTACTTCTAATAACTATTGTTTACAAATTCTGGCTGGTTGCGGATGTTGAGTAGGTCAAGATTTACATCACAGGCAACCTTAGACAAACCACCCTAGGTGCCTTTATCCCCAATCATGGCCACACTCATACACACACTGATCATGCCCCTAGCCCTATGCAATGTTCCCTGGCACAGAATATGTGCTAAGAGTATAACAGACAAACTCTTAGCCACCTTGGTTGCTATAGAGGTCTCAAACACATTGTTTTGCAATGCATTGGAGACTTCCTTAGTATCCAAAGGGTTAAATAACCTTTAAGAGGGTGGAGTGGGGTGTCTGGGCCCCTCTAGAGGCGTGCGTTTGTCTTTTGTCCTTTGTTTTCTGTTCTTTATGTTATTGCAATTTCCACTTGAGACGCTGATTATATACAGGTTTTGTTAGCTTCCTTTGGGTTTGAGACATTTCTTACTCACTGTTTATTATTTGTTCCTGCTATGTTCCCAAATACATTCTCAAACCCACTGGTCCAGTCAGTGTGTGACGTATTTTTCAGTTATGGGAAGAGACCCCTATGCTGTTCATCCAACACGCTGGTGTTGGATTCATTATCATGTTACTAGTACTTCATGCTGTCTCATGTGCTTTTACATTGCAAATCTGTTTATACTTGTGATTTGAAATTCAATAAAAAGTTTATAAAAAAATAAATAAATAATAATAATACTAACCTTTAAAGGACTATATGAAATAGTAAATATACTACACACCATAAACCAGGACGAGGCATCTGGAACATTCTACAACTAAGAATGTGGGTGTGGTTAGCACCACTAAGGCACTGCCCCCTCAAATCTTGGCACCCTAGGCAGTTGCCTAATGGGAAATTTAGCCCTGAAGTTAGGAGTTGTAATCTCCGACAACATTAGAGCCAACTGTTGCCTACCCTGTTATTGCCCATAGCCATCCCATTGACAGAAACTGTCAAGTCAAACTTCGAATGCAAAAATTAACTAAAGAACAGCAAAGTAATGTTATCAAAATTATAATATAACGTAACTAACGTTATGCTTAGCATTGCAGTGCAATGTGTTGGATACCTCTCTGGTACTCAAAGGGTTAAATGACTTGAGGGGGGTGTTGCAAAACATTGCACAACCATCTGAACTTGTCACCCTAAGATACATTTAGTTTGTTTTACAGATAATTAAAATCTACCTACATATTGTACCAGCCATTTTTGTGTAAAATATATATTTTTTGAGAAATTATCCTTTATGCTTTGGTGGCTAAGTGTGGCAGTTTATGCTAATTCCCTGCAAAGTGAGCTAATTGGTTATATCCAAGACAAAACTTGTCACTCACCATGGTATTGGAAGTGTCCCCAATGTGTGAGCTCTGTCTATATTCATTCATAGCACAGTCTGTGGTAATAATACACTGTTCCACCAATAACTAAAGCTCCATTTCTCAAAATATATGTTACTAACAAATGGTACAACATATAGGCTGTTTTTAATTATCTTTCAAATGAAATTAACTTTTCTTCAAGTGATAAATCCACTTTAACTGAAGAAACACTTACAACAGGTTCTTCTCCAATTCGGGACATCAGCAGGAAGGTGTGCAGGTCCCCGTGCTTCATGAACGGCAAAATAACCATTGGAACTGGAAGTCTCCCCTTGGTGCGGCTTCTCAAACTCACTCCTGTGGTTGAGCGAAAAAATAGGATTTCAGATCCATATATCACCGACAAATACGTTTTAGAACCCAACAAAAAGTATTGCTATCATCTAGGTCACATCTGTAATATCAGTGTCACTTGGCTGTCCTGCTCATGGATGAGACAACAAAGAGCAGGACAGCAGAGAGCAGACTGAATAAACACATTCTTTTCTCCTTGAATTTAAAGTCAGCTGTAAATGTCTTGGATTTTCCTATAGGAGAGAGCAGGGGAACATTATTTTACCTCTTTCTCAATCACATGCTATAGGAGGAGTACAGGAAGCCTCTCCACACTAACCACAGACTGCAGCTATGTCTCAGCTGCTGCAGGAACATGTGAGTCCTGTGACTGTGTGAGGATGACTTGTCAGATCCACCCTTACCAATGAACACTCAGCACATCAGAGAGCTGCCTGACTGGAGTGTGTGCCAATGCTGCTCCCTGCCCTGTTGTGTTACTGTGCCCAGTGCCTCTAGTAGATCGATACTCGTAAGAGAGTCACTTACCACTAATAATGATGCTAGCCCCAAATCCACTCTAAAAGCTTTGTAAGATACCTGCAGGAATAAACCTGCAATAAACTCCAGTATCTTAAATGAGCACCTTATTTACAGGCAATATTTTTGCAATGGGTTGTTCACCAGGACAGCATCCAAACGGTTTAAATCCATTATGTTTGAGTACTGTATTGGGTGGACACTCTGATGTGTAGTACACAGGTGCACAAAATGAGTACCACAGGAGAAAACTGTAACCCCCCCAATTCCCTGACGTAGACTCTTGACAATAGCGATCTGATGCACTTGTAATTTAATACAGAAAACAATCTGTTTTCTGTCCTGGCATTTTAGTAGTCTATATGAGCCTGTTTTACACATGTGTGCATCCTATATAGTAATTTGCTAAGTGTGTGTTTGTCAGAAGCCTTCATGCGCAGTAGAGACGGCCGCGTGCACTGCAATCATGCACAGTACAGACTGCCCGCGCCACGGTAGTCCACTACGGTCTGAATTTGGAGCTCCCCACTCTGTTTCAGCCGTGGCGTGGGCAGTCTCTACTGTGCATTGCTGCACCGCGGCCGTTGCTGGGTGGCACTAGTCAGTAATAATCCTCTTCTAGGCTAATTGGAAAGACAATTCTTAAAATAACCCCCACATGCTTCACATTGAAGATATACATTGCAAAATTTTCTGGAGATAATTTTTTTTTACGTTTGGAATGGTTATCCGTGCAGACACCAGACAGTAAGTCTTCTGCTTTAACCTTTTTACCCTTTGAGTACTAAAGGGGTGAGCAACTTCACACTCGTTGCAACGCCTTGCTGAGTACCCCTGTGGCATTCACAGGTTTAAGAACTAGAGGGGTGCTCAAAGCTTTGTGGAGCAATGTGATGCACACCCCTGTGATACTTAAAGGGTTAAATAAGCAGCTTTTTTAAATGAAAAAAATATATACTAATGATTTTACTTTTGAATAAACAAATGGTACTTCCACTGTTGTAGGAATTTCCATTCAAACATTACTACAGCTCAAAAATGTTTCTGGGTTTTTGTTTTTTTTTCAATTAGATTGCAATTTTCTATTATGGTCACCAGCTGGCGCTGTTACTATCACTCACTATGGAAAAACCCAGTCTATGACTTAAGCTATCTCCATAAAGTGCACTATAAAGAAAAAAAAATCCCTATAGATACAAGCTGGCCCTTTTTCTGACAGTTTGACCAATATAAACGAAGTTTGAGATGTAATAACGTTTCAGTGGAAAAAAATTACCAACAGTGGGAGTACCCTTATTTTCTTATCAGGAAAAGCCAGATAACATTTTCTTCTAAAAATAACGTTTACTGCTTCCATAATGGGTGTTGTAGTCCAACACCAGCTGGCAGGTAGCAATTTTCTCACCTGTGTAAAAAAAATCTAAAAATAAACATGCTTTGCTCCATGATCATTACTAACCCTGTCCTGCATTCTTGACACACAGATATGTATCTTTTATGATGATGGACCTTATAAGGTGAGCAGAGCTTTCCTCCACCATACAGAATGTTCTCTCCAACACAAAACAATGAGGCAAATTCCCAAATAAGAAATCGCCGCACAAATGCCTGAAAAAAATGTTTAACTCCCACTGGCAGCAACAGAGATCAAAAATAACTGAGCCGCTCATCTCTATTTTTAATGTTGCACTTTCGGTTCCATTTTCTGCTGACACAAGTGAATAAAAGAGCATTTTCAGAAGATTTCTTTAAAACGTTGAATGTAGACAGATCTCCAATCTCAAGCACTCAAGGGGTTAAACATCAGCAACTGTGAGTATTACAATACCTTCCCAATAAGCTAGGCATAGGTAGAGGGCTTAAAATAGCAAAATAACTATGTGCTGTGTATTTGGTGGTTCTGAGTCACATTCTAAAGTTATGAAACAAACTAAATAATGAGCACTTTTAACGATGCTGTAATTGGTTGAGTAGGCAGCATGTAAGTCATGTCTGCAATATTTACCTATTAATTTGCAGACATTTGGGTGGTCAAACTCCTTCATGAAAGCGGCTTCTCTCAAGAATTCTTCAATGTCGCTGGAGCAGAAAATTTCAGCTGGCAGGAGAAAAAGAAATGTTAAAAGAGATGTAGAGGAACAAGCTCTAAAATCAGAAACCCAAGGGCTCATTATAAGTCTTCTGGAAAGAAACCATTCTCTTGTTTGGGGATCATTTCTAACAAGGTTCTTGTGATGTACATGTCAAAAAAGTTTCATAGTCCTTCCTAAAAGATGTGAATTTAATGACCTTCACCCAATGAGTCTTGACCTTGACTGAAGAAACATAGATCCTAATGATGTGCTATTCGATTGCTTCTATTAGAGCAGAATTACTTAGATTTTTTTGTTAAGATGATACCCATTAGGTTCAAATTAAATTCCCTTAGAACCCCAAAAATCAAACTTGTTAACACTTTCGATGCTGGAGAGTACTCCAAAGCATTGTTTCACAATAGTCT
Organism: Rhinophrynus dorsalis; assembly: GCA_037306005.1. Classification (NCBI taxonomy): domain Eukaryota; kingdom Metazoa; phylum Chordata; class Amphibia; order Anura; family Rhinophrynidae; genus Rhinophrynus; species Rhinophrynus dorsalis. The sequence goes on from CM074728.1 coordinate 87,758,831, forward strand.
GCAAATCTATAGCATTCAAGGGGCTAACAGATTTATATCAAGATATCTGAAACCTAGTTGGTACTAATAGCTTAATACATTATTAGGCAAAAGTGTTAAGTAATTGTCCTGGAGAGTTATTATTATATCTTGGAGGGGGTAGACTGCAGTGGTTTTCACGACAATGAAAAGATTTGGTTTTCATTAGTGTGTGTGTGTGATTCTGTGAATAACAGTAGACGTGTAAGACAGAAACATCTTGAACAGTATAATATTTTTCTGTTATATTTCTCTTGTACTCAGCATCTGACATAGATTCCTACAGGGACATAACTAGAGTCTTCTGGGCACAGGGGCAAAATGTAAGACTGCCTTTCCACCTCCACACACACATGGGCGTCTGGAGGGGGGCAAGGGGGGGCACTTGCCCCCCCTCTATAATTACCCCCTCCACATAAATGAAGGGTCTGGATGGGCTGGGGATCATATTATGGCTTTGCCCCCCTGGAAAAATGTCTATGGACACCCCTGCACACACACCAAACAGATGCAGTTCACCACTGGATGAACGCAGATGGTCTTGGTGTGATTGTGAAAGACAAAGAGGAAAAGCAATTTTCATTATGGTTCATGACCTGCATGCTGTCAGTTAACCCTTTAAGTGCCAGCTGGGTGTCCAAACCATTTACTTGCAATGTACAGACACCTTTCTGGTACTCATAGAGTTAATGTAGAAAAGGGATGGGGCTCACCACATTATTCTTATCTTACTGGCTGGCAATGGTCATGTGTGATGATGTCAGCAGCCACCAGCAAAGACAGTAAACTAGTCTTATTGTAAGAGGTCTCAGGATATTACAAAGCTGATGGGCCCCCTTGGACACTGGGCTCTGTCACAACTGCACCCTCCGTAATTACAGCATGTCTCTGGCCTCCTCTAAGAAAACAAAAACTTACCAGATGTAATTATCTGCTAGCTGTTAAATTTTAGCCTAATAATTAAATTTTAATCTACCTGTATCAACTAGCATTCAAATACACTTGACAAACACTGAAGTTGTTATACTAAAAACAATAAAAACAATTCTGGAGCAAACCAACTGTACAATAGGGGCAAGCAGAGATTCTCCAAATTCCCATTGACTAAATAGGGCTTTTACCCTTCTGAATGCCAGAGAGGTATTCCAACGCATTTTAAGCCCTATGTAAATCAAAGGGAATGTTTATATTTCCCTACAATGCAGCTTGTATGCCATGGAATTACTCCAGGTAGGAGATGCACTAAGTTTGATGCTATAGTGAAGTGTGTCTGCAATGTTTAGTGATGATTTTGCCATGCTACACACTTTGCCATATGCACTAAGAATGGTCTATACAAGGGAAGGGGAAAGACTTTAATCATTGGCATATGAGGGTGGCATGATGCCAGTAATGTGTCACGGAGTAGAGAAGATGTGCTCAGATTCAGCCCCAAGAACTCCCCCAGCCCTTCCTTAACCTTTTGAGTACCATACGGATCTGCATAACCTGCAGTACTCATCCAGATAAACAGATCAGCTGCTTCGTCCATAATGGATATCTGCAGATCAGCTGATTCATAGAAACAAAAGATTGCCACACACCACAAGGTAAGCAGAGTGCCTTGGGGAGTGTGGCATTAATCAGTAGATAGTCCTCTGTGTACATGTAACAGCTGATCTGCCAGTTCTGTGTGTACTTGAATCAGCTGTTAAAGGGATTGTGTATGTTATAACCCTTTGAGTACCACAGGGCTGTGCAATGCATTTCACACAGGGATGACAGCTGTTGTCTCTGCTCTCTTGTGGAGACAAGGCAAACTGTGCCTTGTGGCTCCTTGAAAGCTATAGGAAGATTTCAGATTCACTATCCTCAGGTTGGCGAATTTGTTTCTGTAAACTCCAACAACATAGTCAACTATGGTAGAGTAATGCAAGTGGACAACAGCCACGCTAACATATAAACACACCTAAAAGAATATGACAAAGGCTCATTAAGCTGCATTTCAATAAGTAAATGAGCCATTCTCAAAACGTAAACTGCAACATTGTAAATCTGGAAAAGGCATGGCGAGAGTATGGTAATGTAGGGGTATCTGTGGTGTAATTGCAGGGATTAGATGGAAAAGACACCTTAGTGAATACCGTGAAATTGATTTGGATCAAGTTCGCCACCATATGAACAAACTGGATGCTTATTGAACCTTAGTGCATCTACCTGCTGTTCTTCATGGTACATAAGCCACACTCTGTCAGCCTCTTGGGTGATCAAGAGGTTGCCAATGCAATGCAAAGCAATATGTTGCGGATCTCTCTAGCATGCAGGGGGTTAAGGAGTTTTATTTTTAGGGTTCAACTAGGATGTGGGATTTTAAAATAAACTGAAAGGTTACCAAACCAAAGTTTTGAGACAAATGTACAATGTCAATTCCACTTTAAACCTGGTGCTGGAATCAGGTTTTTCCCCTACTCATATCTAACATCAATTTACTACATGCAAGTTACTCCCCTTAAAGTGATAGTAATGTTTCACAAGAACATCAGCTCCAATTAATCTTTGTAGTATTTGAGCCATAAAGAGTGTAATTTCAATACTGTCAGAGTTGTAGTTCAAAAGTAATCAAATAATTAAGTATCCACCTCCCATTCCTTTTATCTAGTGTAAGCCGCTTCCCCTCAGATGTGGAATCTGGTCTTGAGACCAGACAGCTCACAATAAGGAACAATCTTCATACTTTGAGTATAAGAAAAAAAAACTGCCCCCCTTGCCTGATTTGTCAGGGTTTTCCACTTATGTTAATTGAAAGTTGTCCCTCTCTGAGATCCATCTGGACAGTCCTGCTGCTCTGAGGTGAGCAGTGTTACATCAGTAAAAGGGGCAGGAGGGGGGACACTTTATCATTCAATTACTCTTGAACTACAACTCTGAGACAGTATTGACATAACATTCTCCATGGCTCAAATATTATGACGTTTAATTGGAGCTGCTGTTTTTGTGAAACATTTCTGTCCCTTTAATGTAGCTTGCTCCATGGGGTAGACAATGGGGAAGTCTGTGGGCATTTTCTGGTGTTCCTTTCCTCTGCTTTGTTACGACAAGAGGCCATAGACTAAAACTAGAGGGTTAGATGTAATGTAAGAAAGTTTTACTTCACTGAGAGGGTGGTAGATAAGTGGAATAGCATACCAGCAGATGTAGTAGCGGTTAATGCAGTAAGGGAATGTAAGCATGCATGGGATAGACATAAGGTTGTCCTGAACACAAGACAGAACCAAGGACCAAACAAGGTTTGCGTTTTTTACAGTAGGAAAAATGGGCAGACTAGATGGGCTGAATGGTTCTTTTCTGACATTAAATTCTATGCATGTACTGTTTGTTATAGTAAGGGTAGGAAACAGTTAAGTGTATGTCATTTCCTTGCACTTGCTATGGGACTTGCTGGCATTAGAATCCTAACAATGGCAGAGTGTATCTGCTGGTATTCCACTACTAGTGCTTACCCTCTAATGCAGCCGCTGGGGTCAGAGGTCAACACAAGCGATGCTGCATTGGGAAATTCATACATTCACCCCAAAGAACACAAAAGAAGAGAGAAGCAGTTGTAGAGCAAACCAGCTGTCCCACTGGGAAAAATGAAATTCCCCCAAATTCCCATTGATTTAAATGGGCTTTTAACCCCTTGAATGCCAGAGAGGTCTCCAAAGAAAGCAAGGTGTTGGAGACCTCTCTAGCATTCAAAGGGTTAAAAAAACAAATTTGCCTTAATAAGAAATGTTCTCTTTCCCCCATGATGCAACTTATTTGATCCAAATATACTCCTCACGCAACAGGACAATTGCAATATATCGTCAAAAAGCAGAGTTGCCATAAAGATCATAGTATCCCCAACTTATGCACAAATCTTTTTGTGTATTTGGGAACAGGATTACATTTGTAGTCCTATTCATGCAAAGATTGTGCTGTTAAAGGCACAACATGACCATCTTGTGCTGATATGCAATGCGAGATTTTCATGTTCGCCTTTGCAACACTGCGACCTGCTGAATGCGGCTTGAAGCAGCACGCTATTAAAAAAGGATACCCTCCTCATTCTTTTTGTTCATTGAGCTCACTGTTAGAGGTTTACATGAGCTTTCACACTTACATTTTAGCATCTTTACAGCCACCTTTTGCAGGGAGCCATCGTCCAGCTTCAGCTGAGCTTCTCTGACAGAACCAAACTCTCCTGAGGAGAAAACAAATTAGACAAAAACAATGAACAAGAAATCAGGCTGCATGCAAAGCAGCATCTGCCATACCTCAAACAAGAAAATGTCAGTCTCACTTAGCACTATAGATTGGAGTGGAAATATGGTGTTAGCATGGTAAAAGCAATTCTTCCCTTGAAGAACTCATTTAAAAGAAGGCCTTACCTGGATAAGAGTTCTTCTTACAGCAATCAGTTACAAATATTGGTTTTTACATTGTATCTACATTAGAAAGTACTTGTATATCTCTGAAGGCTGCATTTAGTTCTCAACCACTCACAACAGACTTAAAGGGATAGTAACACTTCGTTTTATCTTTATTTTCTTTTGTAGGCATTAAAAAAACATGAAGAAAGATATAAGTCTTATCTCTCAAACCTTTATGGTTTAAGAGATATTCACAAGCAAAGTTTCCCCCTCCCACCCCTTTTACTTAGTGTAAGCCATCTCTTCTCAGATGTGAATCTGGTTGTAAGACCAGACAGATAACAGAAGGGGACAATCTTCTTACAATGAAAACAATGAAAGCCCTTCCCCCCTTGACAAGTGTTTTAGCTTTTTCCCTTATCTTAATTGAAGATTGTCCCTCTCTGCAGTCTACCTGGGCACCTCCCTTCAGATCTGGCTGAACGGGGGGGATACTTTGCTTGTGAATATCTCTTAAACCTTAAAGGTTTGAGAGATAAGACTTATAGCGTTCTTCATGTTTTTTTTAATGCCTACAAAATAAAATAAAGATAAAATGAAGTATTACTATCCCTTTAAAGGGATAGTAATACATACTGTTTAAAAAAATTCATTTTGTAGATATTAAAAATTTACAGTAAATGCCCAAAGTCCCATCTCTCAAGCCTTTATGGTTTGAGAGATATTCAATGTCAAAGTTCCCCTTTCCCTGACGTCAACGCACTGTCTGACTGCAGGGGAATCTGGTCCTGGGACCAGCCCGCGGCTCTGTAGCAGAGCCAAGATTGCGTTATTGAAACAGAAATCCTTCACTGGAACGGTCTTCTAAGTGTGCTTGCAAACCAAGCTCTGCTGAAGTGCCTCCGCCAGTCCCGGGACCGCATTCCCCTACAGTCAGCTAGAGCACTGGCGTCAGGGAAAGGGGAGGGAGGGGGGAAGTTTGACAGTGAATATCTCTCAAACCATAAAGGTTTGAGAGATGGGACTTCAGGCATTTAGATTACATTTTTTAATATCTACAAACTGAAAATGTTAAAAAAGTATGTATTACTATCCCTTTAATAGATTTATTAAAAACAGAATGGTACAAGGATAGTAAAGAAGGAAGGCAGCACATGTTTGACTTATTTATGAAAGCTTTATTAGACAAAATAGGTCAAGAATAAATAGTCAACATTTTGGTCGCAAGATTAAGGACCGGGGGGGTGCAACACAGTGCTTTGCAACACTCCCATCCTGAAGGGGTAATGTAGATTCATGCACTTTGCTGGATTCAGTTTGAAAGAACTTCCAGCAACTGTTATGCCCACATCCACGGACCTGACACCCAGGACTGACCCAAGGTGGTATCTTTTGAACAAAGGCACAATGGCAGCATTTATAGGGGCTGTTAGGATTTTCAGGCCACAGTTAAGTAAGTAGAGTTTATTAAATAGGGGCATTAGTTCTCCTTTATACTATAACTAGTTGAAGAGCCCGTTACATGGGCCACAGTGCCACTGCCAGCCGGTCGCTGGGCAGTCATGCGCAGTAGAGACTGCCCGCGCCGTGGCTGATACAGAACTGGCGCTGGCAGTCTCTACTGCGCATGACTGCGTTGTTACACACGTTTTAGCAAATTATTATATAGGATAATAGCTCCAAAAGTAACCCATAATTTACCTTAATCAAAAGAGAAAATCCTAATGGCCACTAAGAATCAATTCTACATAGATTGCAATGTTCTGCCATTATTCCGTTATTAGTGTTGGCATAACCTCAGGAAATAATTAGAATTTACCTTTCCCCAGAGTCCGTCCCAGGGTGAACTGCTGCTGCTGAATGAGGACGTCTTTAAGTTTGGATTTCAGCTCTTCACTAATCCCGATACTGTCCACTGTAAATGCACAGCATTAAAAGTGAATATTTATCAATTATGTAACAGCCTGCTGGTTTGTCTGAGTTGGTACTCTCCCAGCATGCACTGGGGTATGCACACCAGAAGCACTGTCAACTGTGTTGTCAATCACAATGGAACAGGTTCCTGAAAACGTATAATTAGAAAGGACTTTATGCACACACAAAAAACTGTGGGATTTTGAATCCACTCACCTGCATTAGGGACTAAATAAAAATAAACAAATAAATAAGTAAAAACTTGTTCCAAAATCCCCATTGATTTAATTGGGGCTTTTAAACCCTTGAATGCTAGAGAGGTTTCCATTGCATTGCTTTGCGATGCACTGGAGACCTGTCTAGCATTCAAGTAGTTAAAACACTATTTAACTCAATGAGGACTTTTATTTGATGCATATGGTGAGTTGGTTTGCTACAGAATTGCGCCAATTTTTTTTTTTGTGCATAAGGCCAGTGGTGGAGCTCTGGTATCATTCTCCAGTAAGGCCTGAGAGAGGCACACTTGTCATGTAAAAGGTATAAAAGGCAGAAGGATATGGCAGAAACAGAGAAATGTGGGGGACAAAGGTGGATGGGGTCCGAGAGGAGGGATGGGTGGGCAGAGAAAAGTGGGGGACAACGGTAGATGGGGCCCGAGAGGAGGGATGGATGGGCAGTGAAAAGTGGGGGACAAAGGTGGATGGGGTCTGAGAGGAGGGATAGGTGGGTAGAGAAAAGTGGAGGACAAAGGTGGATGGGGTCCGAGAGAAGGGATGGGTGGGCAGAGAAAAGTGGGGGACAACGGTAGATGGGGCCCGAGAGGAGGGATGGATGGGCAGAGAATAGTGGGGGAAAAAAGTAGACGGGGCCTGAGAGGACGGACGGGTGGGCAGAGAAAACTGGGGGACAAAGGTGATTAGACAGGAGTAGCAAGGGGGGTGATGTGCGAGAGCAAGAGAGAGAAGGGGGTGATCAGCTTGGAGAGAGGGAGATGATCAGATAGGGAAGGGAGAGAGAGGAAAGTTATCAGAGAAGAAAGGGAGGGATAGAGACATGAGAGAGGGATACATCTGAGAGGAAAAAAAGGGAGGTGGTCCGAGAGGGAGACAGGTGATCAGAAAATTAGAGAGAGAAGGTGGTGATGAGCGTGGATAGAGGGAGATAATTAGGGATGAAAGAGGGAGGTGATTAGAGAGGGAGGCAATCAGAGAGAGGGATGAGATCAGGGAGAGTGAAAAAGATAAGGAGAGAGGGAAGTGATCCAGAAGGAAAAAGAGAGAGGGAAGTGATCAGAGAGTTGAGAGACGGAGGTGATCAGTGTGAGAGACAGGGGATTAGAGAGATAGAGAGAAAGAGGTGATGAGCATGGAGAGAGGGAAGTGATCAGAGAGAAAGAGGGAGGTGATCAGAGAGAAAGAGGGAGGTGATCAGAGAAGAAGAGAAAGAGACAGGTGAGAGATGGAAGTGATTAGAGAGGGAGGTGTTCAGAGAGAGGGAGGCTGTTATTCAGAGTGAAGAAGGGAGAGAGAAAGAGGTGATCAGGGAGGGGGAGGTTATCAGAGAGGGAGACAGAGATTTTCTAAGAGGAAGGTAATCAGAGAAGAGAGAGGGAGGAAGGTAATCAGAGAAGAGAGAGGGAAGTGATCAGAGAGGAAGTTGAGAGGGAGGTGATCAGAGAGGAAGTTGAGAGGGAAGTGACCAGAGAGGAAGGTAATCAGAGAAGAAAGAGGGAGGTGATCAGATAGGAAGGTAATCAGAGAAGAGAGAGGAAGGTAATTAGAGAAGAGAGAGGAAGGTAATCAGAGAAGAAAGAGGGAGGTGATCAGAGAGGAAGGTAATCAGAGAAGGGAGAAGGAGGTGATCAGAGAGGAAGGTAATCAGAGAAGGGAGAGGGAGGTGATCAGAGAGGAAGGTAATCAGAGAAGGGAGAGGGAGGTGATCAGTGATCCAATGTAGTTTATTTCCAATGAATATCATTTTGGGAGGATGACTAGGGGTTTAAACATCACAGTACAAGGTAAGGAAACTGGAGACATGACCCAGAGAAGTGTCCATGTCTGTCCTTGTTTCCTGTAATGGGTGCGCTCACTATGGAGACAATACAGAACAGGGTTATTACTCACATGTGGCTTCCATCAGCTCTGGCCCTCTCCTGTTAAATGACCTGGCGGCTGTAAACTGAATGACCGGTCCCCCTCGGCCCAGCATTGAGCCCAGCATGTTCCTAGGAAAGGAAAACAGGGATTCAGTTATATAATGAGGCTGATGTACTAAGAAGAACTGGAGCAATTAAGGGGCAAACTACAAGGGAAGAAATGAAATGTCCCATTAATTTGACTGGGGATTTGAACCCTTTACATGCTAGAGAGGTCTCCAACTCATTGCAAAACATGAAAGGGGTTAAAGACGCTATTTAAATCAAAGGCAATGTGTATTTGTCCCCTATGGTGCAGTTGGTTTTCTCCAGCATTGCTCCACTCTCTTTGTGCATATGCCCTTTAATATCTTTAACCCTATGAGTGCCAGAGGGGTATACAACACATTGCTTTGCAATGTGTTACGTACCCCTCTGGCACTCAAAGGGTTAAAGCTAATCATTTGCTACCATTTAAGATAATGTAAGGTACAGGTAGCTTTTATATAGTTAATAATACAATATTAAAACTTAATTTTGGTGATGGGCCACTTTAACCCCTTAGATATGTCCCTAGCATTCAGTAAAAAAAAATATATAATTATCACTTGCGGCTTTTACCTACCCAAAACGTGTCTCTTTCCTTCTCTTTCGGAGGAAGATTAGGGTCATAGCAACAACTGTGACCAAAGCAGTCAGGATTCCCAAAACCATTGGGACCCAGGACATTCGGGTATGAGGGTGCCTTTGTCTGCCTAAAAAGAAGCGTCTTATAAGTTTAAGCCAACACAACACTGGGCAATGTAATGTCATAAACAACAGAATCAACGTGTCATAGATTTATTGAAAGTATCAGTTCAGAATATAAACAAGAGCTGGTGTTCTACAGGTTGCCCAACACTGAGTTATAGCGTGCAGTGTCAGCGCAGTGCAGATGTATCCTTTTTTGGATGCACATAGAGAGTTACAATTCTATAAACATAAATGCATGGCATAGCCAGGATTTATTTTTCAGCAGAGCCTGGAACTCACATGGATAGACACAATTCATACCCTGGATTAAGTGTGTATGCATTTAATAAAATAAATAAAGGTATAGCAGCAGGGCCTGTGTTCAGATTGGTGGCATTTCTGACATTAGATTGTATTTTTTCCTAGAAAACTAGTTTGAGTAATTTATAGATGATGCTAATTAAGGCATCCCACACAGGCACTTCATGGCTTCGCTCTAAATTACCCCTCACAGTCACTGGCTATTAACACTTTCAGTGCTATGGGAGGCAGAGAATGCAATGCTGAACAGTTTCAGTGTGTGGGTGACATAATGTAGGACTAAATAAAACAGGATGTTCCTTAACACCTTAAGGACTGGTCATGTCAGGACCATCACCGTTTTTTCCCTGAAGGACTGGTGGCGGTCCTGGCACATCACATACTTTGTGCTTACAGCGCTCCTGCGGGAGAGATGTATGCATTAGTGGGTCTGAAACTGACTGTCCTAAGACCGGAGCGGTCTCTCTCTCAGACCCCCATTCGGTGCGCCAGTACATGTCATCAGTCACATGTGCCAGCATGCCTATATAGATCAAATTACTCCTTATGGGAAGGTCACTTCCACGGATCGCTCGTCGTTAAGGGGATAAAGTGGACCTATCACCTTGAATTTTCTTTGCATATTTCAAAACTTAAAGGGATAGTAATGTTTCACAAAAACAGCAGCTCCAATTAATCTTCATAGTATTTGGGCCATGAAGAGTGTTATTTCATTACTGTGAGCATTGTAGTTCAAGAGTAATTGAATGATAAAGTATCCCCCTCCTGCCCCTTTTACCTAGTCTAAGCCCCCACTCCTCAGATGTGGAATCCAGTCCATAGACCAGACAGCTCACATCAAGGGTCAATATTCTTACTGTGGGAACAATGAAAATCCTATCCCCTTGACAGGTTTTTCATCTTTTTCCCTTATCTTAATTGCAGTCTACCTGGGCACCTCCCTGCTGCTTTAACCTGAGCAGTGTTATATCAGTAGAAGGGGCGGGAGGGGATACTTTATCATTCAATTACTCTTGAACTACAACTCTGACAGTATAGAAATAACACTCTCTATGGCTCAAGTACTATGAATATTAATTAGAGCTGCTTTTATAATGAAACATTACTATCCCTTTAATTCAAAACTGTCCATGTCTCATATTAATCAAAATTCCAGCAGATGTAGAGTTCAGGAGGTATTCACACTTTTTTCTGGGAAAAGTAAAAATCTGGTCAGCACATAGCTTAATTAGCATATGAAAGGTACTTGAAAACCTTCATTAGCTTATGATACAGCTCTGAAAATGTTTAATTAGCATAAGAAACATCAATGAAAAGCTTAATTAACACATGAAATGTCACTGGTGCTGCACAACTACTACAATTAGCATACATTAGCATATGGTAACAAGTATGAATATCTCCTTAATTGTACTTCTGCTGGTCTTTTGGTTAACACGACACATAGGCAGTTTTTAATGCAGTTTTCTAATATGCAGACTTGAATTAATGTGAAAGTTCTACTTAATTATCATAATATATAAATCTAAGTAATATTTTTCCCCCACAAAAACAGACTTTTATAAGATACAAGTGACTTGGAAAGCTCTGTGAAAATCCTCAAAATTGTTTTCGGTGATAGTGTCCCTTCAACTATCGTCGTGCCAAGGGTGTGTGCAATGCATTTCACTGTAATGTATTGCATACCACTCTGGCACGCAAAGGGTAAACTTTTATCACTTGCTTGATAATCAGATATGGCCCATAATCTCAAATGACTGCCTACACATACACGCGAGGAGCGCTGGGCCATGTGCACACACAAAAGGGGAGAATTTTTGGCACAAATCAGCTGCACCATATGGGACAAATAAAAATGACGATTGATTTAACTCATTGAACGCTACAGAGTTCTACAGTGCATTGCAAACCAATGCTTGGGAAATATCTCTAGCATTCATTGAGTTAAAAAGCTCATTCAAATTAAAGAGCATATTGGGAACTGTATTTCTTCACTATGGTGCAGGTGGTTTGTCCAGAATTAACCTTTACCCTTTCTGTGGCTAGGAGTAAATTTAAAATATACATGAACCCTTTTCAATAAGATATTTAATTTTATAACTTCAGTTTATATGGGATAAAGAGGAAGGATCTAGGGGACGATTGATTGTAGGTGGTGAATATTTAAAGTGGAACTAATACCTTACAATAATGACAGTAAAGATGTTTCAAAATTTACTATATGTTAAGTTACCCATTTTCTTTATTTAAAGCAGAACTATCATCAAACTTAAATTGAGTCCCAAATCGTTATAACCATAGTTACATGCATATACATACTTTTATTTTGCTCTATAAGTCCAGCATTAGTGAGAAATAGAACTTTTTATGAAGGCAGCAGGAATCTTGCAGTAGGTGCTCTCTGCGCCTACGCCGTCAGTCCCTTCCAGTGCCTTAAGGTACCAAGGAATTAAACTCGCCAATCATGAAGGTGAAGGGGACGGACAGCACAGACTCAGGGATGCCTTCTCTGCAAGACGTCTACAATGTTGCCCGCTGCTGCTGCTTGCCGAACAAGTTTTATTTTTCATTAATGTCGGACTTATTCAGCAAAATAAAAGTTTGTATATGCATATTGCTATGGTAATAAGGATTTGGGGGACAATTTAAGTTTGATGAGAGTTCTGCTTTAAAACAATGGTCTGAGATAGAATGTGGAATGTTAGTACTTGGCTGGCAGAGAGTAATAAATGGGAGGGAGAGGAGTATGAAATGTTATTGTCTGGCTGGCAGGAGAGAGAGAGGAATGTGGAATGTTATTGTCTGGCTGGCAGGAGAGAGAGTAATGTGGAATGTTAGTGTCTGTGTGGCACATATGAGAGAGAGCAGTGTGGAATGTTAGTATTTGGCTGGCAAGGAGGGAGGCAGGTGAGTGTGGATTGTTAGTAGTGTCTGGCTGGTAGACAGAAGCAAGTGTGAATGAGAGGTGTGTGGAATGATACTATCTGGCTGGTATGCCAACCACCGTCATCTAATGTGCAAATATATTATGCTAAATATCTAGCACTTTGCATTTTTCACTACTTTGAATTCTGGGATGGCAGATAGGCCTGCAGCCACACTGCCATCCCAGAATTCCATGACATGCCAGGACTGTCACCAGTCCTTAAAGTCCAGATCGGTGTGACGATCCTGGCACGTCAACGATCCTTAAGGGGTTAAATTATTTTTCAAATATATTGTGGACCTCTCTATCATCCAAAAGTTTAAATAATAACTGACAAATAAGTATACCTAATAATCTCATACACTACTGTTTGAAATAAAAAAAAGCCCGATATAGGTGATTTTGAAAGCTCTTTCAAAATCCCCTATATTGTTATAAGGTGTTAGTTCTGCTTAACCCTTTAAGTGCCAGAGAGGTATGCAACGCATTGGTTTACAATGCACTGCATACCCCTCTGGCATTCAAAGGGTTAAATAGTAGTGTTGAGAGAAATACATCAAACAAGACATATATAGTGGGGTGCCACACAAAATTTGGGAAATGTATCCATTTTCCACTTATAAATTTGCATAGTCATTTTTAGAATCCCAAGAATAGAACCACCAGGTGTGCGTGTGAAGTCAAAATGATGAGCTAATGCCGGTACCCACCATCCACCAGTTTGGACAGGCAGGAAGTGAAATCGCCTTGCACGCAGCCAAGTAGCTATTTTTGGAAAACCCATCAGGCACAGCTTATACAATTTCCTAATTTAAATGAATGCCAGCTATGCAGGATGGAATTAACGAGTAAGAAAATAATCAGGAGAGAACAATCACAACTCATTTGTCTTAAGCTTGAAATTAATTAAACCATTAGCTGTTAAAGCTGAAAACCTTTCCATTACTGTTTTTTTTCCAGGAGATAGGGCAGTATGTACAAAAGAAAATTAGAGCAATTCTGGGGCCAAACAACTACACCACAGGGGAGAAATTCAAATTCCGATTCATTTAATGGGGATTTTTATCCCGTTGAATACTTGACAGGTCTCTATTGCATTGCTTCACACTGTGTTGGAGCCCTCCATACCATCCAAAGTGTTAAAAGCACCATTAACCCCATCCCGACAATGGACGTACATGTACGTCCCGCAGAATCTGTCACTTAGTGACAGAGGACATACATGTACGTCCAGGAAGTCGTTGAAGGTAACGGGGTGAAAAAAGTTCGGCGGGCGCTAAGTGCCAGGGGTTAAAATCAACTGACATTTTAGGATTGTCTGTTTCTCCCATATGTGTTGTGTTCCCCAGAACTGCCCCAGTTCAGGAAAGTTTTAAGAACTGCTGTTTAAAGCGGCTCAAAAAGTGTTTGGCTACAAGTATTAATTGTTTTGCAAAATGCTAAAATAGACATATAACAGTAAGTGCCCGCTGGACAAAAAGACCTCCCTTGGTCTAATTAAAGATACATTCACACTGTAGTCTGCTGCACTATGACTCGAGACATCCATATAGTAAAACATGAAAATATTTATTTGATCAATTAAAAACGAAATAATACTTATCAAATCCCTGGACTTGTGCTGACATATTCCCCAAATACCCGGAGGTATGGAAGGATCAACGCGTTTCGTGTATTCACCACTTAATCATGATGACTATGTTTTTAATTGATCAAATAAATATTTTCATGTTTTACTATATGGATGTCTCGAGTCATAGTGCAGCAGACTACAGTGTGAATGTAAGTTTTAAGAACTCCCGAGGCTCCTGGTGGATTTGTAAATGGCCACCCCCTCCAAATATAGGTTATCATTTAGGATCTTTAAGTTTAGTTTTATCCTTCCTCTTTCTTTCTCCCTATGGTATGTCCAAGCATTAAAATTGCCCCTGCTCCAGTTTAGTTTAGTACATAAGTCCAATTGGGAAGATTTAGAAAAGTGGAGCTAAGAGAAAAATGGCTGTAACCAGTGCTAAAACTTAGGTTCGGCATTGAAAAAATTACCAACACCCGTTTAGGGCATGTTGGTGCTTAGAAGTAGAGTTTCTGGAGAAGTGACGTTACTGTGATCGAAAATTTTGGCACAGCGAAATTATAAAGAAAACTCAATGTGACAATTTAGCCAAAGAATTGTCGCAAGAATCGTAATACCAGGTATAATCTGTTCTTAACACCTTAAGGACTACATGACGTACTATGACCGTCATGGTCCTTATACCCTTTAGGACCGATGACGGTCATAATACGTCACATACTTTTTACTTACAGAGCTCCACTGGGAGCACTTTAAGTGAAAATAGGGCCTAAAATTGACCGTTCCAAGACTGGAGCGATATCTTTCAGGCCCCACAGAGGCACGCAGATACACGCAACAGGTCACGTGTACCGGCGCATCCGCAAAGATCAAAGAGGTCCTTATGAGATGGAAACATCTCAGGACCGCTGGTCCTTAACCCCTTAAGGACCGGGAAAATCTGAGGTAATTTTCCCTTAAGGACCGTTTTGATTATGTCTTTGTTCAACAGTGTTTTCCCTCTTAGGCTTTTATTTCACCCCCATAAATTATAAACAGTTTTTTTAAGCACAAATAGGGCTTTCATTTGATACTCTACTTATATGGATAACCCACCATTTACTTTATTAAAATTAAAAAAAGGTAAAAAAATTTAAAAAAAAAAAAAAAATTTTGTTTTTTCTCTTGGGATCAATTGGGCACAAAGGGTTAATTTTTTATGGCAACTGCATGAAAGGTATGACCGGTCAGTCATACCTACAAAATGTGCAGTTTAAAGTGGCCACTGTCCCCCCCTTGGGTGAAAATCCCCATGTCCCTTTTTCCCACCCTATTTTGTCACTTTTTTATCAGTGACATTTGGCGGTGTGAATAAGTGTATTACATAGCTCCACAACAATCACACTTCCAATATTGTTTAATAAGATTATTTAAAAAAAAAACAAAAAAAAACCTTTTTTGTAAAAAAAAAGAGTGGGTTGTGTTTTTAAAAAAACAAAAAAAAAAAGTATCATTGCAGGTTAGAAATTGACCTGCATTTAGCAAGCCTCTGGCACCAGTAGTGAAGGGGTTAATACCCCCAGCTTCTGTATTCTCATTTGCCACTAGGTGTCTCCTCTCTACTTCTGTCTCCCTCACTTTGATAGCAAGGGAGACAGAGGTAGAAGAGACACGCAGAGACAGCATGCTTTCTGTGCTGCCTCTGTCTCATGCTTTCTGTGCTGCCTCTGCCCTTACTCATTTATAAATCAGACCTGACGTTTTCCCTAGTTGCCTTGCCCTAAAGACGATTCTCACACAAGGACTAAGAATGTTTTTTATAAATCCCCCCTATTGTTCCATACTAAGTGATTGAGCGGTTAACCCTTTTCTGTATCTGGTAGATTGTGTTCAATGCATTGCTTAGTTTATTTGAAGATTTACATATTTCAGCAAATATGTAGGGCTGGGGCAGTGAATTGTTGAATACAACTCCCCTCATCTTCAGCCACTTTAAGCTACTGGGGACTACCCCTGGTATAGGGTACATTTAAAGGAAAAACCTAAGAATAAATCTACATTTATCTTAAAGTGACAGTAAACCTCCTTTTTGACTTTACATATTCTGCAAGTGCATAATATATAGTTAAATTGCCTGTACCTTTTATTTTCTCCATTTTCACCTATTTTTTTAACCTGTTTTTGTTTCTGGAGAGTTTTGTTTCAGGGACTGTGAAAACAGGGATGGTGATACAATGTTGCACCTACGTCTGATACAACATACAGAGCACTCAGTTTTGCAGGATTAGTGTTACATTGTATCACTGCCCCTGCTTTCACACACCCTGACAAAAAGCTCTCTGGATACAGAAATTCAATAAACTCACTGTCAGCGACATAAAGGTGTAAAATATAGGTGAAAATAATAATAACAATAATAATAAGTATACACAATCTGAGTTTATCTAGTCACTTTAATCTTGGCAGAGAATCCTAATGGCCACTGTGACTCAATCCTTTGTGGATTGATTCTCCATAATAAATCTGTAACTAGTTCTTTACAGTTTGCACACTATATATAAATGAACAGCATGCACTATAGACTAAGATATCCAACATGGTGATATCTTAGTGCATTGGCTCCATCAAATTTCATAGGGATTGAAGAAGTGATATCACTGGAGAAGTTATCTCCAGTTTATCATGTCTTTTTCACACCTTAGTGCATCTCTCCCCTCAGCTGCTGGAGATAACTCCTATCATACTCAAGCAGCCAATGGATGTTGAGGATGAAAGGAGTTGTAGTTTACAACAGCTCTAGGTCCAAAGACTGACTACCCCTGTTGGATGGTAGAACAATTTATTCCACAGTTCCAATCAAAGAGGAACCACACTGAGGATGACTGAAACTCTATAGAATGCTCAATATAAAAAAAACTAGTGTAAAAGCCTGTGTACACGGGCCAAGGTCCGGGTGATGTTAACCCTTTGACTGCCAGAGGGGTACGCAACACATTGATTTGCAATGCATTGCGTACCCCTCTGGCATTCAAAGGGTTAAGAGGCCAGTCCTGCTCTGCGTACTGCCATCAACGCAGTCATGCACTGTAGAGACTGCCCAAAAGCACAGAATGGTCCCAGCACAGAACTCCCAGCATTCCGCACAGAATACTCCCAGCACAGAACTCCCAGCATTCTGCACAGAATGCTCTCAGCACACAACTCCCAGCATTCCGTGCATTCGGGCAGTCTCTACTGTGCATGACGGCTTCTGACAAACATCCTAGCAAATTATTATATAGGATGTTTCTGATTACAGAAAATGCAATTTATAATTAATAGAGTTTTTTGTAGAATAAATGTGCCCTTTTATAAACATTTTTATAATATTATTCATTTGTATTGTATTTATTTTATAATACATGTTAAAGAAACCAATTCATTCTACATGCTTTTCCTTGCTGCCGACATTGCTACAAACCAATATATATAGGCTCGCAATCACACGTGCCCTTATCAAAACTACACTTGTGCTGTACGTAACCATTAGTTGAAGCAGCTTTTCCAAAACTTCTAACTGTGACTTTACATTAATATGGATAGTATTTTGTTGTAAAGAAATAGGGACAACCGGTGCTGAAACAGAGCCTTACAACCCTCACCCCCACAAAAGCCTCACTCACCCTAATTTTGGAATCTGTGGACTAGATATAAATGTATATATTACTAATCATCAAGATCCCTCAACTAGAAGAAGTGAGATTTAGGCCCATTTCAGAAGGATGTCACAAAACATAGAGGTGATTTGTTGTGTCTCCCATGCTGATAGGTAAGCTGTGTCTTTACTGTGCTCACATATGACTGCAGTAAAGATGAAGCATGGCTTATCTACATAGCAGCCTATAGGGCCGCTGTCAGATCTTTCACTAGCTACACTGGATGTTGCAATTCTCTTCTTAACCTCCATTGAATGGCCCACCCACATAGGTAGCAGCTAATAGTTTCTGGCTGTTGCACAAGTGCAAAAGCCTTCAACCTTGAAATAGCCACCCACCCCAGATTGGGATCATTATAGGAACACAGGAGAAGGTGAGTTCAGGTGTTCAGAACAAGAGTGACAAAAATATAGCAGCCGGCTGCAACATTTCTGTTGTTGTGTGTGCCCTGATAGTTTCAGCAACCAAACACTGTTAGATTGAAGAACAATATGCAGCGTGCACTCACCAGCCTCTTCTTTGGAGGCCTCCAGGAGAAAGTCACTCCAAGGTCCGCAGCCAGCAGCATTTGCTATACAGACTCTGACAGTCAGATCCTTCTGTGGGTTCCAAATGGTCAGATTGGCTTGGTTCCCCTGTACAAACTGTTCTCCCTGGAAAGAAAGCAAGTTGTTGTGAAAGTCGAAGGGGTTAAATAAGATGACAAACACTTAGAACATTTAGAATTCAGAATGGTATGTGGGTAGCTACAGAGGAGCAATTCTGTTGTAAGCAAAACTGCAGCACTTGGGACAAATGTTCCCCATGATTCCCCTATGGTTTGCTCCACACTTTCTCTCCTTAGCTTCCTTAATATAGCCCTAAAGATCATATATGGGTAATGAAGTCTCTTCCTACACATATCAGGAAACACGGACATACAAAATAATATCTATAATCATTTTCTCTACACATCAGTCACAATATAGTTTCATATTTAAATGAGAACTAACACTAATAACACCCACATCCACTTACAGTACTATGGACAGAAAATCTAAATGGCTCCTATGAATGTTGCCCTTGTGCCACTGCTCAAGAGACAACATATTCAATCAGGCCGACATGACAGTTGCCGGAAATGTTTTGAAACTGGAGACATCAAAGTGCGTGAAACAGAGGGTGTGTAAAATGTTGTGAAGCAATACGCTGCATACCACTTTGGTCCTTAAAGGGTTAAAATTACTATGTGCACTGAGCAGTGTTTGAGGTCCTCCTAGCAACTGACATTTTTGCCTCCCTGGACCAAGGAACAAGACAAAAATTAACAGAGGCCATTAGGATTTTTTGGCCATAGTACCATTATCATTTGGGATAGTTTCTATTCATTATAAATCTCATAATTGCCAGACAGAAGCAGATACTTATGACCACACTGAAAGCTAAGGAGTTTAACCCTTGGAGGTGAGGTGCATTGGCTCTTCTGCCCCCAGAAGAGTCAGGCTCAGTCTAGTCTGTGCGTAGGATGGTGTGAAGGCAGGTGCAATCCAGTATCTACTGAGCCGCAAATGTAACAATTGCCGTAACTAGAAGACCAGACTAAGCAGCACCCTAGAAGTGGTCTACCTTCAGCTCAGTCTACCATACACAGATTCATGGGCTTTATACACACTGTCAGCTAATGTACAAAGAAAAACTGGTACAATTCTGGGTCAAATCAGCTGAACCATAGGGATCAAATAAAAATTCCCATTGATTTAAATGGGGATAAAAGCCTCACTGAAATCAACTGAATTTTTATTTGCCCCATATTAAACAAATGGTTTGTACAAGAATTCTTACTCCATCGGGTTCAATGCAACGCAAGGTCCTTCTGCCAATGCCGGGCTTCAACTTCCATCATCCCCCACCAGCCAATGGCTGTAGTCTGGCAGCAGCTGGAGGGCTTCATGTTGCCCACTAATGGTCTAAGAGGTTCTTCAGTCTGGGCTTGGGGACTATTAAAATTGCAGGAAGTGAAACACCCAGAGCCGATTTCCAGCCAGGTCAGTGACCTGGTACCTTTTGTCTGTGAACCAGTACATTTTATCAATGACTCTGTACATATTTGGGCACTTAATCCACCAAGAACAGGGTGACCTAGTACATTTTAATGTATAAAATCACCACTGGAAATACTCATGTTGATTAAAACAAACAGATTATGGAGTCCTGCTCCTTTACTATCCCTGAAACCAGGCTGGCAAATGAATCACCATTCAAGATCAGTACTGCACAAAGGCTCTCGCAGTATTAACCAATGAATATCTGTTCTCTCCAAAACACAAAAACATACAGAGCGATAGCAGCAGTGAGACAAAGTGATCCAGTGATCTCCGCTTGAATCCCTTACTTACTAGTGTTACATTTTCCTGTTCCCACTGTACTTTGTAACCCAACAAGCTGTAGTTTTCCAGATCTGGGACCACCTCTTCCCATTCTAGGACCAAGCCAGAGTCTGTCCTGACCACGTGGACATTCTGTGGTGCAAGTTGTGGCACTATAGAAAAAAACAAAAAGATTTGTTAGGATCCCTGATAATCAGCTGACAAAACAGTACAAGGCACCAACTATGTCACATCTCAGTTATCACTATTACAATAGTTAAACATGCAATAACTTTAAATCTACTCTGAAATCCTACTATCTGGATCTCTAGCACCAAGCACCACCTATTGATTCAAACAACAATGCATCCTGCAGCACTTGACACCCTGATAACTTGCTGTCTGTCTCCTATTACTCATTTAGTCTGTAAGCTCTTTGAAGCAGGGGCTTCTTTCCTATTGTTTGTATGATTGTGACACTTATGTTAACCACTTTTATGGTATTTATTATACTATACTACTGCTGTAAATAGCTGTGTACACTGTTTGCAGAATTGCCTTAATGGCAGCATGTATTGTGTAAAAAATGCTCTGCCAGTGGCATGTAATGGTGCATTGTCTTGCTGCTAGCATATAGGTTTATTGCCTTGCTTGTAGCATGTAATGGTTTAATGCTCTGCTGGTGGAGTGTAATTCTCTGCTGGTGGAGTGTAATGCTCTGCTGGCAGCTTGTAATGATGTATTTCTCTGCTAGTGTAATGTAATTGTGTACTGCCATACATGTGGAATGTAATGGTGTATAGTCTTGCTGGTGGCATGTAATGGTGTAATGCTCTTCTGGTGGAATGCAATGGTATTTTGCCTTGCTGGTGGCATGTAATTCACTGCTAGTGGACTGTAATAGTGTATTGCCTTGCTGATGGCATGTAATAGTGTAATATTCTGCCAGTGGAGTGTAATGGTGTAATACTCTACTGTGGCACGTAAGGGTGTAAAATGCCCTGCTAGTAGCATGTAATGATGTACTGCTCTGCTAGTGGAATGCAATTGTCTGCTTTGGAGGCATGTAATGGTGTAATGCCGTTAGTGAATTATAATGAGGTATTGCTCTGCTGGTGGAATGTAATTGTGTATTGCCATAATGGTGACATGTAATGGTGTAGTGCTCTGGTGTAGTGTTCTGCTGGTGGTATGCAGTGGTATATTACCTTGCTGGTTTCATGTAATGGTGTAATGACCTTCTGGTGGCATGCAATGGCATATTGCTTTGACGGTGGAATATAAATGTATATTGCCATACTGGTGGAATGTAATGTGTATTGTCTTCCTGGCAGCATATAATGGAGTAATGCTCTGCTAGTGGAATGTAATGGTATAATAGTCTGCTGGTCATATGTAATGCAGATACCAAAAGGTACCCAGTGGTGCTGAAACTCACCCCAGACCATGATGCAGTGAGACCTTGACAATTTACTGTGACAGGAATGGACACAATTTGATATTTGTAGGAATTTATGTGTAATTTTATTATGAAAACAACAACTTTGAGAGTATTTAATCACTTGAACAAAAATGACAGACCTAGCAGAACAGCCTCTAAATATATTCTGACTGAGTCATCATTCTCTAAGTGACGCAATGTGAAGAAATTCAGAAAAATCTTAATAACAACTTGCTTGCTAATGATAGGACATAAAGAAACATTTAGCATTTGCATCTGTTTGCATGTAAATGATGAGTGGATAAATATTTAAAGGGGTCCTGAAAACAACTTGTGAAGCCTGATGACGAAATACATTTTGTAGCATAAGAGGCGCTATCTTAACCCTTAAAGGACTGGGGTGTGTGTGCAATGTATTGTTTTGCAATGTGCTGTGCACAGCTCTGGTCCTTAAAGGAGCAGTAAACTTTTTTATGAAAAAGTATATATAGTGTAGCACTTTTCCAGCTACTTAAAACAAGGGATGCATATTTCCAGAGTTATTACAGTTTAAATTCTTTTTTTTTTTTTTTTTTTTACATAACCAGTGCCCTCTAGTGGTCAGACATGAATTAATTATTCTGTTGCAATCTCTAGGAGGGGTAGATCACTGACAAACAGTTCCCGTAGAATGTGATAGAAACGGCTGAGTCATGCTGTCAGTTTGAACCTTCAGGAAGTAATCACTCTGTAATTCACTTCTTGACATTTGAACTATTATAACTTTTGAATAAAACAACTGCCAGAGGTGGGGATATCCTTGTTTTTCTCAGCACGAAAAGCCCTATAACAAGAAGGTTTTCATTAAAAAAGTTCGCTGCTCCTTTCAATTTGCTGTGGGTGAAATCCACCACTCTCTTTTGTAAGTCTGCTTACTATCGAAGCAGACTTATTAAAGGGATAGTAATACTTAAGATGTAAAAAAATATATGTTGTAGGGTTTATGTCCCCGAATAAAACAAGGGTACTCCCACTGCTGAGAGATATTTTATTAAAAAATTATAACAGCTCAGACTTGAGTTTTTTTAGGTGCAATATCACAGTGGCCTGAAAATTTACAGTGGCGCTGTTGCTACACCATCCTATGGAGATTTACGGTCTACGGACTAGAGCAGTCCATAGGATGGTGTAGCAACAGCTCCACTGTAAACTTTCAGGCCACTGTGATATTGCACCTAAAAAAACTCAAGTTTGAGCTGTTATAATTTTTTAATAAAATATCTTTCAGAAGTGGGAGTACCCTTGTTTTATTCAGGGGATAAACCCTACAACATATATTTTTTTTACATTTTAAGTATTACTATCCCATTAAAAAGCCTGCTCTTTACTGATCATTACCCAAAATAGCCCCTGTCATCCATTTGGGGTCTCATATAACTGAAGCCTTCAGGTGGATTTTTTTACTGTCTCGTCCTTACCTTATTTTTACACAGGTTGTGGTACATCAGTACATGTTTATATGCTATGTGCTTGGCTTCACACAAACACCATAAGATCACGATTTAGAATTCTTATCTTAGAATTCATTGAATTTAGGCTAAAATGCTTGAAAACTCATTTATTGCAAATCATATTACTGTAAAGCAAACCAATTACCAAATAAAACATCTGAAGGACAAATTACATATGAAGTGGGTTTGTCCATCCAGTCCCTTCTGCCAACATCAAAACTTGTTGGCAAGAAAATTTTCAATTTGCTACAGACTTGTCCGGTTTATTAGATCTGAAAGGACTGTAACAATCAGTTGTTTATGACATAACCCAAAACTGTCACAAAAGGGAATTGTCAGGCTCCTGCTGATAAATTGATGCATAAATTGAATAATGAAGCCACAGTATTCTGACAATGAGGCATTTTGTTACATTTCTAACAACACAGTAATGAAAAAACAGAGATTTAGAGTTAAAATTCAGTGACAAATAGAGGGAGAGCAGCATTAAGGGACATATTTTCTCTAAGCTGCTACCTCTCTGTTATTTCTATAAATATGTGAAGCTCCTTTAGGCAAAGAAAGGTATGTATAATTTGATTTAAAATTGTTTGTTTCATTAAAGGGGCAGTGCTTCACAGTAGAAAAAAAAGAAGACTTTTCTTAACCCTTTGAGTGCCAGAGAGGTACAAAATTGGTTAAAAAATACTGCACAAGGGATCCTTATCTCTGACACTCCTAAGTAGCTTCACGCTGACTTTGCTTGATCAAACATTTTTTTAGCAGTGTAATTGAACACTGTATAATGTGTTAAATAAAGCACTCTTCTCGTGCACAATCAACCTGTTTTTGTGAAGTGTTTTGTTTTACCCCTTGAGTGCCAGAGTGGTGTATAACGCATTGCTTTGCAAACTCAAAGGATTAATGGAATTTATGTTAAATGTTTGATCGAGCAAGTTTCTCACTTATCCTATAATATAAAAGGCCAGAAGAATGTTTGTCCGATGCAGTCATGTGCAGTAGAGACTGCCGATGCAGTCATGCGCAGTAGAGACTGCTCGAACGGACCAAATGCGCCATCTTCCCAGTCGCTCTCCCAGCCCTATGTGCCCGGTGTCTGTCCCGGTATGTGAGGGAGCACTGGCCCCGGTCGAGCAGTGTCTAGCTGAGCCCGGAGGTGCGAGGTGCGTTCACGAACCCCCCTGCTCTGGGTCAAGACGCGCTCCTGCACGCACACCTGAGCCTGAGATGGTAGAGGCGCGCTCCCTCTCATGGTACCTCACGCGCTGCTGTTACTGAGGTGGCACGTGCAAGGACTGGCAGGTGCATGGCTATCTTAACCCTTTGAGTGCCAGAGGGGTACACAACGCATTGCTCTACAATGCGCTGCGTACCCCTCTGGCACTCAAACGGTTAACCCATTCATTGCCATTCACTTTGGCCCGTGTATACGGGCTTTTACACTAGTCCTATAATATAAAAGGCCAGATGTATGTTTGTCCGATCAATAAATGCTTAACTGTATTCTAGCTTTCTGTACTTAATCCATCAAAGAAACATTGGAAATAACCCAAGTCTCTATTGTGCATGAAATCTAACAAGTAAACAGTATGTGCAAAGCCATAGTGTGCATGCACAAACCTGTATCAGACACCAATATTTCGGGAATGGGGCCATTAATCAACAAACAGTAAGTGAAAGGACTGAATCTTCCATAAGATCTATTTCAAGATACCCATTTAGGAAATGTTGCTGCAGGCCCTGTATTACATTTTGTGCTGGCAAAAACTGTATAATGGGGAAGTACTACTTTTTTTCCCCGAATTTCATATATTATTTTTCTTTTTGTACAAAATCACAGTCTGTGAATATTGACTATGTCTTCTAAACTGCCAGATGTCAGCTTTATTATTCAATCTGTTCAAACATTATAAACCTTAGAAAACCAGCATTTAAAATTGAAATCCTTTTCGAACTATAACTATGGCAGTCCCACTACACTGCCATAATGTGAGGCAATATGCACTCTGGAAAATGTAATTTGCTGGGAAGCTCTTTGAGCCCCACTGAATTGTGCTTATTTTTAGATGACAGGTCTGGGAGAGCAATGATATGTTACAGAAAGCAGTTCCAAGGAAAGCAGCAAGTACATATCGGATGGAAAGACCAGGCTGTTTTCAAACTTAATTGTGCATTCCAAACTTGCTTGGTAGGGATATGGAGGTCAAATTATTCTATTTAAAGGGATAGTAATACTTAATATGTAAAAAAAATAAATTGTAGTGTTTATCCCCCTGAGTAAAAAATGATACTCTCACTGCTGAAAGGTGTTTTATTCAAAAGGAATTACAGCTCAAATGTGGATTTTTTAGGTGCAGTATCACAGTGGCCTGAAATTGTACAGTGGCGCTGTTGCTACACCATCATATGGACAGCTCTGGTGGATGGTGTAACAACAGCGCCACTGCACAATTTCTTGCCACTGTGATATTGCACCTAAAAAATTCAACTTTGAGCTGTAATAACTTTTGAATAAAATACCTTTCAGCAGTGGGAGTACTCTTGTTTTACTCAGGGGGATAAACCTTACAACACATTTTTTTTGTTTTTTCATTTTAAGTACTACTATCCCTTTAAGGAGCCTGGTTTTCTAATTAAATGGACATTGGGTTTTATGTATAAAGGAAAACTGGCACATCAGCTGCAGTTCAGGGGACATATAAAAGAAAATAATTTATTTAAATCGGGATTTTAATTAACTTTTTGAGCACCTGAGACTTGTCTAATGCCCTGCAGGCACTAAAAGGATTAACTTTCAGCATGTGGGTCACTAATCATGATGCAACAGCAACCTGGCACTGCAAATGAATTGCTCTTCCTCTCTGTATTTCCCTGGCATACAAAGACATCTGTGATCCTCCAGTGGTCAGGGGAGGGCTGGCAACTTGTGGCCTGGGGGCAAATACAATCAAGTGGTCCATTTCAACGATCGTTCCAGCCCACTGTCCCAGTCCATCCCTTTTTGTTCATTTTAAACTTGTTATTAATGCTGTGAAGTAAGGCAAATGATACCAAAGAGCTTAGAACTGGAATGGGGCTAAACTAGTGATAATACAGAGCATACAGTTCAAATGGAGTTACACTAGAGATAACATAGAGCTTACAATTGAATGGAAGCTAGACTAGTGATACCACAGAGCTTAAAAATGTAAAGCTACACTAGTGATACCATAGAGCTTACAATGGCAATGGGTTATGCTACTAGAGGTACCACTAGCTCCGTGGTATCAGTAGTACAGCTCTGTTTAAGTTGTAAGCTTTGTGATATCAGTAGTGCAGCACCATTTCAGTTGTAAGCTCTGTGGTATCACTAATGTAGCTCCATTTCAATTGTAACCTCTGTGGTATCACTAGTGTAGCTCCATTTACAGCAGCAAGAAGGAGATTGAGTGAGGCAGTGGCCCACCAGCCCAGACCTATGATCGGCCCAGGGGGCAATTGCCCCTCTGCCCCCCAGGCCAGCCCTCCCCTGCCAGTGGTGAACTGTGTCGGTTTTGGAGCATAATTCAAACGTGCAATATGTAGAATTAGCCTACACATCATAAAAGCTTTTACATGCTGGCATTTAACATTAGGTTTGTCACTAACATAAAAATAACATTGTAACATAGATGATGACGCTGAAAAAAGACACAAGTCCTTCAAGTTAACCACTGGGCGCTAAAGAGGAGAAAGGTGTCCATTGACTTGCAAAGGGGTTGAATCTTTACCATATCTCTTTCTTTGATTCAAAGGAAGGCAAACACAAAGCACACTGAATCCAATTCCAGTGTTGCTCTAAGTGGACGCCAAAATTCTTTTCAGACTCGAAAAGGCAACAAGGTATCTCCCTAGATTAACATCCTACCTGCTTTGAAACCAAGTCATAATACTGCTCTTCTTTAAAAAGGTAACCAAAATATCCACAGAATTTGCCTACACACCTTTCCTATGCTGTAAAATTTCCTTTACTTTGTTCCAGTCAAAAACACTTTTCTTCTAGTCTTAAAGGGATAGTAATATTTCATTTTATCTTTATTTTATTTTGTAGGCATTGAAAAAACATGAAGAACGATATAAGTCTTATCTCTCAAACCTTTATGGTTTAAGAGATATTCACAAGCAAAGTTTCCCCTCCGCCCCTTTTACCTAGTGCAAGCCATCTCTTCTCAGATGTGGAATGCAGTCCATAGACCAGACAGATAACAGCAGGGGACAATCTTCTTACTATGAGAATAATGAAGACCCTGCCCCCCTTGACAAGTTTTTCAGATTTTTCCCTTATCTTAATTGAGGATTGTCCCTCTCTGCAATCTACCTGGGCACCTCCCTTCTGATCTGGCTGAGCAGTGTTACATCAGTAAAAGGGGCGGGAGGGGGATACTTTGTCATTGAATTACTCTTGAACTACAACTCTGACAGAATTGATGTAACACTCTCCAAAGTCCAAATACTATGATAATTAATTAGAGCTGCTTTTATTATGAAACATTACTATCCCTTTAATGGATGTGCCCTTGTTTTTTAGCTTAACTCTTTCGAGTAAAGAGTTCCTCAGAGAGGTCTTTGTATTGGCCTTCATTATATTTTGTAAACTTAAAGGGATAGTAATACTTTGTTTTATCTTTATTTTATTTTGTAGGCATTAAAAAAACATGAAGAACGATATGTCTTATCTCTCAAACCCCCCCCCCCCCCCCCCCCGTTCAGCCAGTTCAGAAGGGAGGTGCCCAGGTAGACTGCAGAGAGGGACAATCTTCAATTAAGATAAGGGAAAAAGCTGAAAAACTTGTCAAGGGGGGAAGGGCTTTCATTCTTTTCATGCAAAGAAGATTGTCCCCTTCTGTTATCTGTCTGGTCTTACAACCAGATTCACATCTGAGAAGAGATGGCTTACACTAGGAAAAAGGGGCGGGAGGGGGAAACTTTGCTTGTGAATATCTCTTAAACCATAAAGGTTTGAGAGATAAGACTTATATCATTCTTAATGTTTTTTTAATGCCTACAAAATAAAATAAAGTTAAAACGAAGTATTACTATCCCTTTAAGATGCCTCTTTGATAATGTAAACAAACCCCCCATTTGACTAGTTTCTTCATATAATTAAAATCTTCCAATCCAGTTATCCACATTTTGTTGCTCGTCTCTGTTCTTTTCCAGTTCAGTAATATCGTTTTTAAAGACAGATGCCACACAGAACTTAGATACATTTCTTACAATACTGGTTGGAAGATTCATCTCTTTTGAAAGGCTGATGACAACCTCTTGCCCTCCAAGATTTTGTTGGATTACAACTCCCAGCTTCCTCTTTCACCAAAAGGCTTAAATGAAAACATATCTCATATGATTGGTGGGAGAAATATTTTATACATTTCATCTTGTGTGCATAGAAAACATTACTATGTTTTCTTAGAATGAATGATAACTCATCATTTATAATTTATATAAAAAACAGTGGCTCAAAAACTGGGTCATTTCAGGAAAGGGGGTGATGGGGGCATGTGGCTTTGTTTCAGCACCAACCGTCCCCATTACAATGCAACATAAGAGTATCCATATTGTCAAAGAGGGATCACTTTAAGGTAATGGGAATTTTTAGTTGTTCCCAATAGTGTAGTTGGTTTGCCCAATAAGTGCTACACTTCTGACTTTATACATATGGGGGGTTATACACTAAGGTGTGATAAAGAGGTGATAAAGTGGAGATGACTTCTCCAGTGATATCACTTCTCCACTTCCTATGTTATTCTATGGAGCCTATGCACGAAGATCTCCAAAGTTGTAGAAATCTTAGTGCATTGGCTCCACAGAATAACATAAGAACTACAGAAGTGATATCACTGAAAACATTATCTCTGCGTTATCACCTCTTTATCACACCTTAGTGCATAACCCCCATGATGTCTGGGGTCATAATAATTTTATAAATTGTTACTGATTTACTTTATTAATATTACTATTCAAAGTGTCATTTTAAAGACAATGGGGATATACCTTTGCCCCACATTTTATACCTGACTCGTGTGTCTGGAATGAGTGCCATTCTGTGAAGTGAGAAGCCCCGACTTCATTGGTGCACTGCACACGGACGCTGTGATTGGTCAGTGGCTGGAGATCTTCTAAGACAATGGCAAAAGGTGGCACAGAGACGAGCTGGGAATACATGTCATAGGTACCGTATAATGAAAGAACCTAAAGTAACGATGGAAAGACAAGATTAGCGAATAACTAAACCAGTGGTTCTCAATCTTTTTTTCACTCAAGGCACTTCTAATACACATGAGCATCCCGGGGGGGGGGGCAAGGCGGGACACTTGCCTCCTCCATATAAACATAGGGGCTGGGGAGCTCGCCTGGGGGTGTTTGTCCCCTCCCAGAAAAATGTATGCGGAAGTCCCTGCAACACATAGTATGGAATTTTTAGGGCACCCTAGTATTTTATAGGTATTTGGCAGGGGAGTAATCAGGGGGACAAATTATATATTTATATACATATTTATTCTTAGGTTTTACAATCAGAAAGACAAATACAGGCAGACTGTTCCTAACAATTTTGTCCAATATGCCTTTAACCATTTGAGTGCCAGAGAGCTGCAATGCGGCGGATACCTTTCTGGAACTCAAACGGTTAAAACTCAATATTCACATTTTTTTATCAGTCTTCATGGGAAAAAAATGAAGCAATTGTTTTGTTAACATACTGCCCAGTAAGGACTTAGCCCGGACATGTGAAACACAACAAAACTGACCAGTCCAGCACTGTGGAGTCCATTTTTAGTACTACACCAGGTAAAATGTAACTTTTATTGGTATCAAAAATTAAAAACTATAATCAAAATATCTAAAATCACATTATATGTATTAGTAACGGGGCAGCGCCTTATCGGCTCACTTGAAATTATTGTAACTGAAAAGGAGAATCTGGATAGCACTACACCAATCGATAGAAGGTTTAAACTAAATTTAGTTTTCTTGCTAATGGGTGCAAAGCAATGTAGACATACAACATGAACAGTAGAAAGGGTTTCCTCAAAAGAAGAGGAAAAAGAACATTGCTCTATGGCTGCACTCCAGCCTTAGTGCAATGTTCTTTTTCCTCTTCTTTTGAGGAAACCCTTTCTATGGTTCACTTGAAATTATTGCCTATCCTTAAATGATTAGTATGCCCGAGATTTAGTATAGAAAGGTACAACAAAGTCCCTAGAGCTCATCATATAGAACAAGCACTAAATGGTACCTCCCGGCTGGGAAATTGACTGTGGCAGTAAACCGTCCCTGAGTCACATTAGAAAGTATAGATTTGTCAAGCAAAGACGGTCAAAAAGGTAGATGTATAGAGGCAGAATTTAGGAAAGGCAGATAGAGCGGGCATAAAGTGCAATTTTAACTCCTTAACGACCCTACGCATTTCACCACTAGATATTGCAGCTTCATCAGGGGTGCGTAACAATTTTGTCCAATATGCCTTTAACCATTTCAGTGCCAGAGAGGTATCCAACGCATTGCAAGGGGTTAAAATGGGGATTTTAAACCCTTGAATTCTAGAGAGGTCTCCAGTGCATTGCAAGGCAATGCGCTAGAGACCTCTCTAGCATTCAAGAGATTAAAATCCTCATTTAAATCAATTGGAATTTTTAGTTCTCCCCCTGTATTGCAAATAGTTTGTTCCAGAATTCTTCTTCTTTTCTTTTGAACATAGGGTCAAAGGTATTAAGCATGGGACACAAATATTGTACTTTTTATACAGATAAGAACTGTGTTTCCCTAAACATTTCCATACTCTGAGCATCAGATATACAATCACAAAAGAAGCGCTTGTAGTAACACTTGTAACTTGTAGTAACACTTGTTGGACACTTGGACCTATCCAAGAAAAGTAAAAACACAAAAGGCACTAGGTCACCTTCTTTTGTTGTTTCCGCAACTTTCTTCTAAGCCAGGGCTAGATAACTTGATGCCCTTCAGCTGTTACGGACTACAATTCCCATTAGCAATTGGCTGGCCAGCTAGAAGGCATCTGGTTGCATAGCCCTGCTCCAAACCCCCACTGAAGATATTGATTTTTTTTTATTTACTGACTACAGTGATTCCATTATGGTTCCCGGCAATGGGAGACACCCAATGACTCATTCAATTTAGCTGATCATAAGATGACGATGCTGGGAAGTGGAAACACAGGGTACCATGATATGAAAGAAGAACTATCATTATGCTTCTGTATAATCTTTAAATACAGTCTGAAGTGGCATAGTTTACCATTTCATAACTGTGACTGCATAATCCAGTACGTTTTTAAATGAAATACTATCACTTGATTTGCTTCCACTGAAAGTAATATTAACCCCTTAAAGGGATAGTAACACTTCGTTTTAACTTTATTTTATTTTGTAGGCATTAAAAAAACATGAAGAATGATATAAGTCTTATCTCTCAAACCTTTAGAGTTTAAGAGATATTCACAAGCAAAGTTTCCCCCTCCCGCCCCTTTTTCCTAGTGTAAGCCATCTCTTCTCAGATGTGAATCTGGTTGTAAGACCAGACAGATAACAGAAGGGGACAGTCTTCTTCCTATGAGAACAATGAAAGCCCTTCCCCCCTTGACAAGTTTTTCAGCTTTTTCCATTATCTTAATTGAAGATTGTCCCTCTCTGCAGTCTACCTGGGCACCTCCCTTCTGATCTGGTTGAACAGGGGGGGATACTTTATTTGTGAATATCTCTTAAACCATAAAGGTTTGAGAAATAAGACTTCTATCATTCTTCATGTTTTTTTAATGCCTACAAAATAAAATAAAGTTAAAACGAAGTATTACTATCCCTTTAAGAATCAAAGGGGTGTGCAATGCATTGCACAACCCTCTGGTCTTTAATAGATAATAAGATCCATGATGTCTCATCTTACTATGTGCCTGAGCCTTTTCTGATAATTCCCCTTTAATTAAAGATTTTAAAGAAGAACTATCACTTCCTAACAAATAGGAAATTTCGGCAAACAGCCGTGTAACGGTAACCCTAGGACACCGCTCTGCCCAGGGCCGTCGTACTGGGTTTCTCCCTCCTGAGGTCGGCTACAAGTGGGTAGGCTGGTAAATCCACCACAAGGAGCTGGAATCCCTCCTGTTATGATGTAGGCTGGAAAGCTGGCTTGACTCTGTAGCTGGAAATAGGCTGGAAGCAGTCACTGGAAACAAGGCTGGAACACAGGAAATCTGACCACTGGAACCCTGGAACATCAGATGCCTGAATGGGGGACAGAGGGGTCCCTTTAAACCATTCAGAATAAGGACAGGACGCAGCTTCAAGTCCAAAACAACTTCTTATTTATTGAGTCAAACATCAGCTCTTTTATACAGTTGTTCATACAATGCCCAATGGGGGTAGTACAAAGGCATACTGGGGAAAATCAGTAGTGTCTGGCTGCAATGCACATCTAAACAATGAAACATAAACAGTAGAACAAAAGGCACAATGGGCTGTACACAAAGAAGGACATTCTACATCATTTAATCTTGCCGCTCTGACCAATAGGATTCAGAGTGACAAAATACAAAGACCAATCCTGGCCCAGTGAGTCACCAGATGCCTGGACAGCGGGGAACAATCCCCAGACCGCCTACCTGTCCCCTTCAAAACCTATGCCAAACCCTTTCATACATTACACGGGTGGTGGTCAATCAGCAGCCTGCCTACTTTCACATGCAAAGTCTATGGGCTCTGCAACCATGCAGTTCAGTCTTTGTTCTCTCTGCGAAACCCAGTCTTTTTAAAGTGAAAGTCAGTTCTTCAGGGAGTTTCTTGGGAGGCCTGTCAGGCCTCCATGTAACGGCCTAGTGGTCTGTTACAAGCCAAAATAAAAAAATGGCCAAAACGGGGCTGAAACAGTATGTCCAGCCCTTACCTGAATGCCTGTTTATAAAGCCTTGGTGTTACTGAAGATTTCCTGTATTGCTGCTGACTTTTGACTGCCTCCTGACAACCCACTTGAATTTCCTTTTGTACTGTGCTGTTTTTGTCTGATTTTTGACTCTTGACCATGGTGTGTTGACCACTCTCTCAATATGACCCTGGCATGTTGACCACTCTCTCTATATCCCTCAGGTACCTCGTCTTGGACTTCTGTTGCTGACTATTGGCTTATCTGACCTTCTCTCCTGTTAGCTCCTAGCTGGCATTCTCTCCACGGTGCAGTGGTGCTGTTCCAGCTGCTATTTCCTCTAGTCAGTGCTCTTTTTCCTCCCACATTTGCTAACCGCTATGGTTCCACGGGCTCTGAATTGCGAGCGGCTGCCTCTTTTCTCCTCTCTCTCACTGCCCGCTACATCTGCCGGCCTGTCGTGGCCTCTAGCGGGTTTAGCTGCATTGGATTTGGGAGTTTTCTCCATGCAGCTCCTGCTCCTCATTCTTGTAGGAGGCTAGGGAGCCTACAGCCTATTGGCTGCCTATTGTAGGCAAGGGTCGCTCCAGTCTCCCTGGGGGTTGTTCTGTGGCTCAAGCGCCACCCGTTTACCGACAGTGGTCTGCAGTAGCAGCCACTCCAGGCTGCCTCAGGTGAGCTGCGCTTCCTTCACCTCGTGTTTCTCGGCTGTAGATAAACAGCCAGGGTTGGTTTTTGTTTGTGGCCACCTGGGGTTCTCTTGTTCTCCTTTTGTGCATTTATTGCAGACCCATTACCTTGGGAGCTAGTCATAGATAGATGGCTCTTCTCTTTCTGGAGTGTACCCTGTCCCAGTGATCTGGGACCTCCTTATATTTGGTTTTCTTTACTTCTTCTCGCAGCACTAGGACTTATCCGTAGATAGAAGGCAAGAAGCTCTAGTCCAGTGCTGTTTCTGGAGGATCTTAGAGTGCCTTTCCTGAACACTTTTCTTGGTCATACAGACCTGTTACCTAGGGGTATATGGTTCTTGAAGTCTGTCTTCTTGGTCACTAGAGGGTGTTTTTTCTTTAGAGCCTTCCTGGGGGTTTTCGTCTGTCTGTGTGTGTGTGTGTCTGTTTGTCTGTCTCTGCATGTATGTCTGTGTGTGTTTCTGTCTGTACGTGTGTGTATGTCTGTATATGTGTGTATATGTGTGTGTGTGTGTGTGTGACTCATGATCAATATGTTTGGCACATCAGTAAAAATGGGACTTGCGGATAATGTAACCACAATGGAAAGGTCACTTTTTTCCAGGCAAATTGGTAACCTTCAGCTCATGGGACTTTCACTTTGTCTGCGCCATGTGCACTTGCTCTACTATATTTTTTGTTTCTTTTGTTAGCCATCGCCTTATAAATTAAAAAAAAGTCATTTTAGGTTTCGGTTTTGGCCAAGTGCATCCTGACATTTCGGTTGAGAATTTTCATTTCTGTGCACCCCTATTCAAAATCACATATTTGTTAACTTTTTTTATTTCAAACAATAGCTTATGAGATATTTGTTTATTTGTAAATGTATGTAAATGAGTTAGTACTGGCAGGCAGGAAGTGGCAGTTGAGATGGGGAGAACTGTGGAATGTCAGAGTCTGGCTTGCATGCCTGCCAGTACTATCTAATTTGCATGAACTGATAAATAAAGCTAAATATCCCATAGTCTGTTGTTTTAAAGGGATAGTAACCCCCCCCCCGAACAACGCGGAGCCAAAAGACAGCAATTGTACAAACATACTGAACTCCCTTATTCCCATCTCTCAAACCTTTATGGTTTGAGAGATGTAAGGCAACACAGACCTCTGCTCCCTCCCCCTTCTGCCTGACGAGCTGTAAAGCTGTCAGAGGCAGAATCCAGTCGGCTGACTTTCGGCGGTTCTGCAGGAGCGCTGTCGTCTAGATATCTCCGTATAATTACTTAATCGGAATGGTCTACAACACGTGCTTGCAAGCCAGGCACACGTTTTAGACCATACCGATGAAGTAATAATACGGAGATATCTAGATGATAGCGCTCCTGCAGAGCCGCCGTCTGGTGCTGGAAGCAGGATCTCATGACTTCCGCTATACAGCGGACGTATGAGAAGGGGGAGGGAGCGGAGGTCTGTCTTGCCTTACATCTCTCAAACCATAAAGGTTTGAAAGATGGGACTAAGGGAGTTCAGTATGTTTGTACGATTGCTGTCTTTTGGCGTCATGTTGTTCGGGGGGGTTACTATCCCTTTAAATGATGAATGGCTAACAAGAAAATGGTGACTTTGAAAGCTCTTTCAAAATCTCATTACAAAATGACAGCTTCACTTTAAATATTTCAAAGAAATGCTTGACTGTGACACCTTAACCCCTTAAGTGCCAGAGGGGTATGGAACACATTGCTCTGCAATGCGTTGCATACGCCTCTGGCACTGGAGAGGTTAAAAAATAAAGAAAATGTGTATTGGACATGTGGCAAAATATGATGGAAAATATTTTCAAAGAAAGACTGTTCTTTATTGTGAAAATTCACAGATGGATGGGAGAATTACTAATATGATTCCATGCTAAACTGGACACTGGAACCCATTTTTAGTACTGTGTCTGCCTAATGAATATTTACTTAGATGTTTAACCAGAACATTGTACCCTTTACACCATTTGTACCAAGAGGAGGCAGTGGGGAAATGTATGGGCATTTCTGGGCATTCTGTTCCTTGGCTTCTTGTTTTCCGCCAAGTACTAACTAGGAGTGGAGGAATTCACAGTAAAATTAATCGTTTTTTGTTTGCATGGTATAGGGGGAGGTGCATTCAGGTATAGAAACCTTTTATTTTGCCAGTGCATAGAATGTTAAAGGGATAGTAATGTTTCATAATAAAAGCGGCTCTAATTGATCATCATAGTATTTGGACTTTGGAGAGAGTTATTTCAATTCTGTCAGAGTTGTAGTTCAAGAGTAATTCAATGACAAAGTATCCCCCTCCCGTCCCTTTTACTGATGTAACACTGTTCAGCCAGATAAGGGAAAAACCTGAAAAACTTGTCAAGGGGGGCAGGGCTTTCATTGTTCTCATAGGAAGAAGATTGTCCACTGCTGTTATCTGTCTGGTCTATGGACTGCATTCCACATCTGAGAAGAGATGTCTTACACTAGGTAAAAGGGGCGGGAGGGGAAACTTTGCTTGTGAATATCTCTCAAAGGTTTGAGAGATAAGACTTATATCGTTCTTCATGTTTTTTTAATGCCTACAAAATAAAATAA
The DNA here is from genome assembly GCA_037306005.1 of Rhinophrynus dorsalis. NCBI lineage: Eukaryota > Metazoa > Chordata > Amphibia > Anura > Rhinophrynidae > Rhinophrynus > Rhinophrynus dorsalis. Next base: position 87,794,934 of record CM074728.1, read on the forward strand.
AGTTAAAACGAAGTATTGCTATCCCTTTAAGCTGAACTGCTGTAACTTATGTACAGTATATGTTTTTTCACATTGCACCACTATCCCTGAAGCACTGAGAGTTCTGTATTCTGCATCTTATTTACATTGTATCACTATCCCTGCAAAGCTGATAGTTTTGTATGCTGTATTTATTTACATTGTATCACTATCCCTGCAAAGCTGATATTTTTGTATGCTGTATCTTATTTACATTGTGTCACTATCCAAACAGCACTGAGAGTTCTGTCTGCTGCATCTTATATACATTGTATCACTATCCCTGCAGCACTGAGAGGTCTGTATTCTGTATCTTTTTTATAGATTGTACATTTCTATACATTTAAATCACTATCCCTGCAGGACAGAGATTTGTATGCTGCATTGTATTTACAATGTACCACTATACAAACTGCACTGACTCTGTACTCTGTATCTTGTTTACAATGTATCAGTATCCCTGCAGCACTAAGACTTCTGTATGCTGCATTTTATTTACACGGTATCACTATCCAAGCTGCTTTGAGAGTTCTGTATGCTGCATCATATTTATGTTGTATCACTATTCAAGCAGCACTGACTTCTGTATGCTGTATCTTGTTTACACTATATCAGTATCCCTGTAACACTAAGACTTCTATATGCTGCATCTTATTTACATTATATAACTATCCCTGCAGCAATGAGAGCTTTTTATATGCGGCATATTATTTACATTGTATCAGTATCGATGCAGCACAGAGAGTTCTGTATGCTGTATCTTGTTTACACTGCATTTTTTTAGTTGTATCACTATCGCACTATTCTCATTTCATACTCTCTGACTGTAAGGTTATGACAAGCTGCACCTCCCAGGCTTCCTGGTTAAACTCTGTGAAGCAGAATCCCCACAAAGAGGTGACAGACTGCTTTTTGATCTATAAATAACACCAGAAAACACAGCAAGAAATAAGACAGGGTGCAAGGTAAGCCCCAGTTGGCCAGATGCTTGAGGGCGATGAGTAGTGTTCAAAGCTGTCTGGCAATGGCTGCTCCCTAAGCTGCTTTGCTGAGGCCTAAGCTGGGTTAGAGATGCTGGCCGCAAGGCTAGATTAGTGCCGACCACAGATCCGGACAGCACCCAGGATGACAACCCAGAGAACAACTGCTACCCACTAAGGTCGAAGAAGACAACAGGACACACAGACTACCAGCAGTGCCTGTCGATAGCTGCTGAATCAAGAACACTGCAACTTGGAGCTGGACTGAGGAGACAAATAGGAACTAGAAGCAGGATCAGTCGAAGACTGAGTAGTGGTTGAGGTTCTATAGGTGGTTGAGGTTTGACTGATGGTCTAAGTGCAACAGAGGACACAGAGAGTAGTAACCCACCAAGGTCCTCGAAGAAGAAGACTCATAGTCAGACAAGCCAGGTCAGAAACAAACAGGTAACGCAGTACAAGGCAGCAGACAGAAGAATGGTTGAACAACTGAGCCAAAGTCGGTAACGAACAAGCAGAGCATTACAAGGTGGCAGACATAAGGGTAGTTGAACAATGGAGCCAAGGTTGGTAACAGGATATCAGAAAGCATGGTACCAAATTGTAGAGCAGGAGGTAAGTCGTAGGAGAGGTTTGGTCAAAACACAAGTTAAGCACTCTGGAAAAAGACAGGAACTATGGTTCATGAACTAGAACACTTTGGTCACACGCCAACACTGAAGTGCTGGCGCTTGATAAAGGCTACGTAAAACAAGGAGGAGAGTCAAGAACAGGCAAAAAAGAGAACTAAATAAAAAACTCAGGCAAGGAATAGCAGGAAAGGCTGAAAAAGGGGCAGAACATGACATTGACAGAAAGCAAAGAGATCCAGGGAGCTTCTTGTCAGGGACAATGAAGTGTAAAGAAACAAGAAGAGGAAAAAGAAGTAATAAAAAGTATAGGCAGTTCTACTTTACATATCAGGCACTTGCAGAGTATGTATCAAAATGAAGGGTTACTATCTGTTGATAGTCTTGTCTCTGGCAGAGTCTGTGCACCAGTATGTACTAAAGCTCTATACTACATACCCTGAAGCACGGCCACATGGATGTGTAATTCAAAAGTTATTATATTCTGAACTATTACAAACACGAGTTGATGGTATATCATGTTTTGTGATGACTCAGCTCTATCACAGAATAAAAATTGCAGTCTGGAAAGTGGGTGGAGCTGCTGTTAACACTGTAATTGTAATACAGTATCAGTTTGAGCTGTAATAACTTTTGGACAAGGAATATCATGGCAGTGGGAGACCCCGGCCCCTAATAAACAATACTGCTCCTTTAAATTATCATTCTTTGGTCAGCAACCTTGAACAAAAAAATGTTTAAGGACATTGTCATATTTATAGTATTTGTTGCAAAAGTATTGGGTCTTTCTTGTACAAACTGCTCCTGTTCAATATCTTTGTACTTAGATTACTTGAAAGAGTTCAGATTTGTTTTGTTTATTTATTAGCGAGACTCCAGTAATGTCTGCGATAGGAGGGGGCAGCTGGCCACAATGCAATGATGGACCCAGGGCCAGGTTTCCCAATAGGCAGAGCAGGCAACTGCCTTACAGCGCCAAATTTTGAGGGGGTGCCTCAGCTGTGCTGGACACACCCACATTCTGAGTTTGGGGTGTGGCCAAAGCAATGTCAGTATTTTCTAACTAAAGCAGGCAGCATTCTTGAACCCACTTAACTGCACACCCCACTGGTCCTTAAAGTATTAAAATTGCCATGTGAGGTGAGCAGACCCTGAGGTTCTGTTTTTTTTTCAAGTAACTAGCACGCCCGCCTCCATGACATGATATCCACAACTGATTGAAGATGTTATCTCTGGAACAAAGGCACAAGGGCAAAACTCAAAGGACCTATTAAGATTGTCTGACCATAATAAAATAAGTGGCGGTTTTATTATAAGGAGATGTTATTTCTTGTTTAAGGAGATTAAAGGCGGAACTGTCATACTATTACAAGCCCAGTCCCATGTGTTGTTCACCCCATAACATCACTGAAAAACCATAGGAATCATATTCAAAACATTAATCCTATATTATAATTTGCTACAATGTTTGTCAGAAGCCGTCATGCGCAGTAGAGACTGCCCGAACACACGGAATGCTGGGAACACGGAATGCTGGGGGAGTGTAGGAATGTTGGGAGTTCTGTGCTGGGAGCATTCAGTGCTTTCAGGCAGTCTTTACAGTGTATGACTGCGTCGGCGTCAGGACGCAGAGCAGGACCAGCCTCTTAACCCTTTGAGTGCCGGGGGTATGCAACGCATTGCAAAGCAATGCGTTGCTTACCCCTCTGGCACTCAAAGGGTTAACATTACCCGGACCTTGGCCCGTGTACATAGGCTTTTACACTAGTTTAAAATAAAAGACTACCTATTTCTTGTCCAATATTGTGAGTGAGAGCAGTACCATCTTCATTACATTTGCAATGATTTCAGTGCTGTCCCTCACATGTAACTGCCAGTCTTGCTCACAAAGCCTGTCCATTCGCTTGGAGGCAGGCGAATATCAGTTCATATCAAGGAGCATGGGGATAGCTGGGACATAGGGTTGGTAGGGAAATTAGGCCAGAGGGCACTGAATGGCATTAGGTCGGTTTTAATTAATATTCTTTTTTTAAAAAAATTACTGCAGATTTTTACAAATATTTACAAATATTAGCACTGCATTTACTAGCTAGACCCCCCCTCCACTTAAGTTAATTGGAGGTGAAAGTTCCGCTTTAAAAGCCCAATCTACATCTATGATAATTTACAGAATGTTCTTTTATAGCACAATGGTGCAGCTGGTTTGGTCCAGGAATGCACCTTTTTAGAGCTTTTTAGTGCTAAAATGTTTGTTCAAAATGGCCGCAGAAAAACATTGGTTAGATTTGACAAATCTGCTTTTACACAAGTGAAGGATATGTCAGGCAGGAATCTGTGGAATGTTACTGTACCAGATGCAGCACAGGAAGCAGCAGAAGACAATGAAAATCAGGACATACTAACCCTTACTACCTGTGTCAAATTTCTCAGCCATGTCATGTCTGTCTGTAAATACAAGTTTAATTAAAATCCCCCTCCATCTTCAGGGCAATTCTAAGAAATGAAGAGATCCTTGGTTTAACCTTATAAGAACCAGAGGCATATGCAACACACTGCTTTGTAATGCATTGCACACCCGTCTGGTATTTAAAGGGTTAATTGTGAAAAGAGGCCACAATATAAGAACTTTGTTTAATATCACCATCCACTAAAACTACACACTTTGGACATAAAGCGCAGAGGAAAATGAACCTGTTCCAAGTTATTTATAGCCTCTTTTTTTATCAACTACTATGAAAACCAAACATCACCAGTGATAGGACTACACAGTTTTTGGCCCTCTCTCTGGAGTGTTGTCCAACAGCTAGACAGACCCTTGTTAAAAGGACAGTAATACTTGAATTAAAGTTGAGGTCAGAGTCTTCTTTATATTTTTTAAACACATAGAGCTATATTTCAACACTTCCAGTTCTGTAGTCCAAGCGCTATTCAATCGGAAAGGATCCCCCTCCTGCCCCTTTCCCCTGCATCACTCCGCTTCAGTCTGGTCTGGATGGAGCATGGCGAGGGACAATCTTCAGTAAGCAAAAGGAAAAAAAATTTTTCCTTATAACTTACTGAGTGAAGATTGTTACTCGCTGCATCCGTCCGGTCCCACGACCAGATTCCAGATCTGATGGGAGGCCGCCAGAAGGGGAGGGGGATCCTTTCCAGCTGAACTGTGCTTGAACTACAAAACTGCAAGTGTTGAAATATAGCGCTATGTGTTTAAAAGGATATATGAAGGCCCTGACATTAAGTGTAATTCAAGTATTACTATCCCTTTACCTCCGCTATTTCCATAAGGGTTTGAAAAGCATTGTTTCGGAACACTCTGCTCACCCTTCTGGTCCAGAAGAAGTCAGATCATTAGGAACCTGCATAATCATCTTCAGTGACAACAGTGCAACTTTTCACTGCCTGACCCAGCGCCACTGAGGCTGATGTAATAAGAGGGGATATGATAACACTATATAAATATGTTCAGGGCCCATACAAAGGGCTCTCCAAAGACCTGTTCATTAACAGAACAGTACATAGGACAAGGGGCCACCCGCTTAGACATGAGGAAAGCAGATTTAATCTACAACAGTGGAAGGGTTTCTTTACAGTAAGAACAATAAAGGTATGGAATTCACTGCCTGAGGAGGTGGTGCTATTGAATACATTAGACGCCTTTAAAAAGGGGCCTGGATACTTATTTAAAAGGCATAACATAGAGGGCTATGTACGTTAGTATTGGGATTAATATTTAGTTAGGGCTTGTTGATCCAAGGAGAAATCTGATTGGCATTTGGAATCAAGAGGGAATTTCTCCCCCCCATTCAAGGCAGAATTTGAAATTGCTATATTGAGGGTGTTTTTTTTCCTTCTTTTGGATCAACAATGGTAAACAGGAATAGGAAAAGGGTTGAACTAGATGGACGCAAGTCTTTTTTTCAACCTAAATTACTATGTTACTAAGAAAAGTGGAACAATTCTCGGGCAAACCAACTGCACCATAGTGAACAAATAAAAATTCCCCAGATTCTAACAGATTTAACCCTTCGCGGACCAGCATGGTGTGCAGTGCATTGCTGTGCAATGTGTCCCTCACCCCTCTGGACCTCAAAGGGTTAAATGGGACTTTTAAAGGGGAACATTCACATCCCCAAAAAGTTTCACCATTGCTTTTAAAATGTAAAACAATATTAGCGCTGGCTTTATTTATTTTCTCCACTGCCTAAGAGTGGAAATATTAATCTTTGAAATGTGTCAATTTCAGGTTTGCGGCACCGTATATGTGCGGCATGGAGCTGCAGGACTTCCCACCTGCCTCTCAGCAGCCCCTGGGGCGCGCATTCATGCTTCCCTTTGGAGCTGCATTTTTCTGTGCTAACGTGACAGCAAGCTCCGTTTACCATGCTACTGAGGTTGCAACCTGTAATACAACTATATACAACCTCAGTAGCATGGTAACCGGAGCTTGGTGTCACCTTAGCCCAGAAAAATGCAGCTCAGAAGGGAAGCGCGAATGCGCACCCCAGGGGCTGCTGGGAGGGAGGTGGGAAGTCCTGCTGTTCATACACAGTTCCCCAGAATGCGGAAGTGCCACATTTCAAAGATTAATATCGCCACTCTTAGGCAGTGGAGAAAATAAATAAAGCCAGAGCTAATATTATTTTACATTTTAAAAGCAATGGTGAAAATTTTTTGGGATGTGAATGTTCCCCTTTAAACCCTTGAATGCTAGAGGTCTCCATCATATTGTTTTATAATGCGTTGGAGACTTCTCTACCATTCAAGGGGTTAAAAGCCCCATTTAACTCAATGGGAATCTGTATTTGTTCCCTAAGATGCAGTTGGTCTGCTCCACTGTTTCTTAATACATCATCCTCAATGTCAGTTAACGCACCAATCATTTCAGAGGTTCCCATCCACTGAGCACAGTGCAATGCACATTAGCTATAATTATCAGCATGACAATGGCAGGATTAGTGGGTGGCTTTGCTGCTTTTAATAATACAAATAAAAATCATGATGGAAAAGTGAGGACTCTGAGGAACCAGTTTTTCTAGATAGGGTGTCCCTGTAAGAAGATACAGAGGCTGATGTAATAAGAACTGGGGCAATTCTGAAGCAAACCAACTTCACCAAAGCAGACATATAAGTATTCTTATTGATCTAAATGGGCCTGATAACCTCTCACATTCTAGAGATGTTGCCAGTGCACTGTGAAACAGACAGGAGTAACTAAAGCTGACTAGGCTAAGGTGTAAAATCACACACACACACAGACATGGAGTGAGTCTGAATAACATGCCGAGACACCGATGTTATCTAGAATGGAATGCAGTGTGATGACAAAGACCTTGTTTAACCCTTTATGTGCCCAAGAGGTATGTATGCATGTATATTTTTATTTATATAGCTTCAGCAGGTGTACTTTGCACTTACATTTTGCATTCAGTATAGAGGGGATAAAATAAGTGCAGTAGTTAAGTGGCAATACAAAAGACTGTCACAAGCATACATTAGGACAGGAAGTCCCTGCCCTGTAGAGCTTACAGTCTAATTATAGGATGCAGGGCATCTGCAGAAATGTTTTCTGGGGGGGGGGAGGGGGGGCAAAGCCATAATATGACCTCCAGGGTACCCCCCCCCAGCCCCTATATTTATATGATATGCCCATCAATAGGTGATAAATCCAATCAGATAGAGGAGGAAGTGTAATTTATTACAGTGCTGATAGTGCACGAGATAAGGTTTACTTATTACAGTAGTGCTACATTTAAAGGGATAGTAATACTTCGTTTTAACTTTATTTTATTTTGTAGGTATTAAAAAAACATGAAGAATGATATAAGTCTTATCTCTCAAACCTTTATGGTTTATGAGATATTCACAAGCAAAGTTCCCCTCCCCGCCCCTTTTACCTAGTGTAAGCCATCTCTTCTCAGATGTGAGTCTGGTTGTATGACAGGACAGATAACAGAAGGGGACAATTTTCTTTGTATGAAAACAATGAAAGCCCTTCCCCCCTTGACAAGTTTTTCAGCTTTTTCCTTTATCTTAATTGAAGATTGTCCCTCTCTGCAGTCTACCTGGGCATCTCCCTTCTGATCTGGTTGAACGGGGGGGGGATACTTTGTTTGTGAATATCTCTTAAACCATAAAGGTTTCAGAGATAAGACTTATATCATTCTTCATGTTTTTTGAATGCCTAAAAAATAAAATAAAGTTAAAATGAAGTATTACTATCCCTTTAAAAGGTGCTCTTTTAGCTTGGATATGAAGTTTAATTTTACATGTTGCTTTATGGGAAGCCATGACAATGATTTGATTAGTCAGGGCCGGACTGGCCTACTGGGACACCGGAAAAATTCCCAGTATCCCGCCTGCACTGGGCTTTCCTGGGGCTGCTTTCTTTAAAATTTGCGGCAGCAAGGAGACAGGACCGCGGCCACAAGACTTGAAGGACCGATAGCCACTGCGGGGTGCGTACAGTGACACAGTTCATGTCCCCGGATGAGCCCTCAGGCTCAGCTTCATTGCCCACTCAAGAGATGCCGAAAATTGATTGGCCGCATCATAAGATGCGTGTTCAGCGTACTCGGCGTAATGACATCACATAATCCACCCAGCTGTCCTCTGTAGCAGCAGTGAGTGAGCATGACGCACTGTTCAGAGCGGGAACTGTAATGCCTAGCAGACTCAAGCCATCTCCTGACCAGGTACTGACATGCATTGCTTTGACATGTCTTCCAGTAAGGAATCTGTATTTGTATCGTATCTTACATTGCAGCTGGTTTGCACAAACATTGCTATACTTTTTTCCCATGTACATATCTTACCCAGCAATGGTCCTGATCATTCTGATTACACCACCCATTAGTCTTAACTAAGCGGAGGTGTATGCAAAGCAATTCTAAGTAATACGTTGCACATCCTCCTGGTCCTCAATGGGTTAACCCTTTGAGTGCCAGAGGGGTACACAATGCAATGCACAATGCAAGTGCCCTGTGGCACTTAATTGGTTTAAGAAAAGTTTCCCTGCAAGCTTATCTGTAGTACCAATAAAGTTAATAAGCAAGAGGTGAAAACAGTAAAACATCCCCAGGCTACCATGTGACAGAATGTTCTCTCATACCAAGGCCAGATGAAACTAGATCTGGATCTCTGTGCAGCACATTGCAGAACAATCCCTTGAATAACTCTCAGGCCTCACAGAGCTTAATACTACCCTCTTTCAATATTGAAGCGCCATACAGGTGGATTTTGGTTCAAACAAGATATCTAGGAGATGGGTCATTTCTCTGGAGGTCTGGAGTAGAGAAGTGAATGCTTATAGGGGATATATATAGTCAGTATATTCATTCAACTCTTTAACTTTATATATTAGCCAGGTGAATTTCCAGGTGCTGGTTATGTATACATAACCAACACTTGGAAATTCACCTGGCTAATATATAAAGTTAAAGACTTCTGGGGCTGGTATAATGAGGCAATGCTATGGGGTTGCTATAATTACGCAATGCTATGGGGCTGGTATAATGATGCAGTGCTATGGGGCTGGTATAATGAAGCAATGCTATGGGGCTGGTAAGCAATTTTTTCCAGGGCTGGTTTTTATTCCCAGTCCGGCCCTGTTACTAGTGATGGGGTAAGTACTTTTCTGGAGGAGAGGAAGAGTATTCTGGGGCCGAGTTAAGAACTGATTAAAGAGTAGAGATCTGGGTAGCAGGCAAACCATTAAATAAAGAGTTGAAATGCATTGGATACCTCTCTGGTACTGAAAGCGTTAAAGTCTCTTTGTAAGTTTTGATCTCACTGACACAAACCCAAGATGCAGTTCACCAGTAGAGGATCTATGAAGGAAAAGTAATTTGTTTGCAGTGGCAGGGAGAGCTGCTGCATCATGGTTTATGCTAGCAGTTAACCTTTCAGTACCATAAGTGTGTCCAGCATGATGCTCTGCACACTTCACTAGGTTCTCCTATTTGCTGGTAGCAGCTTTATGTAATGATATCATCAGCCATGAAAGGAAACTGGTTTTAAATGATCTCAGGACAGCGCAGAGCCAATGAGACCCCTTAGATGCTGAGCACAACTGCACCACCTATAGCTAAGCATCTGATTCGGGTATTCTCTAGCACTCAAGGAGTAAGAAGAGTTGAATAAGTGGGAATATTGAGCATTTTATTTGTTCTCTATGGTGTAGTTGGTTTACTCTAGAATGGCACCACTTTTCTTAGAGCACCAGCCTCACTGTTGCATACCCTTTTTTGCACTCCAAGAGTTAATTGTTATTGATCTTTCAATGCAGAGTGACCAGCTATTACACACCAGAAGAAGTCATATTTGTGTATTATACTCTATGATCTGAAAATAGGAATAGATTTCATAACTGGTTTATGACTTAGAGAGACTCCCTTCACACTGAAAAACATACCAAAGGTGATACAACACACCCTGACACTGGGTATTTACATGTATTTAAAGGTATAGTCTCCACCGACTACAGTACTGACATCTGCAAGCAAATGCACTCTGTCTGCTTCAGACTGAAAAAAAAGTAAGTTCCAGTGGGAAGAATTTAGGGTGTAAGAGTCCTGCCAGCAAGAGTCATGTCCATCTCCATGAAGATGAACAAAAATAAATGAAAATATGTGTGTTTTGGCCCCTACTTAAGCCTTTATCAAGTGGCCTAAATAGGGGCCGAAACGTTGACCAGGCTAAAATAAACATTTATTTTAATTAAAGAAAATCCAAGAGTGCCATTCATAAGTCTTTGTATTTATTTATTTATTCCAAGTTAATAGAGATCGGGCATCAGCTGTTTATCTAACTGAGGAGAGTGTTTTCTTGGGACTGTTGTGTATATGCATTCCATATTCAATAATGTCCAGAGGTGCAACTCTAGAACTAACCAACTGCATCACAGTGGAAAAGATAACAATCCCCCAAGTGCCCACTGATTTCAATGGTGTTTTTAACTCCTTGAATGCTAAACAGGTCCCCGGCGCATTGCAAAGCGTACAAGCTGCAGCATGCTTCATTGGGTATGTTATGCGAGGCAAACAACATCTGTGTGAACAGCACCAGAGGTGGGAATTGCTTTCACAATGGGATTAAGACCTTACATACATGTGGTCAAAATTCTCATTCACATTGATGGAACTTTTTAACTCCCCCCCCCCCCCGGTACTGTTGATTTGCTCTGATATTATACTGACTTTATCTTATACATAGATTGCATTCCTAATTACTATAACAAAGAAGCTGTAATACTATGAAATTAGTAGTGCATGTAGCAAGGTTGAGCTTGACTGGCCATGGATTAAAGGAATTGTAGTCCTCAACAGCTGGAGGCCTCAGGTTCACCATGAATGGCATATTGCTTACATCCTATATTATAATTCACTAAGGATGTTTGTCATGCGCAATAGAGACAGCGTCATGCGCAGTACTGACTACCCACGCCGCAGCTGATACGGAGCGGGGCGCACCGAATTCAGATCATAGATGCGCATAGAGGACTACAGTCTGTATTCAGAGCACCCCGCTCCGTATCAGCTGCGGTGCGGGCAGTCATAGAGCACTACAGCCTGAAAACGGAGCTCCCCGCTACGTATCAGCTGCGGTGCGGGCAGTCAGAGAGCACTACGGTCTGAAAACGGAGCTCCCCGCTACGTATCAATTGCGGTGTGGGCAGTCAGAGAGCACTACGGTCTGAAAACGGAGCTCCCCGCTACGTATCAACTGCGGTGTGGGCAGTCAGAGAGCACTACGGTCTGAAAACGGAGCTCCCCGCTACGTATCAACTGCGGTGTGGGCAGTCAGAGAGTACTACGGTCTGAAAACGGAGCTCCCCACTACGTATTAGCTGCGGTGCGGGCAGTCAGAGAGCACTACAGTCTGAAAACGAAGCTCCCCGCTACGTATCAGCTGCAGTGCGGGCAGTCAGAGAGCACTACGGTCTGAAAACGGAGCTCCCTGCTACGTATCAACTGCGGTGCGGGCAGTCAGAGAGCACTACGGTCTGAAATCGGAGCTCCCCGCTACGTATCAGCTGCGGTGCGGACAGTCAGAGAATACTACGGTCTGAATCCGGAGCGCCCTGCTACGTATCAGCCACGGCACGGGCAGTCAGTACTGCACATGACTGCAGCACCGCCAATGTTGGCCCGTGTACACGTGCTTTAAAACTAGTATAATTATAAAATTGTTTTTTTTTCCTTTTCAAAGTTGTTGTTTCCAAATACATTTCAGTTGAACATAACAAAAAACATTGTCGGTTTAGGACGTAACCACCTGGGTGGAAATAGTAAATAAATAATGTTTTAGGGGGTTTTTTGTTTGTTTGTTTTTTCTACAATGTAATGTGAAGTAGCATTTTGTAAATAACTCCACAGGATCTAAAGCTTCATTACATACTTCCCCTACAGACTCACTTGCTGACGTTCTGCTGTTGCAGTTCTTAACGTAGACGCATTTTGTATCCTCACTATTGCAGAATGACTCAGCCCCATAAAAATCAGCTGATTTACTGAGCTGCAGGCTGAACTGAGGAACAACTGTTTAACCTTTTCACTACTGGAGGGACCAAACTTACACAATTATGTTACTGGTACTTTTGGAAATAAAGGGGATAAGCTTAATAACACAGAACCAATGCCTTGGAGAGGGTTGAACACCCCATTTAAATCAGTGGAAATGTTAGGGTGCCCTGGGGTGCAGCTTGTTTGCCCAGAGACAAATAAAAACTCAATAAGGCCATAAGCGGTGTACTAAATTGTCTCTCCTCAATCCCTGTCAGGGACCATGGGTCCTCTGCAGTGAAACACTTCAAAAATATCCCACGCTGCTTCATGCAGGGAAGAATGACTGACAACACTTACGCTGCAATAATTCTTCCCTGCATATCACTGAGGTGCACTTTACAGCTCCATGATAAATCAGTACTAGCTGTACATTTGATCATGGTTTGAACCCCTTTTCACTCCTTCACGGTTCTCATCAAAAAGGTCAGGATTTAGAGGCAGAATAAGTTAAAATCAAGAACTATAGGTACAGACTACAGAGAACTTGTTATATCTATATATATATATATATATATATATATATATATATATATATATATAAAGAAAAGGACAAGCACTCCTGCTATAGGCACTAACTCAATACCGCGTGCACCAGAACAAAAAATTAATCTACAAAAAACTGGGCACTCACGGATTTCAACGAAAATAAAGTACTTTACTAGTACACAGATAAATGCAACATTTCTGTCCACACTTGGGACTGCTTGCTTGACAGTTTTTTGTAGATATATATATATATATATATATATATATATACATATAATACGTTCCAAGTGGGAAGCACTCTCATTTAATAGGAGAATAATGCCTGGGTGCTATTTGTAAAGCAGTCTTTAATGCAGAAGATAGGAAGGCAAAAAGCACTCACACGTCTTTAAATACGGTGACATACAGGTGTATTGCTATATCAACGTTTCGGGTGCCGTTATCCTGACGAAGGCTGCCGAAGAGCACCCGAAACGTTGATATAGTAATAAAACACCTGTTTGTAACCGTATTTAAGGACCTGTGAGTGCTTTTTGTCTTCCTATCTTATATATATATATATATATATATATATATATATATATATATATATATATTACTGCCTGCTGTTTTAAACATTTTTATAACCATGTGTAGCAGTACAACCGTCTAAGAATTGTCCTTTTTACCTTTATTATATAATAAAGTTTCCCCTGCTGACCCTTTTACTTATCTCAAGCAGCCTCTCCTCAGATCTGGGATCCTGGACCGTACAGACCACATCGAAGGACAATCTTCTTTCCTTCAGTATAAGGAAAACCCTGCCACCTTGATGAAGGAAGGCAGGTTTTTCCTTATGCTGGGAGAAGATTGTCCCTTGTTGGTATCCATCAGGACCAGCTTGCTGAGGCTGCTTGATGTAGCTAAAAGGGAGGGGGAAACCTCATTATAGAATAAAGGCAAAACGACTAGGTTTTAGAAGGTTATACTGCTATGCATTGTTATAAAAATGTATAAAGAAGTCTTGTTTGTACTTTAGTAACTAAACATTACTATCCCTTAAAAGGAATATTAACGTCACCTAATAATTAATCATCTCTTACCTTAAACTGAGCAGACAATCCTAATTGTCAGTATGAATTAATTCTATGTGTATTGGTTCTCCAAATTAATCTTTAATTAATACAAGGTATAACATCCGTGGAGACAGACATGATTCTTTTTTGCTGAGACCCTAGAAGCCACTTATAGCTTCAGTGGGATCAGCTGACTCCATAGATTTCCCATACCTATTAAGTATTCATTTTGTACAGCCAATATACAGAATTATTTCATAATGGCCATTAGGATTCTATGCCCAGATTAAAGTAAACAGAGGTTTATTAATAGGAGATGTTAGTGTTCCTTTAAGAACAACTATTTAGTTAAGTCTTCCTGTTAAACAAATTAAGAACCGCTTATTCCTAGGGCATAGCTCCCCAATTACGTGTTATACAGTTCTAAAAAAAAGTGTAAAAATAATTGCCTTTTTCTCTCTAGTTACCAAAGGTTACCATAGCAACACCTAGACTACATAGGGCCATGGGAAGGAATCCACTTTAACCTCCTAGGCAATTAATATTTCAACTCTCACCTACCAATCAAGACATAAAAAGACCAAAATACACACAAGAAATTTTCATGAGTCTGCCAGACAATGTGATTTATAACCAAATGTAAAAATAATGATGTACACACACACAAAAACACACACACATATATATATATATATATATATATATATATATATATATATATATATATATATATATATATATATATGCAACATAGCAGGAAATGAAACAACCATTAATATGAATGGGTCTTTTAACCAATTCAATACCAGAGATACCTCTCTAGCATCACTGAGAGATGGATTTCCCATTAGACAGAGTAGGCAACTGCCTAGAGCTCTAAATGGTGAGGGGAGGTGCCTCGGCTTTATCAGCCACACCCACATTCTGAATTGTGGGTGTAGCCAGAACAATCTCAATGTCCCTGAACCAATTATATATCCCTTTACAGACTATTATTTCATGGCTTGGATGCTAGAGAGGTCTCCAATGAATAGCAGAGCTTTGGAGATCTCGCTAGTAACCAAGGGGTTAAATTTTTTTTCATTCTTGCTTGTTACAGGCCAGTGGTATTTTCTGTGCCAGTGGAAAAGAATGGGGTTGGGTCATGTGAGGGGTGGGTGGAGTGGCCATGGGCGGAGATAAGACCACCTAGCGTGCCTTGCCTAGGGGCGCCTGGAATGTCAATCCACCTCTGCAAGCACTGAAGGGGTTAAAAGTCCCATTTAAACCAATGGGGAATTGCAGAATTTTCATTCCAACCCTATGATAAAATTGGTTGCTCCAGAATGCCACCTCTTTAGCCTGAGGAATAAGGCCCTATCTGCACTTTGTAGCATCTCTCACAATTTGTCTTAGACTTCTCTAGCAATCAAGTAGTTAAAAGCCCCATTTAAATCAATGGTAATTTTCATTTGTCTCATATCTTTTTTTGCTTCAGTACTGCATTTCTTTAGCTTATGGAATTGCACCTTAAAGTGACAGTCAGACTCGTGTTTGACTGTACGAATTCTGCAAGTGCATAACATGTAAAGAGACCAGCTTTCCCTTTAAATCCAAGACACTTATGAAAGACACACCCTGCAGGGTTGCACTGATTTCTGCCCAGTCCTGCAGAATGAAATTGTTATAAATCTCATGAATTCAATCTGAGGTCACCTTAATAATATCTAATCTTAAACGGTCTATACTTATTATTAATAATAATTTTATTTTTTATATCTTCACTTATTTTTTACACAGTTATGTACCAGACAATGGGCTTTTTAATCCTCTGAGTGCCAGAGAAGTTTGCAATACATTGCTCTGGAATGCACTGCACACTCCTCTGGCACCTAAAGGGTTACTATCTTTGTGCAGAATTTTTGCTGCAGGGAGGGGGGGCTCTCTGTCAGGGACATAAAAAGTGTGAACAAAATGGTGAACATGAAAAATCAATGATAAACTGTAAAGGTGGAAAAAAATGTAGTTGAGTGTCACGTTAAAACTATGTAATGCACACTCCTCAGGTCCTTAAGTGGTTAACCCTGAAAGAACAAGAGGCATGCGCCATGCATTGCTTCACAAGGCACTGCACATCCTCTGGTCCTCAAGGGGTTAAGTACATAACATAATTCTTATATACAAGTCTATTTTATGGATGAAACATACACACAGTGGGCACTTTATTAGGTGCTCTGGCCTAACGGCAGGCAGAGCCTGAAGTCATAACAGCCATGAGGTGTTGGAAGTGATGCACATGGATGTTGAACCAAGCAGACCCATAACACCATACAATGCACTGGAAACAACTCTACCATACAAGAGAATAAAAGACCCATTTAAATCAATGGAGATTTGTATTTGTCCACTATACTCCAGCTGGTTTGCTGTAGAACTACACCAGTTCTTATTATATCAGCTTCACTATTGTTTTGCAACATGTATTTTGTATGGGGTAAATTAAATGAAGTGTCAGCTGAAACAATGTTCCACATCCTATATAATATTTAGCTAGGATGTTGTCAGAAGCTGTCAGATGCACAGTAGAGACTGCCCGAATGCACAGACTGTTGGGAGCACAGAATACATAGTAAATTAAATAAATTAGGTTGAAAAAAGACACAAGTCCATCAAGTTCAACCTTCGCCTCATACCACAGTAACTGAGAATTTTATAGCTTTCCTGCTACCAATTAAATTAGTCTTTATCAGACCCTCCTGATCAGCCTACTGATAAACAGTATAACTCTGTATGTTCCCTTTTGAAAGAAATGTATCTAATCTTCTCTTAAATGTATCCATTGTATCTGCCATAACTACCTCCCTGGGCAATGAATTCCACAATTTGACAGACCTTACGGTAAAAAAACCCTTCCTCTGCTGAAGTTTAAACCTCCCTTCCTCTAATCTCAATGGGTGTCCCCTGGTCACCTGATCAGGCCTTGGAATAAATAGCTAATACTGGGAGTTCTGTGCTGGGAGCACAGAATGCTGGGAGTTCTGTGCTGGGAGCATTCTGTGCTTTCGGGCAGTCTCTACAGTGCATGACTGCATCAGCGGCGTACCCCTCTGGCACTCAAAGGGTTAACATCACCCAGCCCTTGGCCCGTGTACACGGGCTTTTACACTAGTCATTAATGTTTTGCTTGTATCTAAGGCAGATTGAAAGCCAAGCAACCCTACTGTCAGGATAATAACTGGAATGTTATGAGTTTCTTGTTTATGTTGCAGGTTATAAAACGAATCCAGGATACCATCAGGAGGGCTGTAACCCTTTGAGTGACAGAGGGGTACACAATGCATTACCTTGCAATGCATTATGTACCACTCTGGCAATCAAAGGGTTATCAACACACATTATCCCTTTCACTACCGCTCTCACTGCAGCAAACTGGCTAACTAGTAGAGACAGTATCCTTATTTTAATTTTCCATGTTTCAAATATTAAAGGGGCAGTAAACCCTAATTATGAAAATATACTGTATATGTTGTACAGCTTTCTAACTGAGTAAAACAAGAATGCTCCCAATGCTGGCAAATGTTTCTTTCAAATGTTATTACAGAGTTAACTTTAGCATTTTCTTCTGGAAGCTTGAGTCCAAAATATTTTGCTGACAGGCGGCGCTGTTGCTATAGCCAGCTATGGAAATCTTGTGTGTCTTCAGCAAACAACTCTTCACAGGCAATAATTAATAGCCACAGTGCCACCTGGAGATATATATATATATATATATATATATATATATATATATATATATATACACACATACAGTTCATGAAGGGAGAGATGGCACTCACAAGGATGATTTTGCTCAAAATTCAAACTTTTGAATTTTGAGCAAAGTCATCCATGTGACTGCCGTCTCTCCCTCCATGAACTGTATGTACTTTTTTTCTTGATGAGCACCCAGGTTAAAACAATTTCACATTGAGTGCATCTCTTTATCATATATATATATATATATATATATATATATATATATATATATATATATATATATAGTGCAAACTGGCAAAAAAAGTGTTTGCTCTCTAATAACTTTTGACTAAAGCATCTCCTTGCAATAAAAATATCCTTTTTTACTCAGCTTAAAGGGTTAGTAATGCCTGTATTTAACTTGCTGCTGTGTTGTAGATGTTAAAAAAATATAGTATATGGAGAAAGTCCCATCTCTCAAACCTTTACGGTTTGATAGATATTCGCCGCTAAAATTCCCCCTGATGTCAGCTGTAAAGCTGGCAGAAGGAGATCTGTGTTGGCCAACTCGAGGAGACTCTTCAGCGGAGCAGAAGTCGTGGAATTTAAAAAGAACTACTTTACTGGAACGGTTTACAAAGTGTGCTTGCAAACCAGGCACACTTTGTAGACCATTCCAATGAAGTTATTCTATTTAAATAGCGCAATGTTGGCTCTGCTGAAGAGCCACTAGGTGGTCCCAAGACTGGGGTCTCCTGCTGTCAGCGCAGCACTGACATCAGGAGAAGGGGAGGGAGGGGGAATTTAGTGGTGACTATCTCTCAAGGGACTTTCTCCATATACTAGATATTTTTAACATCTACAATACAGCAGCAAGTTAAATACAGGCATTACTAACCCTTTAAAAATCCCTAAATTATAAAAATTATTACAATAAGGGTTTACTGCTTCTGTAAGACTACACAGGAATCTCCATCCTCCTTATTTCAGGGAAGGAGTCCTCCTGCAGTTCTCTTGTATACAGAAAAGCTGGGGACTGCAGCAGACATCTTCATAGCTAGCTGCTTCACTAAGAGCAGTAATGGCTTTGTGATCCGTTGGGGTCCTGTACGTTTGGGTTCAGTAAACCCGAGATAACAGCCACATGTTTTGCTTAAAATCAGAGATGTAATTATAAGCAGGTCTGGTTTTCTACTTGTAATAAAACAGTAATCATTATAAAAGAATTGCAGAACGCCTTCTCTGGAGAAATTAGAACACCTACCAAAAATAACTCCCACACTTTTAATATTTCCAGAAAATCCTAATAGCCCCTATGAGTTTTGCCTTTGTTCCTTTGTTCAAGAGATAACATCTTCACTCAGTCCTGAATATCATGTTCATGAAGGAGGACATAACAGTTACTGGCATGCAGGAAGGTGCACTAGCCTGCTTAACCCCTTCAGTTCCAGAGGGGTTACCAGTGCATTGCTTTGAAGTCAAAGGGAAACATAAAGATTTAAGATTACCAAGTGCAGTGGGCAGAAATGAATCATCCATTATAGCAAACTAGGCTACTGGCTAATGGCCCATGGCAGTATGAGGGGCCCTGGCTGCAGGTGACGTGTCACAGACAGAGGCCCTGGTGTTATTTCCGCTAACATCTTTTGCCAGGCTTCCTTTTTGTTGAAAGAGATCAGCATCAACCATTTGCTCCCATTTCCAGTAAATCCACAATAGCAACACCTCCTAGCAGCACTCTGCGTCAGAAGCTCCGGATCAATAGATGTGGGGCCGCAAACTGGTACCTTGCCTAGGGCCCGATGGAGCCATAATCCGTCTCTGGCAGTGAGCAGCATTTGCTGTCCTGTAGTTTTGCTTTCAACTATCATTATCTCCCTCCATGGACATGACATGGAGGGCTGGTTAAAAATATTACCCTTTGAACAAAGAAAGCAAGGGAAAATCCATAAGGGCCAAAATGATTTTCTGCTCATAAGGTAAGTGGGCAGTTATTAAAGGAGGTGTCAGTTTTCATTAAGAAATGTAATAAAAGAGCTAAAACTAAGTTACTGTTACTTATACACAGAAGCTTATATCTGCAGAGAACTAATACCTCCTAATAACATCCCCTTACCTCACTATAACAAGAAACTTCCAATGGCTCCTATGAATTTTGCCCTTGTGCTTTGGTTCAAGAGATAAGGTCTTTAGTCCTGAATGTCATATCCATGGAGGCGGACATGACAGTTACTGGAAGTTTTTTCAAACTGAAGCACATTGAGTGCACAAGCCTACTTAACCCTTTAACCCCTTAAGGATCAATCACGTGCCAGGGCCAATCACGTGCCAGGACCGTCACGCTGGTTCCTGCTCTTAAGAACCGGTGGCAGTCCTGGAACGTCATGGAATTCTCTCTGC
This sequence comes from Rhinophrynus dorsalis, assembly GCA_037306005.1. NCBI lineage: Eukaryota > Metazoa > Chordata > Amphibia > Anura > Rhinophrynidae > Rhinophrynus > Rhinophrynus dorsalis. The sequence goes on from CM074728.1 coordinate 87,814,778, forward strand.
CAATCAGAATTTAAATCGCTTGTCCACCTCCATGGGCATGAAGAAGATACCTCTTGAACCAAAGAGCCATGGCGAAATTCATAGTGGTCATTAAAAATGTTTGGCCATAGTAAGTTAAGTGGGTGGTTATTACTAAGAGACATCAGATTTTTCTTTAATGTGTGAGAGACCATCCTATATAATAATTTGCTAGGATGTTTATCACGATGCAGTCATGAGCAGTAGAGACTGTGCACGTTCAGGCAGTCTCTAGTGCTCATGATTACATCTCGTGAGTGAGGTGACGCAAGACTGCATCGCGTGGAGCAGTGAGGTAGCGGCCTCCTAACCCTTTGAGTGCCAGAGGGGTATGCAACGCATTGCAAAGCAATGTGTTGCGTACCCCTCTGCCACTCAAAGAGTTAACATTACCTGGACCTTGGCCCGTGTACACGGGTTTTTACACTAGTACATACATATACCATTATGTTGTACAACAGAAGACATTCATATAACAGCGAGAAAGCCATGTCCACAGACCTGTATTGTGCATGAATGGAGTGGAGAGTAGCTGTCAAACCCTGGACTCCACGTCACAGCTGCAGTGCTGTCGGTAACCTTGCTAACGGTTAAGTTGTATGGAGGAAGAGGCAGGCCTGGAAATTAAACAATAAAACTAGTTATTTGATAAAATGTGTTTGTGGTTCCCAAGCAGTTCTCTAAGATGGAACCCTTTCATATGCAATGAAATCCCTGTGGAACCATAACAATCAAATCCTATAAAACAGTGGTTCTAAATTTTGTCTTACTCAAGGCACTCCTCACACTCACTTTATAGGTCATTTGTCAAAGATGGATAGTTATTCTAAGGTGACGAATCCCTGGAGGTCTTTATAGGTATGGACTCCCTGGGCAGAGGAGAGGTAAGATTATTGCTTCTCACAGCTTAGATATGCAAGCTGCAAACAGATACTTCAGCCCTAATTGTTCCTATGGATAAAGAAACAATTAATTTCCTGGTCCACTCTCCCTTCTAACTGTCACTTCCTACCAGGAAGCTATGTCTATGTTGTATAAACTGGCAAATAAGTAAAGCTAAATATATTTTAAACTGTAGATTTAAATAAAGAACGACTAACAGAAATATGGATGATTTTGAAAGCCCTTTCAAAATCACCCAAGTCATTACAAAGTGTTAGTTCCACTTTAAGACAAGCCACATTTCTTTTGCGGAGACACCAACAATACGATTCTCTGCTGAGCTAAAAGAAACTATTATGTGATTATTGAGGGCAGCGCCAGTGTGAGGGTACCTGGCACCCTAGGTGACCTTTCAGGCAGGTGCTGCCCCCACCCACCAAAAAAACCCTGTTACAGTTAACCCTGTATTAACCTTTTCGGACTCTCATGGTGCTCAAAAGATTAATAAGCGCTCAGAAATATATAATGATGTAGTAAGGAATTCTACAATATTACAGTTACTTTTATTGAAAAATGAAAATATGGGTAAAAGGGAGCAAAAGGAAATGGGACCGTATTTGTTGTACTAAAAAAGGTAAATTCTGGAGCAAGCCATTTGCACCCTGATTGGGGGGGGGATTACATTTCCCATTGATGTGAATGCTAGAGGGGTCCTCATTGCTTAGTAATGCATCTGAGGCCTTTCTTTCATGAAAGAGTTAAAAGCCTCATTTAAATCAACTGCAATTTGCAATTTCAAAACTAAAGTGCAGTTGCTTTGCTCCAGATGAACAAATAAGGCCCAAGGGGTGTGTTACCATATAGAAAATACACTACTGCCACCCCTGCCACCCAGATAAGCAGCTGCCTAGTTTGCCTTGTGCTTAGCAGCTCAGGGTCATTTGGGGAAAGAGAAACAATGCAAAAGCAAATAGGAACTTTCCAGCGCGTGGTAAGTGCTCTGTATCCCCATAGAGATGACTTATAATTATTCAATCTTAAAAAATTCTCCTACCTGACAGGTTTCAGAGCAGACTGGGCCACTGTCACGTTTGACACAGAAGATGCTACACCTGACCAAGTATATTTATACTATAGGAGCTGTCTCCTAGGTAATGGAGACTCACAGGGGCACCACAGGAAACAAATCAACATTCCCATTTTTTTTTTTTTTTTTTTTTTTTTTTTTTAAACGGGGCCTTTAACCCAGTCTGTGCTAGAGAGGTCTCCAGCTCATTACTTTTCACCAAGTTGTTAAAAGACTTACTTAAATCAATGAGGTGAGGATATTTAACTCTTATATTGGAGATGGTTTTACCTAGAATTGCTCAGCTTTTCCTCTTTGCTCCATATGGCGATATACACAAAGTAAACAACTAGCAATTCTTGGGAAAAGGAACAGCACCATACGAGGAAAATAAACATTTCCCAAATCTGAGAGAGTTTAAATGGTGTTTTTAACCTCTTGGATGCTAGAGAGCTCTCCAACGCATTGCAAAGCAATGTATCAACGACCTAGCTACCACTAAAGGGGGTTCAATGACTTATTTAAATCAATGGACATTTGGGAAATATTAAATTGGTCCTTATGTTGCACCAGGCTTGCCTCGAATTTGTCCACCTTTTTTTTTCCCATGTACCTTTAATACTGGGCCAAACCAACTTCACCACAAAGGGGGGGGGTAAACAAGATTTCTCATTTATTGAAATGGAGATTCAACTCTTGAATGATAGAGAGGTCTCTAGCACATTGATTCCCAATCCACTGGAGACCATTATAGAGTTAAAGGGGCTTAGATCTTTGAGTGTCAGACAGTTATCCAACGCGATACAATGCCTTGGATACCCGTCTGGCACTCTAAGGGTTTTAAATCAAACTTTTGGGAATTTCAAGTTTTACCCAACGGCGCAGTCGGTTTGATCCGGAATTGCTGCCCTTTTCTTTTGTGTTATGTCAGAGCCCTGGCCTAGTGCAGCTCTGTAAGACATATACCTTAAGGATACCATCATTTGTTCCTGGTTACACAGATCAGTGGCTCTTCCAGAACTGACCTAGATTTTCTTTTGTCTTCTTTCATGAATACACAGCCAGGGCATGGGTCTGCATAACAAGCAGCCTGCTAGGACTCTGCTTAAAAGCTTATGTTCTCATATGTTTTGTCTTTGGGACTCATTTCTAACCATTAGCAACTGGGAAAATTCTACGTCCTTAGATCAAAAGCAATCTGCAGAATAGCTTTCCATCCAACTCAATCTCGCTGTCTCACTGCTTTACAAGGAGGGTTGCTGAATAAAAACACTTCGTCTGCATATCCCTCCGATTCTCAACTCAAAGATCTATTTCACTTGGGTGACTGCGGCAGCAACTTTGTTGCAACAAGTGTTTTCACAGAATATATATTGTGACTGTTACTTACAGCACTGTTGTTGCAAAAAGTGGTTTCACAGAATATATATCATTGTTTTCTATAGGACCGTTCACATATGACTTTTAAAGCTACAGTACTTTTCAGTGTCATCCTTATTTTGGCTGAAATTGCGTTATAGGTGTGAACTAGGTCTTAGAACACATTCCAGCTCACTGGGCACTGGGATGGTTTTTATCAATGTTCTGGAAAAACATCACAGAGCAACCTGGTGCTCAAAGGATGCTCCCCCATAATATGAACTGAGCATGTACATTATACAAGTTTAAGAAAACAGTACATTTTTTAAGAGAAATAAAATTACGTGTGTATATATAGGTGTTTAAAACAGAATTCAAAACTGTAATGAAGAGTTGAAAACTGCAACTCTGTTGACATTTCTCACTAAAACACAATGGTGTCATTTTCGACTCTGCATTGCAATTTAGAACCTTGTTTGAAAGACCAGTGAGTTCATCCTTTCATGTACTGGTGACTTTCTTCTGAGTAAATCAAAGGTACCCCCTCTGCTGTGAAAGGCTTCATTCAAAACTTATAACAGCTCAAAACCTAGCAACAGCGCCATCTAGGGTCCAGAATACATTTTCTATTGTATTCAATGTGAGATCTTGAGCCTTAAACTAAGTTCTAGAAAGTGACAGTAACAGATTCCCTTTGCTGTGGCAGTTTAAGCTGTACTAACTTTTGAATTAAGTATCGCCATTGTTGTACTCAGCAGGGAAACCCCTGTGAAAGGTCCTGTGAGTGCAGTCTTTCCTCTGCATTGGAAACACACATATACACACACACGTACACACACACTTTAACCTTCTGAATCTCAGAGAGTTATGCAATGCATTGCATTGCCTGCCTCTGCAGCACTCAAAGGGTTGATCTAGACATAGTCAACTGGCAGCTGGCTATTGGAGATGATGGGAAGTGTAGTCACCAACAGCTGGAAGTCCAGCAATTAGCTACACCTGCTGTAGCCCTTTAAGTGCCAGAGTGTAGTCAACAAATTGCAAAGCAATGCATTGGACACCCCCTTTGATACTTAATGAGTTAATAGTATTCAGTTACAGAAGCTTTTGAGGCTTCACAGTTCTCTCCCTTAGACGCAGAATTCTAATGAAAAACATTACAACATTAAACATATTCTACTCTCTCTGGAATCAGTAGCTACTTCTGATAGCACCAGAATGATTCTCTATCTCTGTTCTAAACAATTACTTGCTGATCTATCCTGTGTGCATTGATATAAATACATTTATATTTCCTCCCACAGAATCTGCCGGATAGACAGAGACTGCTGCTCATTAACTCCTTAAGGACCGGGGGAGGGGGGTAACAACACTGCAAAGCAATGCATGGTATACAGCCATGGTCCTTAAAGGGACACTAATGTCCCATAAAAATGTTTTTTTTGTTTTGTAGATTAAAAAAATAAATTCTGTGCTGCAAATCCCATCTCTCAAACCTTTACGGTTTGAGAGAAATTTGTTCCTTAAGTTCCCCCTCCCTCCCCTTCTCCTGACATCAGCTGTAAGCTGACAGCAGGAGTTCCCGGTCTGGGGACTGACAAGCGGCTCTTCAGCAGAGCAGCAATATAATGATTTTAAAAGAAATACTTAACTGGAACGGTCTACAAAGTGGCCTACAAAGTGTGCTTGGTTTGCAAGAAGACTTTTTAGACCATTCCAAAATAGTTTTTCTTTTTATATTGCGCTATTGCTGCTCTGCTGAAGAGCCTCCTCATGTCGGCCGACACGGATCTCCTGCTGTCAGCTTTACAGCTGACATCAGGAGAGAGAGAACTTCAGCAGTGAATATCTCTCAAACCGTAAAGGTTTGAGAGATAGGATTTGCTGCACATAATTTATTTTTCTTTAATCTACAAAACAAAAAAATATTTTTATGGGACATTACTGTCCTTTTAAGGGGTTAAAGGAACATTAGCACCTCCTATCTTCAACTGGGCAGCTATGTGTGGAATGGTTACCCAAAATAAATCTCTAATTAGAACTGGAAATATTAATGGAGGCAGGCATTAGTCTTTGTTGAGGGACTCCAGGACCCCAAACTCTTATCTCTGAAAACTTCATTAGTAAATCCCTACTTGACATCATATATAGCAGTGGTATAAGGATTTTAAGTAACTTTAAACACTAAACAGGATGCCACTTATTCACACTACAGTCAGACTGGGCTGGAAAACATGTACCACCACTTGGGGATAGAACAGTGTGAGACATCACATGGGGCAGGACCACCATACGAAAAAAGAAACCAGTGTGGGTACAGAGGCTCTACCCATACTGGTGTGAACGCTCTGCAGTGTTGTTGGTGGTAAGTTAATCTCCAGGAAACCATATTTAACTTTTAAAATATAAACCTACAGCCTGTCAGACAGGCATGATATTACAGCATACAATGGCTGATTTAATATTAAAGCATGTTGTCTGGGGTTGTGAGTGTCCATTAAGTCTGTCTCTTCCTTGTACTCTTGACCAATACACTGACAGCTGCAGCTGCACAGACAATGTATCAGTTTTGGATCTCTCTGTACTGTTAAAATGAAAATTTTACAACAAAGTGAATGTTTTATACAATGTTTCATTCTTCCCGCAGGGAAAGCCAGAAGTGATATATTATCACTTGGTATATGGCAGATCTGCTGTAAGTGTACTGCCAGCCAGACCCAAGCACCAGATAAAACCAGCTCACAGTCCATATTTTAACCACCTCTGCCTTAGAGCCACACTGTGTTTACAGCAGAACTTTCATGTTCAGGCAAGTTAAGTTAGTCCAGTAGATATCCTCTTAGTAATCCTGAAAACATACGTCAAATGTTTCACAAGTCTTTCTATATTATTATATCTGACTGCTTGTAGAAGCTAAATGCATAAGGAGATCACAGCCATCTTGCCGAATATGTCTGACTGCGCATGAGTCACCTTCTCCCTCTGCCTGTCAATTAGAAACTTAGTCTCTGCCCATATTCTTTTTTTTTTTCCTGGCGCGTGCGTGTGTGAGGCATGCAGGCACATTACCCTGGATGACGTTCAGCTCCTCTTAGGGCACGCAAAATGTTTTAAATGGCCAAACTAAGAGCTACTTAACCCTTTGAATGCCTGACCAGCGCACACTGCGTTCATGTGTAAGTTGGTTGTGTCTTATATATGGGAATCAGACATAAATAAGTACTCATGTATGTTGATATACACTGGTGATGTAATGTGCATGACATGCTTTATCTCCCTCAAAGGGTTAATTTCGGGCATAGCGTTGTTCTAAGGAACAAACATTATCATACTCCAAGAAAGGGCACTGTGTACGAATGATTCGAGAAAACATAAAACTCTAGAACCCTTTCAGTGGCTGTCTCTTTTCCTATATACATGGAAACGGACTTGACACTTACATAGTGCTAGCGCTTTACATGCATGCGCCAGCTCTACATTAACATGACAAGCACGCCAGGTCATTTGGTTATGAAGGTAGGACACACAAGGACTGTCAAGACCTGTGGGAGTGACAAAGGTGCCATACGGTACCAAATCTGACATGCGCAGTGCGTTTTTCAGAGCTCAACACATTATCAGGTACATAATACTTTACAATATTTAGCATTTAAGATGCGTTTAAAAAAAAAAAAATAAATGAACAACGTTTTTAACCAAACAAAGAGTAAATCATACAACCACAGTCATGTTGGGGTGAACGTTCTCCTTTAATTACCACCTCTCACCTTTAATTCTAACAATGGCTGTCCTTGAAGAGGAGACCCCCTTCTTGTTATGCGCTTCACAGGAAAACACTGTGGTTTCACGTATACCTGGGGATAAAAAAGGGATTTTAAAGGGGTTATTAGGGTTTATTCATCTCTCGTTTGTAAAGTGTTTTTGGTTCCCCCAAAGCAGCAAGATTATTAAAGGGATAGTAATACCTAAAGTTTATTTAATATTGTAGGCTTTAAAAAAATATTAAGAACTATGTAAGTCTTATCTCTCAAACCTTTGGTTTGAGAGATATTTGCACCTAAAGGTCCCCCCTCCGTGACATCAGCGCTGTAGCTGACGGACTTGGATTCTGGTCCGCAGACCGGCTGGCGGCTCTTCAGCAGAGCCGAGATCGTGATCTTTAACAAGAGTTACTTAACTGGAACGGTCGACAAAGTGTGCTTGCAAACCAGGCACACTTTGTAGACCATTCCAGTGAAGTAGTTCTTTTTAAAGATCGCAATCTTGGCTCTGCTGAAGAACCGCCAGCCGGTCTGCAGACCAGAATCCAAGTCCGTCACCTAGATGGCAGATTTGACTGGAAAAGACAGGAAGAGTGAACTTTAGTTGCAAATATATCTCAAACCATAAAGACTTACATAGTTCTTAATATTTTTTTAAAGCCTACAATACTAAATACGCTTTAAATTAGGTATTACTATCCCTTTAACTTTTTGATTGCCAGCAGGATATGCAACACATAGCAAAGAAATGCATTGCGTAACCCTCTGGCACTCAAAGGGTTAAGAATCACACTTAAATATGAGTCGCTTATCCCATTACGCAGGAGTATATAATAAAAATGCATTAACCTGTTGAGTGCCAGACGGATAGCCAAAGTATTGTGAAGTAATACCTTCTAATAACAACCCAACCATTTGCTTTACTATGGCCAGAAAATCCTAATGGCCCTTATAAATACAGGCATTGTGCATTTGTTCAAAAGAGAAAACCTTCAATCAGTCCTGGATGTCGTGTCCATGCAGGCAGACATGACAGTTGCTGGCAGCTTTTTCAAACTTGAAGCAGGCAGACTGCATGAGCCTACTTAAGGGCTATTAATATTTCACAATAAAAGCAGCTCCATTTAATCTTCATAGTATTTGGGCCATGGAGAGGGTTATTTCAATACTGTCAGAGTTGTAGTTCAAGAGTAATTGAATGATAAAATATCTCCCTCCTGCCCCTTTTACTGATGTAACACTTCTCACCTCAGAGCAGCAAGACTGTTCGGATGAATCTCAGGAAAGTCTTCAGTGAGAATAAGGAAAAACCTGTCAATGGGGTGGGGGGGACAGGGTTTTCCTTATGTTCACAGTAAGAAGATTGTCCCTTGCTGTGATCTGCCCGGTCAAGAGACCAGATTCCACGTCTGAGGGGAGGCTGTTTACACTAAGTAAAAGGGGCAGGAGGGGGATACTTTATCATTGAATTACTCTTGAACTACAACTCTGACAGCATTGAAATAACACTCTCCAAGGTCCAAATACTATGATGATTAATCAGAGCTGTTGTTTATGTGAAACATTACTATCCCTTTAACTCTTTCACAGTGAAAATGCAGATTCTAGCGTGTATAGTGTTTGTACCTAACCACAGATCCGTTTTAGGACTTAGTGTTCCTTTAAGAGAAACAACAGCAGCCAGCTCATTCTTTTTTATAGGGTTACGCTAATTAAATTGAGGTAATTAAATATACAGTGTTGTATTTCACAGACTACATTCCATCAGCATTGTGTGTCTGTGTGTGTGTGTCAGAACTGCAACAACAAGAGGCTTATACAACAGGTGCATTCTCCATGCCTAGTATTACAGCAGTACAATTCTCTCTCTCACGCTACATCTGGGAGCATTCCCCTGCTTGTAGTATCTTCAGTTTTCCTACTGGACAGGCATAAGAAATTACATCCAAAATCTTCTGAGCTGTTTCAATGTGTCAGAATTCCTGCATACACCTGATGTATAAAACTGACAAGGCTGGGAATATCTAATCAGTAAGCACACCAAGGAATTTAGAAGGTTTTGACCATCAGACTCACAATTTTGACCCAAATCTCAGCATGCTTAGGGCGAGAGAGTCCTGCATTACCTGCTGTATGATTTATACCATTTAACTGCTGCTTTAGACTTGAAATTGGTGAAGTTTCTATGAGAAACGCAGAAGGATGAGTATTGCTCATCTAGTGTATGTTTAAAGGGATACTAATGTTTCTTATTAAAATAGTTTGCTGAGTCTTCTTTATATTAAAAGTAACAGCTTACGCTTTGTGTAAGAGCTTACTTGTGTGTAGTTCAAATGTTATTAAGTGACAAAAATCCCCTGCCCACCCCTTCTGTCCACGTCACGCAGAAGCTGCAGTCTGATCAGAATGGCTGCAGCGAGGGACAAACTTCAGTAAGCAAAGGAAAATCCTGCCTTCCTTCGTCAAGGAAGTGCAGGGTTTTCCTTATAATTACTGAAGTTTGTCCCTCGCTGCAGCTGTCCGGTCCCACGACCAGATTTCAGATTCAGTGGGAGGAGGCCAGAAAGGCGGGTTGGGGATCTTTCTCACTTAATAACTTTTGAACTACATACAAGTAAGCTCTTAAACATAGTGCAGTCTGTTACTTTTAATATAAAAAAGACTCGGTGAACTACTTTTATAAGAGACATTACTATCCCTTTAAGCAGTGATATATCTAAGTTGTAGTATGTTAAAGTTTTGTTGTGGAACAAATGGGGCACATCTGTGTTAGTAAGTGCAGAGACGTTTTGATATAATGTATATTATGGGTAAATTTAAAGCGGAACTACCACCCCACAAAAAGTTTCCCCAGAAGAATTACCAATCTGGAGACTAGCTGCTCAATAGTACTAGTAGCCAGAATTATTACCTCCTTATAGAGAAATTCTGCTGCTCCCGGGACTGACAGTCAGGAAACAGTGCAGACATCTTTCCATAGTGACATCTGTGCACCTACGCTGTCAGTCCCAGTCTGCTCTAGGAGGCGTTGCTAGGTACCGGAAGGTACCGGAAGGGACTGACAGCACAGGTGCGCAGACATCACTATGGAAAGATGTCTGTTCTGTTTCCTGGCTGTCAGTCCAGGAGCAGAAGCATTTCTCTGTAAGGAGGTAATTATTCTGGCGACTAGTACTATTGAGCAGCTAGTCTCCAGATGGGTAATTCTTCAGGGGAACTTTTTGTGGTGTGGTATTTCCACTTTAAAGGTTATTACATCAAAGATCTTAGGGTCAGTTTAATTTGAAAGTTCCCAGGTTTGACAGTGAGGCTGGTGTACAGGGCCCGATTTATCAATAGGCAGAGTGGGCAACTGCCTGCAGCTGCAAATTTTGAGAGCTTCATCAGCTGTGCTGGCCACACCCACATTTTTAATTCTGGATGTGGCCAGAACAAACTCAATGTCCCTGAATAATTTTTCTACCCCGTTACAGGCTATTGTTTAACCCTTTGGATGTTATAGAGGTCTCCAACACATTGCGGAGAAATGCACTGGGAATCTCTCTAGCAACCAAGGGGTTAAAGCTTTTTTCTTTCTTGCTTGTTATAGGCCAAGGGAATTTTCTGTACTAGGATAAAATGGATGGCACAGGGGGAAATCATGTGAGGAATTGGGATGTGGCCAAGGGCAGAGCTAAGGGGACCTTGAGTGCCTTTTCTAGTGGTGTCTGGGATATAAATCCAGCCCTGTTGTTATACTATGTAGAACTAAGACAGTTTGGGGCTAACCAACTATACAGTGTGCGCCCACTGATTTAAATTAGGTTTTTAACCCCATGAATGCTAAAGAGGTCTCCAGTGCCTTGCAGAGAAAGGCATTGGAGACTTCTCTAGCATTCAAGGTCTTAAAGGGATAGTAATACTTCAGTATTACAAATCCCTATATTAAAGCCCTAGTAAAAAAAACGTATTGCCCCCAGTGTCATCTCTCAAACCTTTATAGTTTGAGAGATGATCGCTTCTAAAGTTGCCCTCTCCCTCCCCCTTCCCCGTAGTCAGCATTTTAGCTGACTGCAGGGAACAGAGTCGTACAACTTTCAGGCGGCTCTGCAGCACAGCCTGATCGTGTTAACTAAAAAAAAAAAAACTTTCACTGAAATGGTCTTCTACGTGTGCTTGGTTTGCAAGCACACATAGAAGACCGTTTTAGTGAAAGTTTTTTTTTTTTAGTTAACGCGATCGCGGCTCTGCTGCAGAGCCGCCTGATGATCTCTGACCGGATTTCCCTGAGTCAGCTAAAATGCTGACTACGGGAAAGGGGGAGGGCAACTTCAGAAGCGTTCATCTCTCAAACCATAAAGGTTTGAGAGATGACACTGGGGGCAATACGTTTTTTTACTAGGACTTTAATATAGGGATTTGTAATACTGAAGTATTACTATCCCTTTAAAGCATTATTTATTTTAATGGGAATTTGGGGAACTTTTGTCTCTTATGGGACAGTTGTTCTGCTCCATAAACAATTCTACATAGTATACCAGCATCTGTATCTCAACTCAATCATATATCTATGGGTCCCTACTCAATAAGCCTGACAGGCTGTCCTGCAAACCAGCTGCACCATGGAGGGGAAACGAAGATTCTCATTTATCTAAATGGGTCTGTTATCCCCTTGAATTCTATAGAGCTCTCCAACACATTGGGGGCAGATTCACTAAGAGGTGATAAAGGGGAGATGACTTCTCCAGTTTATCACTTCTCGTGTCCCTATGTTATTCTATGGAGCCTGTACACTAAGATCCCTAACGTTGGATGACTCTTAGTGCATTGACTTCACAGAATAATATAGGGACTGGAGAAGTGATATCACTAAAGAGGACATCTCCATTTTATCACCTCCTTATCACAGCTTAGTGAATCTCCCCCTCGAGTAGCAATGCACTGGAGACATTTGCATCATTCAAGGGGTAAAAAGATAAATCTTAATAGGGATTATAGCAGTGATTCATTTGTTTCCTGTTTTGCAAATGGTTTTCCCCAGTATTGCAGCTATTCTTTTAAATGAATAAGCCCCTATGGCCCATAATTATAAAAGCAAACTGGAGTTATTCTGGAACAAACCAACTGCACCATAGGGGACAAATAAAAATTCCTAAATTACCGTGCACTTGAATAGAGCTCTTACGTATATGTTTTTTTTAACTCCTTGAATGCTAGAAAGGTCTCCAACGCATTGATTCACAATGCTTTGGAAACCCTTCCATCATTCCAAGAGTTATAATACCCATTTAACCCTCTGGGTTCCAGAGTGGTATGAAAATGGCCAGTGTTTATCTACCATGCTCCTTCGCCTTTTTTATGCATATCGGTTCACATACTATCCTATCCTTAAAGGATCAGTAAACCTTTTTTTAATAAAAAACAAATATTTTAGGGTTTTTCCTGCAGAGTAAAATAAGGCTACTCCCACTTCTGAGAGATGCATATTTCCAGAGTTATTGTAGTTTAAACATGTGTTTTTTACATTAACAGTGCCCTCTACAGGTTATATTCCAGTTAGTTATTCTGTTACATTCTATTTTAGAGGATAGTCAGTGACATACAGTTCTCCACAGAATGTGATAGAAACTGCTGAGTCACTTCCTTTCAGTTAGAACTATCAGGAAGTAAACACAGTAAATTCACTTCTTGTTTATTTGAACTGTTATAACTTTTGAATAAAACAACTGACAGCAGTGGGAGGCCCTTGTGTTACTCAGCAGGAAATGCCCTATAATATATAGGTTTTCATAACAACATTAAGACTTCAAATTGAGCAATCCCAGAACAACACCTCTATATATTGCATGTGAAAATGGAGTAAAGTCCTGCCAATTCTCTTTGCCCATTTTTATTGCATATAATGGAGTAATAACACTTAAGAAAAAAATATTGGGTTATATACTGTACACTTAAACACCGTGTAAGTTATGCTAGCACCAGTAAAAAGTGTGTATTTGCTTTCTTAAGGACAACAGTCGTTATACATATTCTACACATGGGGGAAGCCACTGATGTCTTTCCAGGGCTCCCTGACTCCCAATACTATATAAATGTTCATGTCGATTTCTGAAACACAGAAACATAGAATTTGATGGCAGATAAGAACCATTCGGCCCATCTAGTCTGCCCATTTTCCTACTGTTAAAAACCTCAAACCTTATTTGGTCCTTGGTCTTGTGTTATGTTCAGGAAAGCCGTATGCCTGTCCCATGCATGCGCACATTCCCTCACTGTATTAATTTCTACCACTTCTGCTGGTAGGCTATTCCACTTATCTTCTACCCTCTCAGTGAATTAAAACTTTCTTACATTACGTCTAAACCTGTGTCCCTCTAGTTTTAGACTATGGCCTCTGGTCTATGATAGTGATAGTGTTATATGAAAGCCTATATGTTATAGAGTGTTTTCTACTGAGTTAAACAAGGGTACTCCCAACCCTGTCAGTTGCTTTATTCTAAAGTTATAGCATATCAAATTGTAAGGGAGTGTCTCAACATTGTTACTTCCTGAAACTTCAAACTGACAGCATGACTCAGCAGTGTCTTCACATTCTATGAAGAACTGTTTTGTCGGTGACACACCTCTCCTAGAGATACAAGAGAATAACTAATCTGATTATGACATCTAGAGGGCACTGTTTATGTACAAAAGCATTTAAACTATAATAGCTCTGAAAATATGTCTTTCAATAGTAGGAGTACCCTGTTTGACTCAACAGGAAAAGCACTACAATAAATATTTTTCATAACAAAAGGTTACTGCTCTTTTAAGGTACTAGCCTCTTGGTATGCAAGAGGAGTGAGTTCCAATTTCAGTGTATTACCTGCATTACCTCTCATTGCAAACAGTGAAACAGCACAAACAAATGGTGTCTGAATAGGACAGTTTGCATATACATTAAAAAGCAAGTTTAGAATGATAGTTTTTGAATCTAACATAAGATAAAAATGTAAAGATGCTATCTGTAAGTATATAATATTTAAAGTTATATTAACCAACTTTATTTGTACATGTTAGTATTCCTTTAACCCTTTCAGCACCAGAGGGGAGCAAAACACATTGATTCACAATGCATTATTTATCCTTTGGGTCCTGAAGGGGTTAAAGGAATAACACCATAGTTATTGTACTATTGTTATTGCATTGTAAGCTCCTTTGAAATCAAAGGTGTTAAAATGCTCTTTTCACTGCAATTGCATAACAGAGCACGACTGAAGTACAAGTAAAACTGGTCTGACTTCCATGCCTGGTGCCTTTGAAATGCTACAGAGATAATATTAGGGTCATTCAGTCATTCAGGTTTAAAAACAAGTTTGTGTACCTGCAGGGCTGTTACGCATAATCAGATTTATGGGAAATCAGTAAAATAAGTTGTATTTGGAGACATTAAAAAAAAAAAAAAGAAGAAACATGCATTCATTTTACCATTTGTTATTGGAATCCAGAAGTATTTGAATATTTAAAGTAGTTCTGCTGACTTTAAAGGGATAGTAATACTTAAAATGTAAAAAAAAAATGTTGTAGGGTTTATCCCCGAGTAAAACAAGAGTACTCCCACTGCTGAAAGGTGTTTTATTCAAAAGTTATTAATTTTCAAAGTTGAATTTTTTAGGTGCAATATCACAGTGGCCTGAAATTTTACAGTGGCGCTGTTGCTACACCATCCTATGGAGATTTATGGTCCTGGGACCAGAGCTGTCCATAGGATCGTGTAGCAACAGTGCCACTGTACAATTTCAGGCCACTGTCATATTGCACCTAAAAAATTCAACTTTGAAAATGAATAACTTTTGAATAAAACACCTTTCAGCAGTGGGAGTACTCTTGTTTTAGAGAACGAGGAAATAAGGAAACCACTCTCAATGGCACTCAAAACTTAACTTCTATTATATTCAAAGACCCTTTGATAATCGGGCAATTATTAGACTAAAAACATATCTTTATTGGTATTGGTATTTATACCAATAAAGATATGTTTTTAGTCTAATAATTGCCCTATTATCAAAGGGTCTTTGAATATAATAGAAGTTAAGTTTTGAGTGCCATTGAGAGTGGTTTCCTTATTTCCTCGTTCTCTAATACTATAATTATCCACTTGGCACCGACACCTATTGAGGTGTTTTAACTCTTATGATTTTTTCAACTGTTGCTGAAATATAGTTACTTTGTACTCTTGTTTTACTCAGGGGATAAACCCTACAACATATTTTTTACATTTTAAGTATTACTATCCCTTTAACTTCCTCTTCTAATATCTCCAGAAGTAGTTACATCAGGCAGGTGCAAGGAACAAATGTTGTAGTCCAACAACAGCTGGGCAGTTATACACTAAGGTGTGATCAAAAGGAGATTGACTTCTCCAGTGAAATCAACATTCCTTTGTTATCCAATGGAGCCTAAGCACTAAAATCTAAAGGCTGGAGAGATGCTAAACACAGAAACATATATTTTGATGTCAGATAAGAATCAACTGATCATCCAGTCTCCCATTTTCTTCTCTAGATAAAATATAGTCTTGCATACTTCTCATAATAGATTTATATCGAGCCCAGGCATTTTGAATTAACTTACTGTATTAGCCCTTAACACTTCCACTGGAAGTCTGTTCCATGAATTTACCACCATTTCTTTAAAGAAGCAGCTACGAACATTACTTCTGAATCTTCACCTTCGTTAGATCATGCCCTTTTGTTTTAGTATTCTTCTCTTTCATAAAAATTATTTCCTCTCAAACCCCCCTCTTTCCACCAATCTTCCAACCTATACATATTAAGATTATTAAAGGGACACTAATGTCCCATAAATGTTTTTAGACTTTTGTAGAGCTTAAAAAAATAAGCTAAATGCCACAAATCTTATCTCTCAAACCGCTATGGTTTGAGAGATATCATTCACTAAAGTTCCCCTCTCCCTCCTCTTCTGTTGACGTCAGCTGTAAGCTGACAGCTGGAGTTCCTGGTCCGGGGACTGACAAGCAGCTCTTCAGCAGAACCACAATAGCGAGATTTAAAAAAGAATTACTTCTTTGGAATGGTCTACAAAGTGTGCCTGGTTTGCAAGTACACTTTTTAGACCATTCCAAAGAAGTAATTCTTTTTAAATTGCACTATATGGCTCTGGTGAAGAGTCAACTTGTGTTGGCCGACACGGATCTCCTTCTGTCAGCTATACAGCTGAGAGAAGGAGAAGAGGAACTTTAAAGGATGATCTCTCTCAAACCATAACTGTTTGAGAGATAAGATTTGTGATATTTAGCTTATTTTTTTAAGCTCTACAAAATGCTAACAAAATGTATGGGACAATACTGTCGCTTTAAGATCAATTCAGTCTCTCTTGGTTTTCGATTAATATCTTTCACAATTTTAGTGGCTCTTTTCTGAACTGCCTCAGTTATGTCTTTCTGGATAGGTGGTCTCCAGAATGGTACATAGTACTCCAGGTGAGGCCTTACTGGTGATCTATGAAGTCGCATTAATATCTCCTTCTTCCTACTGATAATGCATCTTCCTATACAGCCCAGTACCCTGTTGGCCTTTTCCAATGCTTTATTGCAGTGTTTGTGCCAGTGGCATACTTCACAGATTCTAATGCAGTAAGTTGCCACCAGCAGGAATAATGTCATATCTTAGAATAAAATCCGAAATGGGTCCCTCACATCCAGAACCACCTTCTGTAGATACCATTTTTGACGTCAGAGGGATCAACATGACGTGATGATGCCCTCAAGGCATGCCAACACTGCCAAGGTTGAAGTGGGAAATGGTGATGAAAGAAGCTGGGACCCCACCAACTTCTCTTATAATATATAAAAGGGTTTTTATGCTTTAGAAGAGAGCATATGTATTTTCCCTGCTGGTGCCCTTCCCCAAATGCAAGGCTGGGAAAGCTGTGTATGTGAGTTTGTGATTATCAGTAGACAACAGATTAAGCCTAGGGAAGCAGTGTATGTTGTTCTGCGATTACCAGTGGATCGAGGTTGAAGAAGCAGTGTGTATGGTTTTGTGATTACTATTGGACAGTGAATCAAGAGTGGGGAAGAAATGTATGTGGCTCTGCGATATTACCAATGGACAGTGAATCAAGGCTGGAGAAGCAGTTTATATGGTTCTGTGATTACCAATTGACAGTGGATCAATGCTGGGGAAGCCATGCATGTTGTTCTGTGGTTTCCAGTGGACAGTGGAACAAGGCTGGAGAAGCCTTGATTCTGATTTCCAGTGGACAGTACAAAAAAGGCTAGGGAAGCAGTGTATTTGTTTCTGTGATTATCAGACGACAGTGGATCAAGGCTGGGAGAGCAGTGTATATATGGTTCTGTGATTTCCAGTGCACAATGGATTGAGGCTGGAGAAGAAGTGTGTTTGTGTTTTTGTTTGGGGGGAGGTGTGGAGACTAGGTTATCCAGTAGGTTGGTCTTTAGAAGGGCCTTTACAGCACAAATTTCAATGTGGTCATTTTAACCCTTTGAGTACCCAAGAGGTATCCAAAGCACTGCAACACAATGCCTTGAATACATCTCCGACACTCAAAGGGTTCATAATGTGTAAATTTTTGCCAGTGTTTTTTACATTTTAAAGTTGGAAGGGGGGTTGCCAAATATAGGATCCGCCCCAGATGCCAAATGGTGTAGGTATGCCCCTGGTTTGTGCTGCTATGCATACAGTTGTTTCCAACCCTCTCTGCAGGGACTGTGGTATTATTAGGATTTCCCTGCTTGAGTACATTTGATTTAATCATAGTCTCAGTCATTTAATTACCTCACCTGTGCACAAGCAGGGAAATCCTACAGACAAGGCCTGCTAGGGGTCCCTACAGAGAGGGATGGGAACCACTGTTCTAAAATATCTCCAAGATAGATTGTCGGCTCCATAGAATAACTTAGGACCTGGAGAGATTATCTCACTGTAGAACTGATCTCCTCTTTATCACACAACTTTAGCTTATAGTAATGCAGGGGTATTCAACTACTGGGAGGTCTAAACACTGATCATCTCTACCTTATTGCTTCCCTCCCCAGGAAGGCTTCAGATTGCCTACTTCTGAGCTTAAAAGGGATAGTAATGTTTAAAAATAAAAGCAGCTCCAATTAATCTTCATAGTATTTGAGCCATGGACAGTGTTATTACAATTTTGTCAGAGTTGTAGTTCAAGAGTAATTGATTGATAAAGTATCCCCCTCCTGCCCCTTTTTCTGATGTAACACTGCTTACCTCAGAATAGAATGGTGGTGTCCAGATGGCTTGCAGAGAGGGATAATCTTCAATTAGCATAAGGGAAAAACCTGTCAAGGGGGACAGGGCTTTCATTGTTCTCACAGGAAGAAGATTGTCCCTTGATGTGAGCTGTCTGGTCGTAAGACCACATTCCACATCTGAGGGGAGGTGGCCTACAGTAGGTAAAAGGGGCGGGAGGGGGTATACTTCATCATTCAGTTACTCTTGAACTACAACTCTGACAGTATTGAAATAACACTCTCTATGACCCAAATACTATAAAGATTAATTGGAGCTGTTTTTATTTGTATTTATTTTTATTACTATCCATTTAACAATGAGCAGTATGCACAAACAAAGAGGAACAAATCTAGGGCAAACCAACTGCACTAGAGAGGAACAAATACAATTCCACAAATTCTCATTTGATGTGGCTTTTAACCCCATAAATGCTAGAGTGCTTAAGCAAAGAACAGTGGGATAAAAAAAACAATCTGGCACATCAGTTACAGAGATTGAACAAAACCCTCTTGTCAGTCAATCAGCTTTCTCAGTAAATACTGTTACCTGGTACAAGCAGGACAGAAGGAGAACCCCCAGGTTTTCTGTCTACTGGGGAGTCTCCCATCCACCAAATAATTGCTAGAGGCTCTGGAGGTCCGACTGCCTCACAGGACATGTTAAAGGAGGAATTAGGGAGCACAGCCAGGTCCTTCGGTTCCACTGTAAAGTACGGGACACCTGGATAACCAATAAAGATAACAGAATTCTTATTGTATTTATGGTGACATAAACAGACAGAAAAGGAGAACTAGCATCTCCTAATAATAACCCGCCACTTTCCTTACTATTGCCTGAAAATCATAATGGTCACTATGATTTTCCCCATGTGTTTTTGTTCAAGAGATAACATCTTCAGTCAGTCCTGGATGTCATGTCCACGGAGGCAGACATGACAGTTCCTAGAAGCACCACAGGAACTCAAACTCTGCTCGCTGCACATGGTAATCTTAAGCTTTTAACCCTATGAGAGTCAGAGGGGTATCCACGTATTGAGAAGAAATGCACTGGATACACCTCTGGCACTCAAAGTGTTAAGATCCAGTTTGAAAAACTACCAACAACATCTTGAACAAAGGCACAAGGGAAACATTGATAGGGCCAATAGGATTTTGTTTGGTCATACTAAGTTATGTGGGGGTTATTATTAGGAGGTGCTACTTCTCCTTAATTTTCTGGAAATCTCAATATGAAAGCTTTAAGTCAAGGGATATTAACCCATTCCAAATCACTGGGCCATATGCACAAAATAAGGGGAGAAATTCTGTGGGAAACCAATTTCACCATAGGGGGAAAAAGATTTCCTTTGATTTAATTGGACCTTTAAACCCAATGAATACTAGAAAAGTTTCCAACCCTCTGCATGCCAGAGGGGTATGTAACACATTCTGAAGCAATGCATTGCACACCACTCTGGCACTCAAAAGGTTAAAACCCCAATTTAAATCAATTGGAATTTTAGACATCTTTCTCCCCTCTGGTGCAGTCTCCCCCAGAATTATTAAACTTTTGTTTGTGCATAAGGCCCACAGTGAGCATACACAGCTAATCCAGGTATTGCTTTCTGACTAAAGGTTAGGTTATAAGGTTCTCCCTAATTAACAATTTATTAACACATTTAACAATTTATTAACACATTTAGTATAATCACAATCACTGAGCCACTGATTACCTGCCTGTGAACAAGTAGGGATGTAGTGAAAATATGATCTGTCAAGAACTACTGCTGAGACCCACTGCCCTAGGATAAGTAGCTCTTAATTTGACAGAACTTAACAGAATGACTTACCTATGTAGGTATTCTTCATACTACAGTCAGTTATATCTATACACTCTTTTTGTTTGTGAACTCTTGTGTAGTCTACCACTAACTTTCACTTTACAATCCGATAACAACTTGTGTCTGTTACAAGTCATTCAGGTCAGTTGAAACCCAATGTTTTTTAAAAGGAGGTGTCATCTAGACTAGGCAGACTTCAAAAGAAATCATTATATACAGGAAACTGCAGACAGAATGAAAAACTATATGAAGGCAGATATACTGGGCTGAAGTATACAGGAAACCTATCAGTTTGCTAAACAAATTAAGAACCACTTATTTCGAAGTTCTAATTAAATTTAATCTTTTGAGTGCCAGAAGGGTATGCAACACATTGTGTTGCAATGTGTTTGATACCTCTCTGGCGCTCACTGGGTTAAAACTGTATCTGTAGGTATAAATAGCTCTTTGTGTGTGTGTGTGTGTAACAGAAGAACTTACCTAGGTAGGAGAGTTCCATACAACAGCACAGTACCCTATCTCCCATCTATAACTAACTGTGATCTGCTTCTTTGACAGATATACCAAACTAATGTATGCAGGACACATTATTAGGTAAGTCCTAAAGTTCCACTTATTTCTTAGGTATCGTTCCTTTAAAAACATAATACCCTTTTATTTTGACTTTTCATATTCTGAAAGTGAGTATTATGTAAAGCCACATAGCCTATGCTTTCTGTTTTTTCCCATCTTCACCTATTTTTTTCTGCCGTGACTGAGTGCTTCCTAGATCTGTTTCCATACCACTTTCTTTCAGGGGCTGTGAAAGCAGGGATAGTAGTACAATCTAAACAAGATACAATGTAGAAAAGCAAGCTTCCACTCTATTAAATACAGCAAACAGAGCACTCGTTGCTGCAGGGATAGTGTTAAACTGTTATCTATGACCTTGTACTCACTTTCACAGAACCAGAAAAGCTGTCCGGAAACATATATCCAGAGAGCTCTCTGTCATGGACAGTGTTAAAGGAATAGTAATGTTTCACAAAGACAGCAGCTCCAATTAATCTTCATAGTATTTGAGCCATAGAGAGTGTTATTTCAAAACTGTCCGAGTAATTGAATGATAAAGTTTCCCCCTCCCTCCCCTTTTTCCTAGTGTAAGCCCCCTCCCCTCAGATACGGAATCTGGTCCATAGACCAGACAGCTCACAGCAAGAGACAATCTTCTTACTGTGAGAACAATGAAAACCCTGCCCCCCTTGACAGGTTTTTCAGGTTTTTCCTTATGCTCACTGAAGATTGTCCCTCTCTGCAATCTACTTGGACACACCCTGCTGCTCTGAGGTGAGCAGTGTTACATCAGTAAAAGGGGCGGGAGGGGGATACTTTATCATTCAATTACTCTTGAACTACAACTCTGACAGAATTGAAATCACACTTTACATGGCCCAAATACAATGAATATTAATTGGAGCTGCTTTTATAGTGAAACATTACTATCCCTTTAAAAAAACAGGTGAAGATGAAAAAAATAAATAAAAGTATAGGCCATATGTAAAATACTGCTATCACTTCATGTGAAGTTGGCTGGCTTTTCTCTACAAAATAAAGCCATGCTCTCTTAACCCTTTGAGTGTCAGGTGGTGCAGAATACATTGCTCTGCAACACTTTGTTCCACCACTCTGACACTCAAAGAGTTATATTAGAACTAACAACTCCTAATAATAAACCCCATTTTTTTATTATGTCCAGAAAATCCTAATGACCCATATAGACTGAGCCTTGTTTAAAGGGATAGTAATAACATGTAAAAAAAATGTAGTTGGGTTTATCCCCCTGAGTAAAACAAGGGTACGCCCATTGCTGAAAGATGTTTTATTCAAAAGTTATTAAAGCTCAAAGTTGAAGTTTTAGGTGCAATATCGCAGTGGCCTGAAATTGTACAGTGGCGCTGTTGCTACACCATCCTATGGAGATTTATGGTCTACGGACTCAACTAAGGCCCTTATCCACACCCTCCTGCAAAAAGCCAGGACCATAGGCAGATCAAATTCCTGAGACAGTTCCTTGTCAGCACACCAAGATAGGAAGACATGATGATAGATCTTGGAAGAAACAGGTTTGCGGGCACTAAGCATAGTAGCCACCACACCAGAAGAAAACCCATTCTTCCTCAATATTGAGGATTCAATTTCAAGGCTGTCAATGCTAGAAGATGAACATCCTCCTTCCACAGGTAACCCTGTAGAAGAAGACCCGGATGGCAAGGAATAGCTCCACCACTGACAGATACAGAAGCTCTGGAAACCAAGCCTAGTGAGGCCAGTACGGAGCAATCTGAATGACTGGACAACTGTCCAGTCGTAATTTCTGTAACACCCTGTGCAACATGGGGAGGGGAGGAAAGATGTAGGCCAGAGGGAATAACAAGGGAATGGAGATTGCATCCACCGCCAGAGCTAGGGGGTCCCTCCATCTAGCGCAGAGCCTCGGAACCTTCCTGTTGTGTCTTGTCGCCATCAGGTCGATGTAAGGAAGACCCCATTTCTGAACAATGAGGGTGAACACCTCTGGGTGCAGCTCCCACTCTCCGCTGTCCACTGTGTGTCGACAGAGGAAGTCTGCCATGACGTTGTTTATGCCAGGAATGTGCACTGCGGATATGGCAGGAACGTGGTCTTCTGCCCAGGACAAAATAGCCTTGACCTCTAACCAAGCAGCGAGACTTCTTGTTCCGCCCTGCTGGTTGATGAAAGCCACGGCCATGGCATTGTCGGACTCTACCCTAACTGGACAGTTTTCCAGCTGAGATGTCCAATGACGAAGGGCATGAAATATCGCCCGACGCTCCAACACGATGGGAAGGAGAGATTCTTCCGGAAACCACCGACCCTGTGTGCTCAAGCGACCCAGGACCGCTCCCCATCAGGAGAGGCTGGCATCCGTCATCACCGTGGTCCAGACGGAAACTAGGAAGGACTTGCCCTTCAGCAGATTGGAGAGGTCGAGCCACCAGGACAAACTCAGTTCCACACGAAGAGGACGTGACACCGACATCTTCAGAAGGTCCGGCAGACCCCTGCACACCTGGATCATAAATCTCTGGAGTTCCCTGGTGTGTGCCATAGCGAACGGTACTGCCTCTAGTGTGGAAATGAATTTCCCCACAAGAGATTCAGCTTCTTGGCTGGAACTGGATCCTGAGTCAGTATAGCAGAAACCCTGTGGGTGATCTGGTGAGCCACCTCGTCCGTGAGAAACACCATGTTCTTCTGGGTATAGAAGAGGAGGCCCAGGAAAACTAGACGCTGGGATGGGACAAGGTCTTATTTGTCCAAGTTGATGATCCACCCGTTATGGGTGAGAGAATGAATGCATTACTGGACCTGCTGATGAAGAAGTTCCGCAGAAGAGGCTTTCAGAAGCAGGTCGTCCATGTATGGAGTAAAACTCTGATGCCGTCTCAGTGGAGGATGGACACTAAGGCTCCCAGGACACGGCTGAAGACCTGAGGAGCTGTCGACAGACCAAATGGAAGAGCTGAGAACTGAAAATGTCCCTGGTCGCAGGCAAACCGGAGGTACTGCTGGCTCTCTGGATGAATGGCAATGCGTAAGTACGCGTCCTGAAGATCCAGAGAAGTAAGGAATTCCCCCGGGGATATGGCAGCAATCACCATCCGTGGAGACTCCTGGTGATAATGAGTCCGGGTCACAAAGGAATTGAGATCCTTCAAGTCCAAAATGGGATGACAACCACCATCCTTCTTGGAGACCACAAAGTGGTTTGAGTAAAAACCCATACCTCTGTCCTGAACTGGAACCGGCTCTACAACTTCCTTGTCCAGAAGAGCCTGAATAGCGCCGTTGAACAGACAGCATTATTTCTGCGCCCTGAGGCGTATGAGAAGGAAAAAAGTGAAAGGGAGGAAGAGAGACGAAACGGATCCTGTACCCTTCCATGACCACCTGGGTCCGACACTGAATCCTCCCAAATGCTGTGATAGTGACGCAGACAACCACCCACAGCAGAGTGCGGACCTGGGTTCGGTGAGTCATGCCGAAGACGGCTTGGAAGCCTTGGGCTTGGAGGAGACCTTGGGCTTCCATTGCTGTTTGGGCTTGGAGGAGGTACGTGGAGCTGAGGGAACCGCCTGGTTCGCCAGACGTGTCTCTTTCTGAAAGGAACGAAAATACCGGTTACACTTAAGTGGTGTTTTCTTCCTAGGAACTAAGGCTAGAAGTGTACTCGTATCTCCTGTAGCCTCAGTGATCAGATCCTTGAGATCTGGCCCAAACAAAGAAGTGCCTTTAAAAAGCAAGGAGAGCAATGCTTTCTTAGAAACAGTATCAGCAGACCTGATCTTGAGACAAAGAGCCCGTCTGGCAACCACAGACATGGTGGAAACCCTAGCTACCAAACGGATGGCATCAAATAGGGCAGCAGAAACATAGTGATGTGGCTGAGAAATGTTGGCAAGAAGGTGCAACGTATCCGAAGTAGGAGCACCCTGACGGATAACAAGAGTGAGCTGTTCAGTCCAGACCACAATGGCCCGGATCATCCATGCTGCTGCGAATGCTGGACGCACGGCCGAACCAGCAGTGGCAAAGATCGACTTGAGGGAGACCTCAAGTTTCTTGTCAGTCCAGTCCTTTAGAGCACAAACATCAGACACTGGCAAGGCAGTAGACTTGGATAGCCTGGAGATAGCAGCATCCACTTTGGGGGGGATGAACCCACTGAGCAAGCGCTGCCTCAGAAAAGGGATAAAGCTTAGCAAATTTCTTGGAGACAGAAGGCTTTCGGTCCGGAGACTTCCACTCTTCAGACACAAGGCGGTCAAGAGTAAGGTTAGGTGGAAAGCAAGTAAGGGGCTTTTTAGGCTCCTGAAACACATCAGAGGGGTCCGAAGGAACATCCTGAACTAAGGGAATGTTAAAAATATTCAAGACAGCCCTGATCAGGCCCTCAGTGGAGGGCTCAGGATCAGCCTCAAAAGGATCCCCAAAAAACTGAGGGGAGCCCAGAGCAGAACATTCCTCAACATCTGACCCACCAGAAGTTCCTCTTCAGAGGAATCTGACACGTCAGGTACTCCTTGAGGTTTGGTCAGGGAAGACTTGACGGAGGAGGGGGTCTGCCAAGAATGAAAGACCCCCTGTAACTGGGATGGAAAGAGTTACAAAGTGGACCTGAGGTCCCTAGTAGCAGCCTTGAACTCTTGCACCCAGACTGGCTCTAATGCATGGCTGGAGGTCCCTGGAAGACTCTCAGGGACATCAGAACATGCTGGGCATAAATGACCTGAGAATTCTCTAGGTAACCCTGAATGACAGGAAGAGCAATGCGCAATAGGGGATACAGACCCCAGCATCCTTATTCTTAGGTCTGGCCCCAAGCTCCAATGGTATAGACATTCTCACAGTGTCAATAACCTTATTGTATAAAAAATCACCCAATTATAGTGTGTATGGTTAAAGTTTCACCCCAGAAATCGCTAAAATAGACTTATCTGGCAGGCAAAGGGTTACTCAGCAAAGGACAGAAGAAGAGTCCAAGCCCTGTGTAGGATACTCGCTTTGGAAAGATCACAAAATGTCTGCCGTGGCGGGAGCCAATCAGAAATGAGTGTGTGAAGCAAGCGCTCATGGGAAATGTAGTTTTTCCCAGAAAAGTACCCCAAACAGTGCCCGAAGCCCCTTGAACCCCCCAACACACTAGAAACATGAACTAGATGATACAGCAAGGGCAGACAAGTAAAATGAGCCATCTCTGAAGTCGCTAGGTTAAACGGTAGCAGAGATATGTCCCAAACTGTACTGTCCTATAGGAGTGAATGCAGCAATGGCGCCTATGCGGTAAAGCACGCCGGAACTCAGTTTTTACAGAATTGAAGGTATAATATTAAAAGACATGAAACATCACTAAAACATGTTAGGATACCCAAAATACACTGAACCAGTAGGAAAAGTGTCAGAAAACCCCCCAAATGAATGCCAAACCAGCAGCTAAAGGGTTACATACCACAGACACCTGCTCCAAACACCCAACAGACATACAGATAGACCCAATGAGTGCAGGAGTGTGCAATAAGAACTACAAATGAAAAACCCCTATGCGGAGGGGCACTGTGGGACATGTGGACCTGCAGCACTCAAAGGTTTGCTCACCTTTCCTGCAGATCTTCTGTCTTCAGATTACTATGTTTAAAGAAGAAGCCTCGGTGGGCGACTCCTGAGGAAAGAACTTGTACCCAAGATTTTCCCCCCAGGGCTTAAGGTCCACAATAAGCACCCGGATACTGAGCTAGCCACATCTAAGGGCATTGTCAGTTATGGTAATCCGCCTAATGGTGGTATTCCATTTCTAACAGAAAATTAAAAATAACTTCTAAAGCTATAACAGAACTGTTCTCTTGCCTGTGTTATCTTCAACAAGGAGCAAATTTTTCTGGAGCTGGTTGGCTAGCTGCAGCCAAGGAGGGAAGGTAGGCTCTACCCCCTGCATACAATTCTAGAATTGTTCATGCCTACTTAAAGGGGCAGATCGCCTACCCAGAGTTACCAGTAACCTGTATTGGACGACAGAGAAAAATATATATATATATGTTGTAGGTTTTATCCCCGCAAAGGTACTCCCACTGTTGAAAGGTGCTTTATTCAAAAGTTATTACAGCTCAAACTTGAATTTTTTATGTGCAGTATCACAGTGGCCTAAACTTGTACAGTGGTGCTGTTGCTACACCATCCTATGGAGACTGACCAGAGCTGTGCAAAGGATGGTGTAGCAACAGCGACACTGTACAGTTTCAGGCCACTGAGATATTGCACCTAAGAAAGTGAAGTCTGAGCTGTAATAAGTTTTGAATACAACACCTTTCAGCAGTGGGAGTACCCTTGTTTTAATCAAGGGTATAAGCTTTACAACATATATTATTATCCATTTAACGCTTTGAGTGCCAGAGGGGTAAGGAATGCATTCCGTACCCCTCTGGCACTCAAAGGGTTAAGTGTGTATAACCTCAGATCCGTTTTGGGTGTTACTGTGTTCAGTGAGCGGAGTTTGTGTCCTGGGGTCCTGTTAGCAACTGTCATGTCTTCATCCATGGGCACAGGACTGGTTGAAGATGTTAATTCTTGAACAAAGGCACGAGGGCAAAAATTATGGGATCCCATTAGGATTTTCTGGCCATAGTAAGGTAAATTGGAGGTTGTTATTATTATTAACCTTCTGAGTGCCAGATGGGTACGCAATGCATTGCAGAGCAATGCATTGTGTACCCCTCTGGCACTCAAAGGGTTAAGTTATGTTCTTTATTCACGGCTGGAAATTTCCCCTTGCATTGGACAAATAAATGAGGTTAGATACAGCGGACTAGTGAATTTTCACCCCGACTGGTAGAACTTAGTGATATTTTCCTGCACAGCTCTCAAGTGTTTAAAGCTTATTGTACTATATATAGAGGAGTTCTGTATATGTAACAGCAGGGTCGCACTAATCACTCCTTCTATGTAACCCCCACACTGTCACTCTCCATGGATGTATTATCCTTTCCAAATATTAAAAGGAGGAGGCGATATATTCAATCAACAGCAACAATATTCAAATGGATGCTGGTTTAACCCCTTGGTTGCTACAAACGAAGACCATTATGTAGTAACTGAAGCAAATCAACTGTACCATAAGGGCTAAATAAAATGTCCCCAAATTCCTATCGATTTAACCCTTTGAGTGCCAGAGGAGTAGCCAATAATCCTCTGCCACTCAAAGGGAGAAACAGGGCATTTTAATCCCTTGAATGGGGGATTTTTTTTATCATCCCCTATAGTACAATTGGTTTGTTCCAGAATTTATTTTCTTTGTACATCTGCTCAATCCATCTAAGACCTCTACAGCATCTAAAGGGTTAAATGGATAGTAATACTCAAAATGTAAACTTAAATGCTGTAGGGTTTATCCCCCTGAGTAAAACAAGGGCACTACCACTGCTGGGAGACATTTTATTCAAAAGTAATTGCAGCTCAAACTTGAATTTTTTTAGGTGCAATATCACAGTGGCCTGAAATTGTACAGCGGCGCTGTTGCTTCACCATCCTATGAAGATTTATGGTCAACTAACCAGAACTGTCCATAGGATGGTGTAGTAACAGCTCCACTGTACAGTTTCAGGCCACTGAGATACTGATCCTGAAAAAACTTAAGTTTGAGCTATAATAACTTTTGAATAAAACACCTTTCAGCAGTATGGGAACCCTTCTTTTACTCAGGAAAATAAACATTACAATGTATATATATATTACATATTAAGTATTACTATCCCTTTAGTGTAATGTTATGTAATTGGTAACAATGTGAGCGCCTTATAGCCAGAGGAAGTGTTAATAACTTGGTCTGATTCAGTGTCAATTAAAATGCCAATGCACATGACCACTGGGGCTCTTTGCTGTTGCTGCCCCCATATTCAGTCCTGTGTGTCCCATGTTCTTTCACTCGCCTTCTATTGTGTTCCACAGCCAACCCCAACACATAGGGTGGGGGTGGCAGACAGCCAGCTCACATTGGTCAGCCATTCACTGGAGTCTGCAATGAGCATTGAAACATCCAACTCTCATGTGAAAAGTCTGCAGGCAGCCCTATAGGACATGGGAGCTCAAACCTGTCCTTAGTCCCCCCCAGTCCTCACATGAACACAGGTTAATCAATCTGTTGTTCAATCATTCTGAAAGATGTCTGAGTCAGTAGCATTAATTTGTGTTAATTGAGGAGATCCTGAAAACATGAGCAGTTGGGGGGCTCCTGAGGACAGTTTTGTTTGTTGCTGATTTGGTGTTGCTCATGTGAAAGGGGCTTTATTAGGAATAAATGTCATATATTTATCACTACTATTTTAATATACCACCACATAGGTTCATCTACCACCGTTCTTACCTTCCACCATCATCCAAATGCTTTTAGACACAGCCTTGACCCCATTATCCTCTGCCTCACACCAGTATCTGCCAGCATCTGGCCTCTCCACGTTCTTCAAACTGAAGGGACACAATCCAATTAAATGTGATTCAATAAACCTGTTCATTTGGTTCTTTTGATGGATTTTTTCTATTCCAAGATATTTTCCCTAACAGACCCTGATCCCCAAGCACAGATTTGTGTATTTGTTTTTGGGGGGGACATGCTTGTGATTGAAGCTGGGGAGGTTCTGACTTTTTAACATGGGACCCAAGAGAGAAGCAGCAGTTCTCTTATGCATTGCTTCGTAATGTACTGAAGCATCCACAGACATTTTTCTAGGGGGACAATATGCCCACAGTCCACCCCTCCCAGATCCTATCTTTATCCAGGGATAAACAAGTGTGTGTGTGTGTGTGTGTGGCAAGTGCCCCCTCTTGCCCCCTTCCCCCTGAAGATGCCCATTTGAAGAATATCCTTCCAGCATCCAAGGTGATAATCTCAAAGTCAGTAATATTTTAAAGCTTTTACTTTCTGGTAATTTAAAAGGATAGTAACATATAATATGTCAAAAGTATATTGCAGTGTTTATCCAGCTGAGAAAGAGATGGGGGTGCAGCCTGAATTTTACAGTGGTGCCATGGCTACAGCATCCAATGGAGGATTATGGTCAACTAACTGTAGTTTTCCTTAGACTACTATAGCAACAGCGTCACCATAAAAGTTCAGGCCATGGAGGTATTGAGCCCAAAAATTCAAGATTGAGCTGCAATAACTTTCAAATAAAACAACTCTCAGCAGTGGGAGTACCCATATTTTAGTCAGCAGTATGAACCCTGCAATATTTCATATGTATCTAATACAAGGTTCTAGGTTATCATGCTTATCACAAGAGAATCTTTATAGTAAACAGAATTTCTGTGTGAAATGACTCTGTGTTCCCCACTGGTAAAAACAGAAACACACATATACCAATGGTCACCCCAGCCTGGTTCAGCTGTCTGTGGAAACCCTTGTACTTCTTCAAGGACCAAGGTGTTCCGGTTAACACAGTCAGTTTGAGAATCTTCATTCTTCTAACCCTTCCAATCTTAGATTATATTGACCATTACTTGTATAATGATATGGGAGCATATGCACAAAAGAAAAGTAGAGCAATCTGGAGCAAACCATTTTTCATACAGGGAACAGAAAGTAATTCCCACTGATTACCCATGGGGACATTAATCCCTTGAATGTTAGACAAGTTTCCAAATCATTGCTTTTCGATGGGTTAAAAGTGCTATTTAAATCAAAGAGGATTTGTTTTTATTTCTCCCCAATGGTGCAGTCAGACTTCCCCAAAATTGTTCTGATTTTTTTGTACATTGCTCATGGTTTGAAGCTGTGGTTCTTCATTTTTGCTGAAGTGAAACCTTTTAGTTTCACATGAAATCACCACAACACTATTTCGTCCTTTGGTTGATGGAGAAGCAACAAATGGAATACCACAAATCAATGAATATAAAGTTTTAACCATAAATATATGGGTAATTTGTATTTTAACGGAGCAGTAAACTTTTTTTTATGAAAACACATATTTTACAGAGCTTTTCCTGCTGAAAAAAACAAGGTCAATCCCATCGCTGTCAGATGTTTTATTCAAAAATTATAGCAGTTTAAATAATCAGGAAGTGAATTTACTGTGTTTAATTCCTGATAGTTCTAACTGACAGGAAGTGAATTTACTGTGTTTACTTCCTGATAGTTCTAACTGACAGGAAGTGACAGGCAGTTTCTATCACATTCTATGGAGAACTGTATGTCTCTGACTTTTCTGACTTTCCTCTCCATTAGAATCTAACAGGAACTCTAATTAGAATTTGCCCACTAGAGGGCACTGCTAATGTAAAAACAAACAAACATGGGTTTAAACTGTAATAACTCTGGAAATATAAATCTCTCGGCAGTGGGAGTACCATTATTTTACTCAATAGGAAAATCCCTACAATATATATTTTTTCATAAAAAAAGTTTACTGTTCCTTTAAATTCTGCACTTTTATATGGAACTACATCCTTAGATATAACAGTGGTCAAATAGACTCAGAATACATAATTATAATGGAGTATATAGTTCAAATAAGTAAATGATAAAATATAAAACTATCCCTATCGGAGCGATAGGGATAGTTTTATATTTTATCATTTACTTATTTGAACTACATACTCCAAGAAGCATGTCGATCTCCATCTTTTCAGTTAAAACTTATATTTGGTCCCTTCCAGATCAAGCAGTCATGGTGGAAATGTATTAATATGATTCTGTGCAAAAATAGCTGGATTCAGTTTTTTTTTTATCCCTATGCATGCCTAATGCCAGTTTACTAAGCTACTTGCACCAAATACTTGTCTCGTTAATACTGCTTGCAGTGTGGCGATGTATGGGCATTCCGGATCTATGCCTTGTTTAATTATGTGTAAAAAAAAATGAGGTACAAGGAAACAGTGTGTATACTATGGGACAGATGTAAGCGGCTTGCTGCCATTAAAGTCCTAGCAACGACAGAGCATGTCCCCAGTATGCACTACAGTGATCATACATTCTAGTACATTCCCTGACATGCAGTCAGTGGCATTGGAAGTTAATACCAGTATAGCTGCTCTTTGTATTCATACAGGAACCCACAGCGGTCTCTATGCAGACTTATTCAAGCTTTGATGCAGAGGAATGGAGTGTACGTTTTAGCTGACAAGAAGAGCTTAGCTTGCCTCTTGATGTGGTGTTTTCTGGCTACTTTATATCTGTTTGAGTGCCAGAGGTGTGCGCAACGCATTGCAAAGGGTCACATCTTCTTCATTACCAATTGAGTTATTAGAACTATATATTTTAAAGAGATAGTAATACTTCATTTTATCTTTAGTTTATTTTCTAGGCATTAAAAAACATGAAGAACAATATAAGTTTTATCTCTCAAACCTTTATGGTTTGAGAGATATTCACAAGCACAGTTTCCCCCTCCCGCCCCTTTTACCTAGTGTAAGCCATCTCTTCTCAGATGTGGAATCTGGTTGTAAGACTAGACAGATAACAGAAGGGTACAATCTTCTTCCTATGAGAACAATGAAAGCCCTGCCCCCTTGACAAGTTTTTCAACTTTTTCCCTTATCTTAATTGAAGATTGTCCCTCTCTGCAGTCTACTTGGGCACCTCCCTTCTGATCTGGCTGAACAGTGTAAAAGGGGCCGGAGGGGGATACTTTGTCATTGAATTACTCTTGAACTACAACTATGACAGAATTGAAATAACACTTTCCAAAGTCCAAATACAATGATGATTAATTAGAGCTGCTTCTATTATGAAACATTACTATCCCTTTAATTCTATAATCTGTATAATATAAATCGCTAGCCTGCAAAGCTCCCTGTGTGCGGGACCGCACATGAGCAGTAGAGACTGCTGGAACGATGCAATCTTGGGCAGTAGAGATTGCCTGAACAATGCAGTCATGCGCAGTAGAGACTGGCCGAACACACTGTACTGGAGTGGGGCGCTCAGAACGGCTCACCACCTGTCTGTGCTCCCGGTTCCAGGGCAGCAGCTAGGGCCGCTGGGCAGCACTTTAGCCCGTGTACACGGGCTTTCATACTAGGCCTGAATTACATCCAGTGGTATATTTTCCCTTTAACAGATTGGGCTTTATTTATAAAAATAAGGAATCATTTTGGATCAAACCAATTGCATCACAGGGAAGAAAATAAAATTCCCACTGATTTAAATTGGATGCTTAACCCTTTGAATGCTAGTGACGTCTCCAACGCATTGCTCTACAATGTGTTAGAGACTCAAATAGCATTCAAAAGGTGAAATCCCCATTTAGATCAACTGGAATTTTAATTTCTTCCCTATGGTGCAGTTGGTTTGCCCCAGAATTGCTTTTTTTTTTGTATATGGTCCTTCGCATGCCACAGAGGTTTCCAGTGCTTTGTTTTCTCTTTCATTTAAAGTGGAACTATCATCAAGATAAGATTGCCCCCCAAACACTTATTAACATAGCGATAGGCAAAGACATACTTCTATTAGGCTGAATAAGTCCCGCATTATTCAGGAAAAACAACTAAAGCTCTGTGCGCCTGTGCCGTCAGTAATTTCCAGTACATTAAGTTACCAAGGAACGCCACTCACCAATCCTGGCAGTGAACGGGACAGACGCACAGGTTCATTTTCTCCAATATGTTAATGCTGTTGTCCGCTGGTGCCTGCTGAATAAGTTGTTTTTCCTGAATAACGCTGGACTTATTCAGCCTAATAGAAGTATGCCTTTGCCTTTCGCTATGCTAATAAGTGTTTGGGGGCAATGTTATCTTGATGATAGTTTCACTGTAAGGAGTTAAGACTAGCACTTCTGTACATGTGACTGATCTACTGTGCAGGATGAGGCAGTTGTGTTGTCCGTGCTGATAAAGTCCCCTTACATGGAGATGGTGATGTCTGCTTATGTTACAGTGTTAATGAATGACATACCTCCCAACATTTCACATGGCCAAAGAGGGACACTTGTGTATTAGGTGGTGTGGCTGGGGGTGTTTCTGCCATTACCAAGAATTTTTAGGTTATTTCATGACTGACAGACACCTCTTTGCATCAACAAGACTAAAGTATTTTATTTACACAGACTAGTTTATACACATATACTGAATAGGGACACTGGGGAGGTATGGAATGATCATCCTGTGTGGAATCCACACAGACCAGGTACAGTACCTGAGGAAGCTGATCCAGTGGTCTTCATCCAAAGGAATGTACATCTGATCAGCCGTCGGCACGGGAACACCATCTTTAAGCCACTGAATTTCTGGCTCCTCCATGCCTTGCAAACTGCAGTTCAGTTTGGCTTCATGACCCTGAGACACAGTCAGGTTGTACCCATGACCTGTGAATCCCAATCCAGTAGCTTCTCCTAGAACATGAAGGTACAGGTCAATATGGTGCTTCTGAAAAAGTCCTTCATACACTACATGATACTAAATCATGTATCAAACATCAAGTGCTTAGAAATATACACTACATATACAAGCAAAGGAAGTGGGCACTCAAAGGGATAAAGTGGACCCATCATATAAAATTGAATTTGCATATTTAAAAAGTATTGTATCATATTACCCAAAAGACCAGTATGTATACGTTAGGAGAAATTAATACATTTATTTCAGGAAAGTGATCTTTATGAACAAGACACAGTATGCCAATTAAGATTTCACTGTAGAACAAATCTCAGTTAGCATATGGAAGTACACTGAGAGATACTATTTATTTAATTAAAAACTATGAATAGCTCCTAAACTACGCATCTTCTGGTCTTTTGGCTAACATGATACAAAGGCAGTTTTTAATTAAGTTTTCATATACGCAGGCTTAACTCAAGGTGACAGGTCCAAATTAAGGTCACATACAGGATGCTGATTTTTTTGCACAAAGAAGCCAGTCAATAGTAGCAGTGTTTCCACACTTACATGAATCTTTATAAAGATTTATTTCTGGTACCTGTCAACCACACCCCAGAGGGAATGATCTAGGAAAAGGAGCATTCCTTGTCTTCTGCTTACTTATGCCCATATCCTACTTAATCACAGCCACATTCTGCCTCAGTCCAACCTAATGTACACCTATCCCTTACGTGTTGTGAATCAGGTTCCTGCCACAAACACACTCACATACATGCCATACACACTCATATGCACATGCAGGCACACATATAAAATACACTCAAATAAAACACACTTAAAGAGTTAGTAATCTCTCATTATAAATTAAGATTATATCATTCCTTATACTTTGCAATAACGCTTTGTACCATTGCCAGTGTTCTAAATGTTGTAGTTTTTGTATAATTATATTAGAACGTTTCCCCCTCCCACCCATTTACATACGTCACTGTTCTTTCCTCAGAGCAAAAAGCCGGTTCAGACAGAGCGTGACGAGGGATAATATTGTATCAGCATAAGGAAAAACCTGCCCTCCATCTGCAAGAGAGGTTTCCTTCTACGGACAGCAACAATATTGCCCCTTGTTGCGATCTGTAAGGTCAGTCGATCGGATTTCAGAACTGTTAATTTATAGTGTAACATTATTATATCTTTAAGTATGGAGAACAAAACCACTGGTACTTTAGAATATAGCCTAGGAATTAATATAAAGGTAGTATTGGTAAAGGATGGCAAGTTCCATAGGTTAGAAAATCAAACTGTTAATCTCTAACAAGCTTCCCCCACTGTTCTCTACAATTCTGTCACTACAGGGGAAAGTAGGTGGGATGAAGAGGATCTTGTTAGTCACTGTATATTTTTGGCTTATCCTTTTCATCTTTGTCATAGACCTTCACAATAATCAAAGCCATGGAGACGTCAATGGGAGCTACAATGGAGAAAAAAAGCAATTTAATTATGAAAACACAAACATGCTGATTTGTGTAATGTATTTATTTAGAAAGTGTTTTACCAGAAAGCAGAGGCGTAACTGGAAGCCTCCGGGGCCCTGGTACAAGAAGTGCCACGGGCCCCACCACCACCACATTGGCCCCCCTGACCACATTGACCCCCTCTACAATGCCCCAATCTCCTACCTGGTGCTCCAGCGCGGTTCTCTTAGTAATGCAAAGCACTGGGAGATGATGTCATCTCCACGCACTCTGCATTACTAGAGCGCCGGCGGGAGATTGCGGGCGCCAGGCGGAGGGGTCGCAGGGGAATCCGGGCCCCTGGAGTGCACAGGCCTGATCGCAGGTGCAACCTCTATAGTTACGCCACTGCCAGGAAGGAGGATTATCCGATATAATAATTCGCTAAATAGTGTGTAACGCTGCGACATGCGCAGTAGACACTGCCGCGAGTGCTGCAGTCATGCGCAGTAGAGACTGGCAGTGGCGCGGGCAGTCTCCATTGTGCGTGACTGCCCTGTGACCGGGTGGCAGTGGCACTGTAGCCTGTGTAACGGGCTGTTCAACTAGTCATCTCATAACAGACCTACATTCTATAACCAATGAAAAAGTTATCAACATACCTGGAAACTTCAAAATGAGCTGACCCTGAGATCTGGTAAATATTAACCCTAAAAGTTCACATAATATAGGTTCTCTGCAATATGTCCCTAGTCAGGGCCAGATTTACACCCCAGGCGCTGCTAGGCAAGGCACTCTAGGTGTCATTAGCTCCACCCATGGCCAGAGCCCCATCTCTTAAATGGCCCCACCCCCGGTCCCATCCATTGGTTCTTTGGCCTATAAAAAGCAAGGAAAAAACATTTTTAACTCATTGGTTGCTAGAGAGATATCCAATGTATTGTGAGATCTCTCCAGCATCTAAAGGGTTAAATAATAACCAGTAAAGGAGTACAAAACTAGTGCAAGGACATTGTGATTGCACTGGCCACACACCCACAATTCATAATGGTAGCACCAGACTCTCTCTCCATGAGAATCTGGATCTTTACCCTGACACCCTGAGATAAGGGTCAAAATCCTGAGTCTCAGAGTTAAACCTTGAGAGTTCCCAGGAATGGTTAATCATTGGCTTGCGTTCTACTTTCCCTTATGATGAAGAATCCAGGAACTACAGCCCATAATCAGATTCTAGCTATGGAAATAAGCAGGAAGCCCAGTTTTTCGCAGGCTCGCAAATTAAACCAGGGATGGATGCTTATAGCACAAATGGAAAAATCCCATGATCCACAGAGCTCAGATTTAGATTCATCTATGTATTCCTATCAATCAGTGGGCCCCTAAAAACGTTGTTTCTCTCCAAAAGTATTTTATATTTCTGTTCCCCCCATCTTATAGTTCTTCAACTACTGCTGAACTACAAATCCCATCATCCTTAGCTGAACAGTTGGCTACTGAGGAAAATGGGGGATAAGCAGGTTGTCTATATAGAAGAAGTGGGGAGCAGATGCAGACGGGTCTATAGAAGATAAGGTTAGGGATTTCAGATCAGGAGATTACATGAATATTTATGTGAAAGGAGGTTATAAGTGAGAAGAGACCACCATGAGCAAAGCTTAGGGTGAGTTTCCAGAAAAGAAGATAGAGATATACGAAGAAGGAACAGAATTTTAGCACAATTTAAAGGAGCTGTAACAATTCCTAATAATAACCAACTCCACTTACATTACTACGGCCATAAAATCTGAATGGCCCCTTTGATTATTGCCCTTGTGTCTTTCTTCAAGAGATAACATCTTCAATCAGTCCTAGATGTTATGTCCATGGAGGTGGATATGACAGTTGCTGGAATTTTTGTTTTAAACTGAAGCAGGCAGAGTGTATGAGCCAGCTTAAATGAATAGTAATGTTTCACAAAAAAGCAGTTCCAATTAATCTTCGTAGTATTTGGCCAGTGGAGAGTGTTATTTCAATACTGTCAGAGTTGTAGTTCAAGAGTAATTGAATGATGAAGTATGCCCCCTCCCGCCCCTTTTACCTACTGTAGGCCACCTCCCTTCAGATGTGGAATCTGGTCTTAAGACCAGACAGCTCACAGCAAGGGACAATCTTCTTACTGTGGGAACAATGAAAACCCTGCCCCCCTTGACAAGTTCTTTCCTTATGCTCACTGAACATTGTCCATCTCTGGGATCCATCCAGACAGTCTTGCTGCTCTGAGGTGAGCAGTGTTGCATCAGTAAAAGGGGTGGGAGGGGGAGACTTTATCATTCAATTACTCTTGAACTACAACTCGGACAGCATTGAAATAAAACTCTCCATGACCCAAATACTATGAAGATTAATTGAAGCTGCTTTTATTGTGAAACATTACTATCCCTTTAAGATTACTATGGTCAGTGGGTGGAAAAGGGTGGGAAGGAGAAGTGGGCGGGAAATGGTAGGACCAGGGTAGGAAGGGGGAGAAGTGGGGGGGAAATGGTAGGACCAAGGTTGGAAGAAGGAGAAGTAGGCAGCATTTCACAATAAACTCACCATCACCGTAGAATCAGTCTGTGTCCCCGGGGACCAGGTGATTAATTGTAAAAAACAGTGTCTCCAGGGCAGATCCGGAGAGTTCCCAGGTATTACTCTGAGTGCCAGAGGGATATGCAATGCTTTGCATACCCCTCTGGCACTCAAATGGTTAATACAACAATTCCCATGCACTCAGGCAGGTTCAGCGCCAGTGTATGGAGACTAAGCACCAGGAAGCCAGTCCTGTCAATGTATTCACTTCTCTGTTCAGTTTTACAACAGGTTGATGGAGACCATGGGTCGTATTCAGGAAGAAAAGTGGTGCAATTCTGGAACAAAACAACTGTACCATGAAGGACAAATTACTATTGAAATTAATTTAACCCTTTGAGTGCAAGATGGGTACGGAACGCACTGCAAAGCAATGCGTTCCATATCCCTCTGCCACTCAAAGGATTAAATGTGGTTTTTTTTACTCATTGAATGCTAAAGAGTTTTCCAACACATTGTTACACAATGTGATACGCTTATA
Organism: Rhinophrynus dorsalis; assembly: GCA_037306005.1. Lineage (NCBI taxonomy): Eukaryota > Metazoa > Chordata > Amphibia > Anura > Rhinophrynidae > Rhinophrynus > Rhinophrynus dorsalis. The sequence continues at coordinate 87,853,337 of CM074728.1, forward strand.
TACACACCACACAATCTGATCTCCTAAAAAGAAGGACACCAGGGTGGGAAAGAGGGACAGAAAGATTTGGGCCTCAAAGGGGGACTGCCCCCCCTACAGAATGACACTTGGGAGGTATGTAGACATAAATGTATTTTAGAAAGGGATAGTTTGTTGTGTTTATTTTGTGACAACACATCTTGTGAATCCTTCTGCCCACAGGCAAATTGTTCATGCATTCTTCCTTTGTTATGTTTACTAAGTACAATAACGCAATTAGCTAAAACAATCAGTTTGTGGGATTTATATTCCAAAGTACAGGAGGCAGCACAATATTTCACCTCGGGTCTCTCTCTTGATAAGCTAATTACATCAGGAAACCACTTTTAAATGCAGATAATTTCATAAACACCGCACCTCTGAATGTAACTAGTTTATGAACATTTTATTATTCAAAAGCAATCACAAGCATTGACAAGATCAGGCTGCCCTGTGAAAGGCTCGTGAATAATGAGTGTACATCCTTTATCTTTGATCTAACTCCTCGTTTCTACACCTAAGAAAGATAGGAGTGAAAAGGAAAACAGATTTCCCTAACCTGATGATAAACATCACAGGCATTATCACAGGAATGCGAAAATCCCAGGAGCCTGGGAGCCCGGGATCCTAACATTTTTCTTCTGGCTAGATTTTAAAGGGATAGTAATACTTCAGTATTACAAATCCCTATATTAAAGCCCTTGTAAAAAAAAAAAACGTATTGCCCCCAGTGTCATCTCTCAAACCTTTATGGTTTGAGAGATGAACGCTTCTAAAGTTGCCCTCTCCCTCCCCCTTCCCCGTAGTCAGCATTTTAGCTGACTACAGGGAAGAGAGTCGTACGACTTTCAGGCGGCTCTCCAGCACAGCCTGATTGCGTTAACTAAAAAAAAAACTTTCACTGAAATGGTCTTCTACGTATGCTTGGCTTGCAAGCACACGTAGAAGACTGTTTTAGTGAAAGTTTTTTTTTTAGTTAACGAGATTGCGGCTCTGCTGCAGAGCCGCCTGATGATCTCTGACCGGATTTCCCTGAGTCAGCTAAAATGCTGACTATGGGGAAGGAGGAGGGAGATGGCAACTTTAGAAGCCTTCATAAAGGTTTGAAAGATGACACTGGGGGCAATACGTTTTTTTTTACAAGGGCTTTAATATAGGGATTTGTAATACTGAAGTATTACTATCCCTTTAACCCTTTTAGTGCCAGAGAGGTGTGTAACACATTGCTTTGCAATGCGTTGCGTACCCCTCAGGCACTAAAAGGGTTAAGGCTATTTTGTAAACAATTCTGTACTTTTGCCAAATCACCGGCTTCCAAAATTCCTAAGTAGCTCCTAAATTTCTTACATTTGCATTTACCTATGCAGTATCATATCATTAAAATGATGTACCTGTAAATGTTCCAGTGCTTTTTCAAACAAAATAAACTTCTATTCAATATTTTTTTAAAGGGATAGTAACATTTCACAAAAACAGCAGCTCCAATTAATCTTCATAGTATTTAGGCCATGGAAAGTGTTATTTCAGTACTGTCAGAGTTGTAGTTCAAAAGTAATTGAATGATAAAGTTTCCCCCTCCCGCCCCTTTTATCTAGTGTAAATTGCCTCCCCTCAGATGTGGAATCTAGTCCTGGGCCAAACAGCTCACAGCAAGGGACAATCTTCTTACTGTGAGAACAATGAAAACCCTGCCCCCATTGACAGATTTTTCAGGTTTTTCCTTATCTTAATTTAAGATTGTCCCTCTTCACAATCTACCAGGGTACCTCCCTGCTGCTCTGAGCTGAGCAGTGTTATATCAGTAAAAGGGGTGGGAGGGGATACCTTATCATCGTACCTGGGAACTTCCAATTGAGGTCCACCCAGAGGGGAGTCCTCTGGTGCAGCAAGGGGTGACAATAATGACGCGAATTGTGTCAAAAGGGGCGGGGCTTGACACAAGTTGGGGGGTCAGGGCTTAAAAGGTGTCACACAGAAGGCTGTGGAAGGAGGAACACTGGGAGAAACAGCAGATGTGGGCAGAGTTTCAGTAGAAACTCCCCACATCTGGAGGAATCAGCCTCTGTCCCGGAGACCTCTGTCAAAACTGGAGTCTCCGGGGCAAATCCGGAGAGTTCCCAGGTATGTTTATCATTCAATTACTCTTGAACTACAACTCTGACAGTATTGAAATAACACTCTCTATGGCCCAAATGAAGATTAGTTGGAGCTGATTTTATTGTGAAACATTACTATCCCTTTAATCTATCCACAAAATATACTTCAATATACCTGGGAAGACTCAGGGTTTTGAACCAAATCTCTGGGTCTCAGGGTAAAGGGCTAAATTCTCCGGGTGAGAGAGTCCATTGTTTCCTACTATATGATTCACATCAGTTTACTGCTTATTTAATGGCCAATTCAGTGACTTTTTCTACCAGAAAGACAGAGGGAGAAGTCCTGCTTGATTTGTGAGTAAGAAGTGATAGCTCAGGGCTGTAACATGTTAAAGGTTGCTTGAGGACTGACTGGATCATCTCTGGGTTACAGCAAACATTGACATAGCACCTAAAATCTACTTTCTTGGGAGCATTAACAGTTAATATTTCAAAGATCTCAAGGTGGGTTAATTTCCTAAGTTCGCAGGTATGTACATCAGCAGGTCCAGATTTATATCCCAAGCACCCCTGGGCATCTCTCTCTAGGGGCCACTCCTCACCCGACACCCACTCTCAGCCACTGTTTCATGGCACAGAAAATACCTTTGGCCCACAACAAGCAAGGGAAAAAAACATTAACCCCTTGGCTGCTAGAGTGATCTCCAAGGCATTCTCTCTTGTATTCTGTGTGCTTTAGTTTGAGGTGTAGCGTACTGGGTTTTGATGCATTCATTAGAGGAGACAGTCACCCTTGTGTAAACTTGTGCAGTTTACCTTTCAGGACCCACAACATAATCAGCACTTCATTGCCGTGTTGGCAGGGGAGGACTGGCAACGTGTAGCCCGGGGGTCAAATACCATCAAGTGGCCCATTTCTACTATCATCCCAGCCCACCTCCTTTTGTTAATTTTAAAATTGTCATGAATGTTGAGAAGTAAAGCAAGTTAAACCACAGAGCTTACAGTTGAAATGGGGCTACACTAGTGATACTACAGAGCTTACAATTTAAGCAGTTACACTAGTAAAAGTATAGCGTTTATAAGGGAAATGGGTTATGCTGCTAAGGGAGCTCCATTTGGATTATAGCTCTGTGCTATCACTTGTGTAGCTCCATTTCAATGGTAAGCTCTGCGTTATCACTAGTGTAGATACATTCACAGCAGCAAGAGGGAGATCGAATGAGGCAGTGGCCCACTGGCACAGACCTATGACCAGCCCATGGGGCATTTGCCCCCCCTCCCTCTGTGTGTTGGTGTCATCCATGTGAAAGGGTTCTTAGTGTATAAGTTTATTTTGGAATAATTAAAGGTAGCTTATTAGAATACCTGGGAACTGATGCTAAGTCTGAGAGTGGGAATCCCAGCACACACAACCCCAAGGTGCAATTTCACACCTGACAATCTAGGTCTTAAAATAACAGGGAAAGAGAGGAAAAGGCACTTCTATGCAGTTTCAGGAAGCTTCTGCATCAATGTTCATGACCCACATGTTGACAGTTAAAGGGACAGTATAAGGTGAATAATATATCCTTTAAATCCACTGGCAGTGATCTCAAAGCTATTGGAGCAGAGTACCCATAGCTTATAACCATACCTGGGAACATTTTATTGTTGTCTCCCTGGAGGGAAGTCCTCTACTGCCATGGGTAGTGTGAGGAATGACGCGTATCGCAACAAAAAGGGGCGGGGCTTAACGCGAGTGCCAGGTGGAGGTCTTAAAAGAAGGCTGGGGAAAGAGCAACACTGGGAGAAAGAGTGGAAGTGGGTAGAGTTTCAATAGAAACTCCCCACATCCGGAGGACTCAGCCTCTGCCCCGGAGACCCGATAAAGCAGTGTCAAAACCGGAGTCTCCGGGGCAAATCCGGAGAGTTCCCAGGTATGCTTATAACTCACCCGATCTCATTTGGTACCCAGTAAAAATCACCACTATCTGCAGCTCTGGATGAAGTCAGCTCTTTACTCAGCATTCAAGGAGTAAAAGTTAGACTCCCATCCTCGCCATTAAAAACCCTGTGTTGGCAAATCCACCATCAGTTGCCTTCTATGGAGAAAAGAAAAGGCTTCCATGAGCACAGAATGAGGAGCTGATGTCACCCAGGCCAGCTGATATCTGTGATCTGTGGGGATAACTGAATGAGATCAGGTGATTTACAAGATAATGGCTTCTTGGGGATGATGGAATTGTAGTTCCCAAATACCCAAAAACTAGGGGCCAACGGTTGCCTATCTTTGCACAAGAGCAATCATACATACTAGAACATAACCTGAAGTGGAGTCTCATGGCTTTAAGGCTCAAGTCAAAGTGAAAATAGCTACACAGGCAGATATGAAACCCCCCTTCCCACCCAACATGCTTAATATGGCAAAAAAGTGTTTCCAACAACATACAGCACAGTGTATTGATTAAGAATGCCTCTGTAGACTTCCAGCCTCTCTAAGCCTCATCCCGCTGAGACTATAGAGCTTAAAATAGCCCAGCAGAGTCACGGTTCATGAAATATTGATTTTTTTTTTCAAATATCCAGCCTTAAAAAAGATAACATCTATGGTAATAACTGTACATTTCAGCACTGGCACATTTATCAGTCTTTCGAAGTAACTAGAGGACATTAGTGGGAGCCAGTGAGAGTACCAGCTGTGTTCACAGGATCGCAGGAGCAGGCTCCCTTGTCTAGTGTATAAGGGCATATTAATCCTGCACTGTAATATTTTCTGTATGTTTTATTAATACTGACCTTCTTCCAATTGACAGAATACGTTAGATCCTTGTAAATAAAAGATCAGAAGCTTGACATCAATTGTGTTCAATGCTCTCCTCAAGGAGAACATGGCAAACACACCATAGGAGAACAAAGTCAATGGGATAGTTCTTGGCAAAAGTAAATGTTCCGTATAGTTATTAATAAGCCATGTACACATGGTCATCTGGAGGCGGGGGGGGGGGGGCACTTGTCACCTCCCTACACTTTGCCCCTTCATAGAAGCACAGAGGTTGTGCAGGCTGGCCTGAGTGTCACATTATGGATTTGGGCACCCCTGGAAAAATTTCTGCGGGCACCCCTGCATGTACAGTTGCAATCCAGAATCCAATAAAAATGAAACATATACCAATAACAAGGAATATAATTGTTTTTCTTCTTGTTTTCAGACTGGGTGAGTAACACTTTGAGATGGAAACAAGGAGAAATGAAAACCTCCAGAGCATGGGGATAAACTGGGGATGACCTCCAGTGTTATCACTTCTCCAAATCCTACTTAATACAATGTAGCCAATGCATTAAGATTTCTCGAACTTGAATCTTAGTGCATAGGCTCCACAGAATAACACAGTGGAGAAGTGATATCACTGGAGAAGTCATATCTGCTTTATGACCTCTTTATTACACCTTAGTGCATAACCCCCTTATATAAGACTAGATTTTAGGCCTCAGAAAACAGAGATTTTTTTTTACACAGGCTAGTATAGATTACAAGCAATTTAAGTGTATATTATCTTAGATCATTTTTGGTATTATGATCCTTTAAAGGAATAACACAAAATTGATATGTGTTCTTATTGTTGTCAACTCGGCAAGCTTTTATTATTATGACTATTCCTACTGCTCGGGCTTTTCCCCAACCAAAATATTTTCCCTTCTGACTCAAAAATAATTATGATAAAGAAATGTGCATTGAACAGTCTCTGTCATCCTCCCACTAGTCCAACAATACGTCTGAATTAGAATTTATGTCTTTACCCATTAGACACATAGCTGGCCCCCTCCTCAACAAAAATGGAATCACAGTCTGGGCCTGATCAATTCCCAGGAATGTTATTAAAGTTCAGTGTTTTGGTCATTGCGCATCCCACTGCATCCTTAATTAATGTCTCCTTGTAATCCAGTTATATATCCAAAGCCTGGAAAGTGGCTGCAGTTGTACCTACCAACTAAAGTGTTGATAAAACTTGGTATCAATCTGCCGGCCAATATTCTTACTCACACACAACTATGCACCTATTATCAGCTGTTCACATTTTTCACACCGCTTTTATCTTGCTTTCAGCCAAATCAGTCAACAGCCATTGCTATTCTGAATTTATGCAATGATATCCAAAGTGGCATGGAACATGGCAAACGAACTGGATCTATTTTCCTAGATTTTACAAAATACGGTAGGCCTTAATATTTTGATAAATACATTAACAAATTTAGGTTTATGTAATCATTCTCTGAACTGGTTTCACTCTTTCTTTTAAGACACACAATATGTGTCTATTGCTGACAGCGTTTCCCTCTAACTAGAAGTGACATGTGGAGTTCCCCAAGTTTCCATTCTCTGCCCCCCTTCTATTTTTGCAGTTTATAAACTCTCTGCCCACAGTTTGCAAGGCATCTTCTGTGCACATGTACAACAACAACACCATAATCTATACTAAAAATCCAAACATATCATAACATGAGGCTGTAGTACAGGAAGAGTTCTCTAAGGTTGAAAGATGGATCACTAAAAACAAACTGTTCTAAAACACTGATAAAAACAGTTACAATGGTATTTGCTGCAAAGCACAAATGACTTATACCCATTTAACCAATGTAACAAATTCAAAGCGTAACTTGGCCCCAGCTAACTCCTACAAATATGATATGTGGCTAGACCTGAACTTCACATTTGGTCTTTATACTGATAAAGTAACATCCAAATATTATCCTTAAGAATACACTCTGTTTAGAGACAAATCCTGTCTAAGTCCCCAGGTAGGAAATTTTATTGTGCAACAGATGTTAATACCAGGGGATGTAGTATATTCTTCTGCACACATTCCTCTTTGTAAACTCATCTCTCTATAATTCATTATGCTGCTTTGTTCTCCAATGCATTGGAGACCTCTCTAGCCTTCAAGGGGTTAAAAGTCCCATTTAAATCAATGAGAACTAGGGACATTGTTATTACTCACTATGTTACATTTGGCTTGCTCCAGAATTGTACCTCTGTAGCTTACTGAATTGCACCTATAGAACACTCTGTTTTCTGCCTAAGGCGTTTCATACTGTTGTAACTGTACAAGCTGCATTAGGAGGGAGGTGGAATGGTCTAGATCTCTATTTTAGTTTTTATATAGAAGAAGTCAGAGATGCTCAGCTAGGCTCATGAGCTTGCAAGTGTATGCAAAAGCTCACTGGGACTGTGTTCTCGAGGCCAGGGTGCAACCTCTTTTAGCTCACAAATGCCATATACAGAGAAGAAATATTCTGAAACACATCATACAGGTCCTGCCAAAATGACAGTCCAGCCCCAAAATGCCAGACAATTCTTCTCTGAACAAGGGAAGCAGATAACCCCAGACGTACGTTTCTGCCTTGTTGGACCTTGTCATTGAGGTGCAGCTGATCCCTCTAGGCACTTTTGAGCAAGGGGTACATGTCTGGATTCCCCCATTACCCTTAGGGTGACTAACCCTAAGCGCAATTTGCATATAGAAGTCAGAGATGCTCAACTAGGCTCATGAGCTTGCAAGGGTATGCAAAAGCTCACTGAGACTGTGTCCTCGCGCCCAGGGTGCAATCTCTTTTAGCTCATAAATGCCATACACAGAGAAGAAATATTCTGAAACAAGAGGCCGAAATGTACATCTGGGGTTAGCGGTTTCTCTTTTTCAGAGAGGAATTGTCTGGCACTTCGTGGCTGGACTGTGATTTAGAAGGACCAGTATAATGTGCTTCAGAAATTTTCCTCTCTGTGTATGGCACTGGTGAGCTAAAAGAGATTGCACCCCGAGCTCTGGACACAGTCCTAGTGAGCGTCTTACATGTATTTGCTAGCTCATTAGCCCAGTTGAGCATCTCTGACCTTTCTTTCTGCTATTTTTGTTTTTATACTGACTTGCAAAGATTAAATGTTTTTTACAGACATAATTTTGTCATAGGCCCTTGGTCTCTCTATATAATGAGTGCATGCATGTTATCCTCTTTACTTCTAATAATTGTGTTACAAGCAACCCAAGAAGATGTAGCACAGATGATTTGTAGGATCCTGATTTAAAATGCCATGATTGAGGTGAATTCGGTCTATTGTCTTTATCACGGTACTGGGTATGCAAATTAACTTTGATACTGTGGTGTAAATGAAAAAAGGAAAAGGAGAAGACCAGCTTAATTTACCAGACCCATGGAAATTCAGAGAATGGGTCAAATATTTCAAAGTAACTGTACAGTTTAAAGTTTGTGGGGCTACTTTGAAGCATCTGGAATAAGGTACTCAATGCTGCATTCATTATAAACCCCTTTTTATGAAAACATTTATATTGTAAGGTTGATTTTCCTGTGTAAAACAAGGGTGTTATAACTGGTGGGAGATGCTTCAGTCAAAAGTCATTACAGAGTAATCTTGGATTTTCTTTCAGAGCTTTGATATGCAATGGGAAGTACACCTCTCTGGTCCTTAAAGGAGTAAGATTAACATGTGCATTGAAGTCCTGTGGTCCTGCTAGCAACTGTCATGTCTGCCTCCATGGACAAGACATGCAGGAGTGACTGAATATATAATCTCTTGAACCAAGGAGCAAAGTCAAAATACATAGCGTTAATTAAGATTTTCTACCCACAGTAAGGTAAGTGTGTGCGTGTGGGGAGGTATTAGTAGAAGGTGTTGCGTCTCCTTTAAGAAAAATATATATATTATTCCCAAATAGGATGCACTGCCCTTTTAAGTATTATCAAGACCCACACATCCCATTGCCTTCAACGGCAGTTACAGCAGGAACAGACACATTAACACAACACACTAGGATGACTCATCCTCTCTATGAAAATTCATGACCATATGGATGATTTCTCAGTATTCTGAAGCCAGGCGGTCATCCTACATTTCCCAAGGTCTTTCTCCAGTAAAAATACACGCGCATGTCTCCACGCTAAAAAGACGCTCTGTGCAGATGAACCCTTTGAGTACCACAGGTGGTGTCCATTGCAATGGTTAACCCGATGAGGATTAGAGGGGTGCACAATGTATGGCAAAGCAATATGTGTACACCCCTCTGGTCCTTAAACAGTTAAAGAACACACAATAGATAGCACAATAAAGTCATGATATTTGTAGCAGAGCTACAAGCCTCTTCCTAACAATACAAAGCTTATGTGGGAGCACTAAGGGCCATATGCAGAAAATAATGAGGAGCAATTCTCAACTAAACAACTGCACCATAAGGACAATACAAAAATTCCCAAACTCCCTGATTTAAGCATGGCTTTTAAAATGCTTTGGAGGCCTCTCTAACATCCAAGGGGTTAAAATCTAATTTAAAATGAATGAGGATTTTTATCCTGCAGAATTGCTTCTGTTTTGTTATGTGTACACAAACCTAAGTAACTGTGCATTAAGGAAAATGCTGAAGGACAAGCTTTTATTGGTCTCTGCTATCGCTTAGAGTGGGCGGGAGGCAGTGTTCTCTTTAAAGGGATACTAATGTTTCAAAATAAAAGCAGCTCCAATTACTCTTCATAGTATTTGGGCCATGGAGCGTGTTATTTCAATACTGTCAGAGTTGTAGTTCAAGAGTAATTGAATAATAAAGTATCCCCCTCCCACCCCTTTTACCTAGTATAAGCTGCCTCCCCTCAGATGTGGAATCTGGTCCACAGACCAGACAGCTCTCAGCAAGGGACAATCTTCTTACTGTGAGAACAATGAAAACCCCGACCCCCTTGACAAGGTTTTTCAAGTTTTTCCCTTATGCTAATTGAAGATTGTCCCTCTCTGCAAGCCATCTGGACACCACCTTTCTGCTCTGAGGTAAGCAGTGTTACATCAGTAAAAGGGGTAGGAGGGGGATACTGTATCATTCAATTACTCTTGAACTACAACTCTGACAGTATTGAAATAGCACTCTCCATGGCCCAAATACTATGAAGATTAATTGGAGCTGCTTTTATTTTGAAATATTACTACCCCTTTAAAGCGAGCGAACAATCACTGAAAGAGTTAACAGAGCAATTAAAAATGAGTAGGGCTGCAGTGCGCATCTGTTATTTCATGCAGCCCGGTATAAACAGCCTTCTTTTTAATCCTTTCAGTGCCAGAGAGGTATCCAACTCATTGCACTGCAATGCATTGGATAGCTCTCTGGCACTGAAAGGGTTAACCCTTTGGCACTCAAAGGGTTAAAAATGTCCTGTTTGGTTGCTCACCTTAGAAAAACACTGATGGTGATGGGGGGGTTTGTAATGCCTTTGGAGTTTACATTAACCGAGAAGGAATAATCCCAGACATCTCTTATTAAATTAGCCTGAAGCGCATGCATTTTATACTGTAGGGGAACTGAAGGAATGAGAAAATCTTCCTGTAGTGTGCAGCTGTGTGCAGGAATCTGACTGAAATGTCCAGGGCCTTGTAAAGGGGAGGTTGCTAGCTGCTCACTACGTTCCTTGGGAAAAATGCCTAGAGATGACTGCATAACCTTTTAGATCATGGACCCCCTCCCTCATTTGCCCAAGACCTGCATATAACTGCTGACATAGACTTTAAAACCTACCCCGATTATGGGCTCTGCGGACGCCCATGCTTTAGATGGGTTTCTCATTCTTTTTTTTGCTCAAGGTACACTAATACGCAGTATAACATTACAGGAGCACCCCTAAATTGTCAGTCTAGAAACACAGGGTACAAATACATAATTATATATGCTTAGGTTTTACAAGCAGAATAATAAAAAATAAACACATTATGCATAACAATTTTTATCATTGTGTGTGGTTTCAAAGTCTTTATAGAAAAAAAGGGGCACCCTAAGTGGATATTCGTTGTACACCAAGGTGCCACTGTACACTGGTTGAGAACCATTGCTTTAGATGCGTTGAATGTTTCAAAATGTTCAAAATTCTCCCCACTACTGCTAATTGGGCTGTTCACATGGGTAATTCTGTCATGTATCACGCAGCCTGAATGCAGCTTGCTGAACGTTACCTTCAACTGAGTTCAGCACCAATTTACCTTATGTGAATGCAGTGCAGTGTTCACAAGGACAGCTGGATTAATGCAGTGCTCACCATATCAATCCAATCAATGCCCAGTCCACATGGTTGTCATCCAGTAATATCTGACTGATACCATCTAGGGTAACCACATTTCCGTTCTGCCATTCCGGGACATGTGGTCACCCTACCATAAAGCCTCTTCATCTCCACATTGCCCCTTGATGCCCTACCTTGAGTCCCTGGTAGTCTAGCGGTGTGGAAAGTGCTCTGTGCTTCCTCCTGCACAGAGCTGAAGCTCCCGCGCGCTGTGCTCAGTAATGCAGAGCGCTGGGAGATGATGTCATCTCCCAGCGCTCTGTATTACTAGAGCGCTTGCCTCCAGGAGATCAGCTGGATTGCCGCCCTGGATGTCAGCCTGCAAACGGTGTGTCACATCATGGACGCCGCGAGGGAGCGCTGATTTATGCTACCAAGCGCTCCCTCGCGGCGTCCATGATGTGACACACCGGTTGCAGGCTGACATCCAGGGCGGCATATATAAAAAAAAACCACAACAAACACTGGGTCCCCTCTGCCCCCCCTGGCGACGCCACAGAGAGTGACTGTTTGTGCTGCTGTGTGGGTGGCTTGGCTTCATTCCGGGACACTTCATTGTCCCGGTGGGAGATGACCCGGGACGTGGGACATAGGCTTGAAATAAGGGACAGTCCCGGACATTCCGGGACCCGTGGTCACCCTAATACCATCGTGGACAGGCCATTTGCATCACCAAAGTAATCCCCTCTTGTGATGGCACCACCAGACAATTCAGGAGTAAAGTAGGTAAGCTTGATGAAAGCACATGAATTACATCACACTGAAAATGCAAGTGTGAACTAAGCCTAAACTAAGTCTAAATAACACCACATGCAAGGAAATACTACAGGACCTCAGCCTTTGAAGGAACAGAAGGGAGGGAAATGCATTACAATGCAATGCACTGCACACTCCTCTGGTCCATATATATATATATATATATATATAGAGAGAGAGAGAGAGAGAGAGAGAGAGAGAGAGTGCTTGAATGATAGATGGGAGAGTGTTGATATGATTGAAACCTTCAAATATATTAAGGGATTTAATAAGGTTCGGGAGGGAAATGTTTTTCAGAATAAAAGGGATACTAAAACAAAAAAAGATACAAATAATGCAGAAATATAGTCGATGAGGTTGGGAAAAAAAAGGTGTCTTAAGTTCTGCTTTTGGCAAAAGACAAAGCCAAAAAAAAACATGTTGTAGCCATTTCCAATTAAGCCACAAGTGGGTAAAAGAACTCCTTCCCAACTGCAGAATGTAGTGAGGTATCTCCCTGGATCAACATCCTATCTGCACTAAGAGGATGAGGCTAAAACAGATGATACATTTCAGAACTCTTGGAAAACTCTTAGAAAAAAAGATAAATCCAAGCTTTCTAAAGGACCAGTGCCCACTACATTGGGAAATGTTACTTTTATCAATAAAATACAGCAGGGCTCAAAATTTCCACTCGCCATGATACCTTGTTAACCCTTTGAGTGCCAGAGGGATATCTCATGCATTACAATCCATTGCATATCCCTCTGGCACTAAATGGGTCAATGTTTCGGTCCAGCTAAGGATCTTTATCAAGTGTTGATAAAGGTCCTTAGCTGAACCGAAACGCTGACCTTTATATTTGCCCTTTAAGACTTTTAAATAAAACTCTTTGAACAAGACCCATGGGTGCTGCCCATTTTACTTGTTATAAATATATATATATATATATATATATATATATATATATATATGGCTCAAAATTTCCACTCGCCACTAGCCAATGGCGAGTGAAAATTTAGCCCTGGCAAGTAGAAATTCAGCCCTGGTGGGTATGTTATGACTTGCAGTGGCGAGTAACTTTTCAGGTCTGGCCAGTAGCAAAGGACTTCAAATTGTAAGTCCTGCAATACAGCATTGGTGAGCTTATCCTTGACACTCCTAAGTGGATCCACAGAGTTAAAAAATACATACTGACCTCCAGCCTTGACCCAATGCACTAATAGCCATAGACCCATATATACTGACCCTCAGCCTTATCCTACTGCACTGGTAGCCATAGAATAACATGTACTAACTCCCTCACCCCCTGCCTTGTCCCATTGTACTGGTAGAAATAGAACAACATGTGCTGCCCCCCCAGCCATGTCCCACTGCACAGGTAGCCAGGGCAGAACACATACCGATCCCACAGACTTGTCCAATTTCACTGGTAGTCATAGCACAACACGTACTGACCTCCCAGACTTGTCCCACTGCACTGGTAGCCATAGCACAACACTTACTGACCTCCCAGACTAGTTCCATTTCACTGGTAGCCATAGCACAACACGTACTGACCCCCCAGACTTGTCCCACTGCACTGGTAGCCATAGCACAACACGTACTGACCCCCCAGACTTGTCCCACTGCACTGGTAGCCATAGCACAACACGTACTGACCCCCCAGACTTGTCCCACTGCACTAGTAGCCATAGCACAACATGTACTGACCCCCCCAGACTTGTCCCACTGCACTGGTAGCCATAGCACAACACGTACTGACCTCCCAGACTTGTCCCACTGCACTAGTAGCCATAGCACAACACGTACTGACCCCCCCAGACTTGTCCCACTGCACTAGTAGCCATAGCACAACATGTACTGACCCCCCCAGACTTGTCCCACTGCACTAGTAGCCATAGCACAACATGTACTGACCCCCCAGACTTGTCCCACTGCACTGGTAGCCATAGCACAACATGTACTGACCCCCCAGACTTGTCTCACTGCATTAGTAGCCATAGTACAACACGTACTGACCCCCCAGACTTGTCCCACTGCACTGGTAGGCACAGAATCACAGATACTGAGTCGGACCCCTCCCAGTGGGAATTCTTGGCAAAGTTCTCATGGGAAAATTCTTGGGATTAGAGAAAAGGCAAAAATTTATGGGATTTCTATGCGTGGGAATCTCCACAGAAAAAAAGCAGTAAACTGCAGGTTTTCCAAGAAAATTATTGGAGACCTATTTATCATTCAAGGTGTTAAAAGCCCCAATTAAACAAATAGGACATTTTATTTGTCCCCTTTGGTGCATTTGGTTTGCCACAAAATTGCTTCTCTTTTTCATCTCTACATAGAGCCCTGTGTGCATCTCTATCATCTTTGATAGACCAACAACACCAAGCTTTTGGAAACAGTTCAGGAATTACTAAACTCAGAGAGCTGTAATTATGTTGAAACCGGACTATGTGATTAGATGTCTGGCCCTAAATCACACCCAGTGTGTGTCAATGTGAGACAGGAGAAGCAGTGCAATATGGGAGATCAGGGCTTTTACAGCGTCAGGAGTACTGCCAAATGTTTCACTAATTTGTAATTATACATATAAAAAAATATCTCTTAATTTGTTTAAAGAGAAACAACCATGATTTATGTTAGAAAACAAGATTGGAGTAATTCTGGAACAAACCAAATGCATCATAGGACACAATAAAATTCCCACTGGTTTACAGTTACCTGCACAATTTTTGTGTCGTTAATTGTATCTATTTAAACTGCCTACAACTTATGCTTTTCGTTTTTCATTCAGTTTAATTGTTTTAGAGATTCTAGAGCTTTGTTCTCTGACTTCAGTCAGATAAAACTGCATAATTATTTATTCACAAGTCCAGAAAATCCCCTTTTTCTGCCTTCTTGTGAAAACCTATTCATTTGCATAGGAGGGGCAGGGGAGGGCTGGCCTGGGAGGCAGGGGGGAAACTGCCCCCTGGGCCAGTCATATGTCTGGGCTGGTGGGCCACTCCCTCTTTTTGCTGCAAATGTAGCTACAGTAATGATACCACAGAGCTTACAATTGAAATGGAGCTACAATCCAAGTGGAGCTACATTAGTAGGATAACCCATTTGCCTTGTTAGCTCTATGGAATCACTAGTGCAGATTTACTTACATTGTAAGCTCTGTAGTTGCACCAGTGTAACCCCTTTCAATTGTAAGCTCTGTGGTATTGCTTGCCTTACTTCACAACACTAACCCTTTGAGTGCCAGAGGGGTATGCCACGCATTGAGAAGCAATGCGTGGCATACCCCTCTGGCACTCAAAGGGTTAATGGCAATTTTAAAATTAACAAAAGAGGGTGGGCTGGGACAGAGGGCTGGAACGATAGTAAAATCGGGCCACTTGATTGTAGCTGCCCTCCAGGCCACAAATTGCCAGCCCTCCCCTGAGGAGGGGAATAATTATGCAGATCCTTCCAAGATGCAGGCTCCCACTAATGGGAGGACTTGGAAAGGTGATACGTTCTCCTTCAATAAAATAATAATAATAATAAAGAAACCTGTGCATGTTAGAAAAAAAGAAAAACCTAACATAACCACTTTTTAATCAATGTTGTACCTGTTTGGCACTCAAAGGAACTTTCATGTTAATTACATTGCACCAGAATATATTACTAACCTAGCGATATGCAAAGTTATACTGAATAAGTCCGAATAAGTCCGCGGTATTTCAGTAAAAACTCATCTTCGGCAGGAACCAGAGGACAGACAGAGCAGTTATCTTCGAGGAAACGTATGTCTTGAGTCTGCGCTGTCTGTCTCGTTCACCGCCAGCATTGGTGATGACTTTCCTTGGTGCCTTAAGGAACCAGAAGGGACTGACCGCGCAGGCGCACAGAGCTTCTCTTGTAAGCTCTGTGCAGCCCGATGTCTGCAGAAAATGTGTTTTCACTGCAATAACACTGGCTTATTGAGCTTAGGGATGGATAGTATGACTTTTCATATCGCTAGGTTAGTAATATATTCTGGGGCAATGTAATTAAAGCGGAGCTACCACCTATTTTAATCTTTATGTCAAATAATTCCCCATCTGGCGACTAGCTGCTCAGTAGCGCCAGAATAATTACCTGGTTAAATACAATGAGTGCCAGAGCGGTATCCAGTGCATGCATGGGGTTTTTCTCAGTACGATTCTTCACTGAGAATGCTGAAACCTAGTCTCTGTGCAGAATAAAGTCAACTAAAGGCAGAGTCAGTCAGTGCTCAGTAAATACGATCAGCAGAAGACACTGTGGGAAATGGTGCATGGCCATGCTCTGGGGTAAACACACTTAGAATTTCCATGATAACATAACATTGTATGATTTTATATATATATATATATAAATAAAGGATTATTATTATTATTATTATTATTATATATATATATATATATATATATATATATATATATATATACTATATATATATATTTGTTTTTAGATCATATCTTAAAAACATTAGTACCTTAACAGATCTATCACTATATCAGAAGTGAAAACATTTCAAGAGCCTGGACTCAAGAGTTTACTTCTGACTCCTACATTTTTTTTACAATCTTTATATTAATTCACCCCTTCACTGGCTCTTAAAACTCCCAGCTGCCTCCTAAGACTTCTAGTTGGTTCCTAAATTTCAATATTTTTGTTCACCTCTGCACTACATAATCTAATCCTAAACCTATATATTTTTCAACATCATAAGTACTCCTACCTAGCCATTATATAAATTAAAATCTACTGATTAATTTAGATATGTTTCCACTTTCAGTTTATGTTCCCAAAGGACAGGAATGATCCCTTAAATCTCTTGGGTCTTTATAATTAAGTCCCTTTCACATGGGTGAAACTGGTGCAGCGATGTGGATCTTGTGATGTCAAGGTTCTATACTGGTCTGTGGTTAAGTAGGCAACTTTTAAATAATCCATTAATTTGAGTAAAAGAGAACAGTTGACAGAATTGTAGTAGAGGGATCTGTGGCAAAGATAGGGTTGCCACCTTTTCTTCAAAAAAATACCGGCCATGGCATTCCCTCCATAGACTTAACATTGGACAGAATCCAATTTTTTACCGGCCTGCCGGTAAAATACCGGCTGGGTGGCAACCCTAGGCAAAAAACCCTTACAGGCATTTATGTGTGTTTAACCCTTTGAGTGCCAGAGGGGTATGTCATGCATCACAGAGCAACGCATTGCGTTCCCCCTCTGGCACGTAAAGGGTTAATGTTATCCCTGGTTTTATCTCCCATATTACTACTGACATCTATAGAGAAAACGGTAAATAAAAGCAGTGATGACATTTTCACCTGCAATAGAATCCAGACCATTGTCTGAGAACAATAAAACTGATGTTCCAGGAAGAACTGAAGCAATTCTGGGACTAAGCACCTGTCCCATGCATGTATGTATGTATCTTTATTTATATAGAGCCATACATGTACACTGCGCTTTATATTGTATATATGTATCTTTATATAGTGCCATACATGTACAAAGCGCTTTAAAGGAGTTGTAATAGTTTAATACAAAAATACAGAAACTGGGTTAACCCTTTGAGTGCCAGAGGGGTATGGAATGATTGCATTCCGTACCCCTCTGGCAGTCAAAGGGTTAAGAGTATGTACCATAGAGAACAAATAAACATTCCCATCGATTTAAACACCTTGAATCCTAGAGAGGTCTCCAATGCATTGCGAAGCAATGCTCTGGAGACCTCTTTAGCATTCACAGGGTTAAAATCCCTTTTTACATCAGTGTCAATTTGCAGAATTTTTTATTTGTCCCCCGTGGTTTGCTACATAATTCTTCCAGTTCTCCTTAGTACATCTTAAATACCTCTCTGGCACTGAAAGGGTTAAATGGACAGTTATGGTCGAAAATGTATACTGGAGTCCATTTTTAGAAAAAACAGAGTCCTGCAGAATAATTGCCTTAGATTATTTGGGGAGAATGTGTAAAGAAAACAGTGTAATCATTGTGTGCAACACCAATGATTTATTTCTTACATACGGTACAATTATGTTGCATCAGAATTGCCCACTTTAGACTCTACACATTGCCCCACATATCCTCCTGACATTCTGCATTAGCACATTCTGCTGGAAACAGCTTACAGACACTTAGTACATTGCTGTACTCAGTAGTGTTCATAGTGCATAAGAGCTACTTGTGGTAAAAGCATAAATATCCCTTTGTGTATTATTTTATATAAATTGATTTGCAATGCCAGTTGACTGTATCTGTCCTGGTACATTTCTTTTTTTACCACAGAGGTATCTTTAATTATTTTGGATCTAGGTTTATAAATGATTCAAAGACTTGTAATCAATTTATTCAACAATAAGGGGGGGTGTACTAATATGATACCTTGTTAACCCTTTGAGTGCCAGAGGGATATCTCATGCATTACAATCCACTGCATATCCCTCTGGCACTAAATGGGTCAATGTTTCGGTCCAGCTAAGGACCTTTATCAAGTGTTGATAAAGGTCCTTAGCTGAACCGAAACGCTGACCTTTATATTTGCCCTTTAAGACTTTTAAATAAAACTCTTTGAACAAGACCGACGGGTGCTTCCCATTTTACTTGTTATAAATAAATATATATATATATATATATATATATATATATATATATATAGGGCTCAAAATTTCCACTCGCCACTAGCCAATGGCGAGTGAAAATTTAGCCCTGGCGAGTAGAAATTCAGCCCTGCTGGGTATGTTATGGCTTGCAGTGGCGAGTAACTTTTCAGGTCTGTCTAGTAGCAAAGGACTTAAAATTATAAGCCCTGTTAAATATATCGTTAATATGGATAAATTCATATGAGCAACATTAGAGCAGCGCTAATAGCCCATGGTGTTGTTCACACAAACATATTTTGCTTAGCAGAATGCATCCAAAAGCTGCATGCTGCAACTTGGATATGTTCTGCGATGGTCAAATACAAATTGCAGCATGACTAATGGGCATACCTGGGAACTCTCTGGGTTTGACCCTGAGACTCAGGATTTTGATAAAAATCTCAGGGTCTCAGGGTGAAGGTCCAGTTCTCAAGGTGAGAGTCCAGTGCATCAATTAAATCATTCACAAAACTCATGTAATGTCTAAATTAGTGAATGGCAGAGGGAGAAGTGTGGGTGTTTAAGAAGTGATATCTCACAACTTTAGTATGTTAAAGGTTCATTGAGGACTAACTGAATCACCTCTGGGTTAGAACAAACATTGACATAGCACCTAGCAAATACTTTTATGGGAGCGTTAAGGGTTAATAGTCCAAAGATCTAACAGTGAATTAAATTAAAAAAACTTCCAAGGTATGTTAATGGGACTGCATGCAAATTGTTCTAACAAGAGATATTGGAGGCTGTTGGGAATGCAGGAGACTCGAGGTCAGTACAGGCATCTTGGCCACAGCTACAATGAACCACAGCCAAGTTGTTCAAGTACATACAGTCAACGGCTGATGTACAAGGGATAACTGGAACAATTCTACTCTGAACCTATTGCACCTTAGGCAACAAATAATAATTCCTTAATACCCCCTGCACTGATTTGAATGGGGCTTTTAACCCTTTGAATGCTAGAGAGGTCTCCAATGCATTGCAAAACAATACATTGCAGACCTTTCTAGCTTTCAAGGGGTTAAAAGTCACATTTAAAGTCAACAGGAATTTTTATTTGTACCATGCGGGAAAAAACACCAGCACCATCAGGGGGCAAACAGGAATTCACAATATCCCAACTGATTTGATTTGCAATGCATTGGATACCTATCTGGCACTCAGTTGGTTAAAACCTCACAAGCCTGTGAGTGACAGAGGGGTGGGCAGTGCATTGCAGAGCAATATGTCGCTCACCCCCTGACACTCAAAGGGTTAAAACTCAAAGAGCTTTTCTATGGTAAACTCTGCATTCAAGATATTAAAAGCCCCATTCATATCAATGGAATTTTTTTTTTTTGCCGAATGCTACAGCTGGCTTATTCAAGAATTTCTCCACTTTCTGAGGCCCCTGGTGGAACTGTGAATGGACTCCCCCATATATAGGTAAACAGTCTGCATCCACTTGAGTTTACTGATAGATTCCCTTTTTCCCGTCTTACTTGTGGGGAAAGCAGCCCCATTTATGTGCTGCATACCCAGGGGTGATTTTCTATAAAGAGAAGTACAAGGGTAATTTACTACTGGCAGACAATGTGCCAGAAAAAAATACTCATAAAAGGTACCATGTCTCTGATAAAAAGGTACCAGGCCACTGACAAGCATACCTGGGATCCATATTGGGACTTAATCTGGTGGGGGTAGGTAGCTGGATGATAGGAGGAGTTTGCCATGAAATGGGTCGTGAAGTAGGCAGAACGGGGCAGGAGTGGGCTGAATGGACTGGGAAGTGGGCAGTGTTATACCTGAAAAAAGGAAGAAAGCTCACAGCGCAAACTCATCATAAAATATCCATATAATAAATATAGATTAAATATAAGTATATAGATGAAAGATATAGATAGCAGCAAGGAATGAGAGGGTTCTCCAGTCCCCCTGTCATTAGGCCTAGACCCAAAAGTGAAAACACATACAAACAAACAGACCTGCACTCCTCTATATGCTGTGAATAATGAGTGCCCTGTAATGAAATAAGTGAGAAGTGGCATGGTGGTAAGCTTACACACGGATTGGCCAATTTGTGGGACTAAATTCTCACTTATTTCACTTAGATTTACTAAGGATTATTATAAATACCCATTACAGGGCACACATTATTCACAGCATATAGTGTTATACCTGAACTCACCCAAACAACGAGACTGAGTCTCTGTCCCCAAACACCAGGGG
Organism: Rhinophrynus dorsalis; assembly: GCA_037306005.1. NCBI lineage: Eukaryota > Metazoa > Chordata > Amphibia > Anura > Rhinophrynidae > Rhinophrynus > Rhinophrynus dorsalis. Next base: position 87,874,125 of record CM074728.1, read on the forward strand.
CGGCTCTAGGTATTATGGAGACTCTAAGTGAAAATTTTGCATGGGACCCCCCCATTAGACCCACGTTGGTACTTCTAATATGACATTGCCATCTGCTTTTTTTGTTTACATGCAGAAGCGACATTACTGTATAAGAGCTGAGTGGCCCTCTGACCAAGTGGGGGCCCACGCAGGCGCTTAGTCTTACTATACTGTAGCCCCACCATTGCCAGAGACCTGGTAATTATATCTGAAAACCTGAGCCTCCAGGGCAGATCTGGAGAGCTTCCAGGTATGTCAGCAACAGGTGCCAGATCACTAGCCTTGCATGACCTGGCAGAACATCAGCTCTATGTGCACCCAGAACGGCCTCACTCCTCCATGACCATCAAAGCACAGGGTTAAATAGGTTCCTTTTTGTCAGCCATAGACTGTTGGAAACCCGAGGTGAGGCTACTGGTGAACACCACGTACATCCATGTATTACAATGCCCCAAACTTATCATGTATATATGCTCAGTCATTCTACACAGGCAGTTGTGTTCTCTTCAAGCCTCAGCATAACAAAGCTCATTCTGATAGTTGCTGGTCACCACTTAAGAGTATAACAAGTGTTTGTTTAGTCTCACTCAGGGCAAGGTACAGTAGGATTGATCACTGGAAAGGACTAAGAAAGACACTAACTATGAAATACTAAGAAACTGGAACAATTCTGGGGCAAAACAATTAACTCACAGGGAACAACTAAAAATCAAAATTGATTTATTTGAGGTTATTAAAGGAATACCTTCAGCAAAAATAAAGAAATAAATTGGGTTATATAATTTTAATTATCACGTTCCTCCAGCTAGTTCGCTTCTGTAAAACATAATTATTTTATGTTAGGTTCCTAAAATCTAACTAATCTATTTTTAATGCATAAGTGCAAATAGGGTAGAATTCTGCATAAAAAGGGGTACAGATGCAAGGGATATATATAATATAATTCTTCCTCCATATAAATCCTTGGTAAGGCCTCATCTAGGATATGGAGTACCGTTTTGGGCACCAGTTCTTAAAAAAAAAAAGATTATTGAACTGGAAAGAGTGCAGAGACGTGCAACAAAAATGAGAAAAGGGATTGAATGATCTGAGATATAAAGAGAGACTAGCCAAACTGCGATTTTTTACATTAGATCAGAGACATCTAAGGGGTGATATGATTAAAATTTACACAAGGTCAATACAAAGAGCTAGCCAATTAATTATTTACTCAAAGAACTGAGTTAAGAACAAGAGATCATCAATTAAGACTAGAAGAAAGACTATTTTAAACTAAAACAATGGCGGGTTTTTTTTTTTACAGTAAGGACAGTAAAGTTATGGAATTATATGCCTCAGGATGCTGTGCTTGCAGATACTATAACTGCCTTCAAAAAAGTAATGGATACCTATCTAGCACAGAACAATACAGGTAATTATGACAGTTGACTGTGTCAGGAAGGGATTTTTACCCACTTGGGGCTTAATTGTAAATGGCTTCAATGGGATTTTGTGGCATGGGCTGGACTTGATGGATGCATGTCTTTGTTCAGCTCCATCAACTATGTTACTATGATTAGACTGACCTATATAGAGAAGCTTTGATTAATTGTGCAAAGGTAATGCAGTAAAGGTAATTAAATTAGTACCCACTGTTCAAAAAAGCTAATATCTTATCTCAGGCCCATAAGTAGACAATAAAGCATTATCACTTCTGAGACACTTATCAATATCGCTATTGTAAAGGGAGCCCTGTAAAAGGCAGGAATGGCAGCACCCACAGAGCATATGATTAGATTTTAAACCTCTGAGAACAAAAAGATAATTTTTACAGAGACTAGCATGAAGTACAAGGTATTTAAAGGGATAGTAATACTTCGTTTTAACTTTATTTTATTTTGTAGGCATTAAAAAAACATGAAGAGTGATATAAGTCTTATCTCTCAAACCTTTATGGTTTAAGAGATATTCACAAACAAAGTATCCCCCCCCCGTTCAACTAGATCAGAAGGGAGGTGCCCAGGTAGACTGCAGAGAGGGACAATCTTCAATTAAGATAAGGGAAAAAGCTGAAAAACTTGTCAAGGGGGGAAGGGCTTTCATTGTTTTCATACAAAGAAAATTGTCCCCTTCTGTTATTTGTCTGGTCATACAACCTGATCCACATCTGAGAAGAGATGGCTTACACTAGGTAAAAGGGGCGGGGAGGGGAACTTTGCTTGTTAATATCTCATAAACCATAAAGGATTGAGAGATAAGACTTATAGCATTCTTCATGTTTTTTTAATGCCTACAAAATAAAATAAAGTTAAAACGAAGTATTACTATCCCTTTAACTGAGTTTAACCCCAGGTCATTATTATGTGTTAGTGTTCCTTGAAAGATGGCCTATAACTATAACTCTTTGTGTGTAAGAGAGGTAACCAACACATTGCAACTCTACCTCTCTGATATTCAAAGGTTTAAAAGCATTTTGTCTATTGAGTAAAAATGAAACTTTTACTTTGCATTGTTTTTAATTTTTTTTCTAAGATACAGCATTTTCTTTATTTTATTATTTTTAAAAAAAGGAACTGACACCTTTAGAAATCAATGGGAGCGTCCATCTTGAAATTAATTGCATGATGTTGTTTAATAAATGTATTCCACCTCTCTGGTGAAAAGGGGAAGAAAGGCAATTTTCTACACAACAAACTAAATAAAGATGCAGCTTTATCTGACAGATCAGATAGCCAAACTCTGCTGCGATTAGATTCCCCAACTACTAAACAAAAATTCTTTAAAACCATTAAACTGACTGAAAAACAAAAGCACAAGATATAGGCAGTTTGAATATATATATTTAATGAGGCTAAAAGCTGTGCAAGTAACAGGCATACTTTAACCTCTTACATAGTAACATTGTTGACAAGGCTGAAAAAAGGCATGTGTCCATCAAGTCCAGCCCATTGCTTTGCACTGGATACCTCTCTGGCACTCAAAGGGTTAAGCTAAAATTGTGGAGGGAACAGACTGCATCATAGGGGACAAATAAAAAAATGCAATGATTTAAATGGGTCTTTTTACTTATGGCAGAAATTAAATATAAATACACTTGAAGATAGAGAGGTACCTAATTCTGGAGTAGCCAGGCCAGGCAGGACACAAGACCAGTAGACCACTCATAACGCCGCAGGCAAATACACTGTGAAGGACGCTAGCCCTCTGTCACTTACTGAAAGGCTGGATCAACCAAGCTACACTCAGAAAATAATCCCACTCATAAATATCAGTCGCACTCACTGCTAGGAATCCTACACTCATACTCAGCAGAGCAGTGGTTGTCAGTCTTTTTTTTGCTCAAGTCATCCAAGGCCTTATGCACATACCTGGGAACTTCTGAGGCAGGGTTACCCGGAGGCTAACCCTGTCAGTGCCCAATGGGGAGGAAAATGACACGATTTGCGTCATAGAAGGGGAAGGGCCTAGCTGCGGCGGGGGGGGGGGGGGGGGGGGGCGGGACCAAAAAAAAAAAAGAAACCCTGAAAAATGGAGGTAAGAGGGCGGGGAGTGGGAGGACTGGGTGGGATGGAGCACAAGTGGGCTTAAACTCTGCCCACCCGGTGATTCACACATTGCCCCGGAGACCCGGTAATTCAGTTTGAAATCCGGAGTCTCTGGGGCAAAACCGGAGAGTTCCCAGGTATGCTTATGCATCAAGCTAAGAAGGTTCACGTCTAGCGGAAGCCAGTTGCATCTGCAAATGCCCACTGATTTAAAGGAACAGCATAAAGCTTTGAGAGATAAAACTTACATAGTTCTTAATATAAAGTATACAATACTAAATAAACTTTAAAGATATAGTAATACTTAAGTATTACTAATCCATATAGTAAAGTCCTATTAAAAATAAATGTATTGCCCCCAGTGTCATCTCTCAATCCTTTATGGTTTGAGAGATGATCGCTCCTAAAGTTGCCCTCTCCCTCCCCCTTCCCCGAAATCAGCATTGGAGCTGACTGAAGGGAAATCCAGTCATAGATCATCAGGCTGCTCTGCAGCAGAGCCTCGATCACGTTAATAAAAAAAAATCTTTCACTAAAACAGTCTTCTACTTGTGCTTGGAAACCAAGCACATGCAGAAGATCATTTCAGTGAAAGTTTTCTTTTTTATTAACGCGATCTCTGCTGGAGAGCAGCCTGAAAGTCGTAAGACTGGCTTCCCTGCAGTCAGCTAGAACGCTGACTATGGGGAAGGGGAAGGGAGAGGGCAACTTTAGGAGAGATTATCTCTCAAACCATAAAGGTGACACTGGGGGCTAACATTTATTTTTAATAGGACTTTAATAAAGGGATTAGTAATACTTAAGTATTACTATCCCTTTAAATTAGGTATTACTATCCCTTTAACACTTTGAGTGCCAGAGGAGTACGCAACACATTGCACAGCAATGTGTTGTGTACCCCTCTGGCACGCAAAGGGTTAAACCCTTTGAATGCCAGAGGGGTGCACAAAACAATGTGTTCCGTAACCCCTCTAGCATTCCAAGGGTTAAGTCCCTGACTGCTAGCTAGGTCCCGAACAATCAAAAGGAAATTTAATTTATACCCATGGTGCAATTGGTTTGCTACAGAACTGTACCACTTATTAACCTTAAGGATGGGTGGAGGGGTGCAATGCAGAATTCCCATTGTGGAATATCAATGCACCTCTAACATTTTATAGATCATCTGTCAAAAGGGAGAATTACAGGGACACATACATATATACATAACAACTGGTGCTAGTGTTTAACGACGTTAGCCCTCAGGGAACACCAACAGTGGAGGTTTTCAGGATATCCCTGCTTAAACTGATAGTAACATTTAATATGTAAAAAATATTTATTGTAGGGTTTACCCTTCTGACTAAAATAAGGGTATCCCCACTGCTGAGAGGTGTTTTATTCAAAAGTTATTGTAGCTCAAACTAGATTTTTTTTTTGAAAACCGTAGTCAGTAGACCATCAACCTTCATAGAATGGTGTAGAAACAGCACCACTCTAAAATTTCAGGCCATTGAGGTACTACACTTATTTTACATATTAAGTGCTACTATCCCTTTAAAGGAAAGGTAAGCTTTTATTCTAAAAGTATATATATTCTGCAAGAGTATAATACGTAAAATCAAACTGTTTATACTTTTTATTTTTTAACTTTCACTTGTTTTTTGTTTGTTTTTTAACGTTTATGTCCCTGTTAGTGAGGTCATTGAATGTCTGAATATTTTATACAGTGTTGCAATCTCCCTGCAGTACCGATTGATCTGTATACTGTACAGGTGGCTGTTCTACATTGTTTCACTGTGTGTGTGCTATATTGTAATTTTTTTTACTTTGTTGCACTTTGCCCACTTTCACAGCCCCATACAAAATTGTTTTGGGGAAAATAAAAATCAAATTCAGAAGGTTCCCTGTCAGGGACATAAAATTAAAAAATAAATAAATAAAATAGGAAATAAATAATAAAACATATAGGTAATTTGGGTTTACATATTATACACTTGTAGAGTAAAGGGTTCCTTTAACCACAGGACAGTAATTAGTAGCTGAGTCATTGTGACTGATCCACATGTGCTTAACCTTTTGAGTGCCAGAGGGGTATGCAAGGCATAATGAGCTGCGTACCCCTCTGAAACTCAAAGGGTTAACTTGGGATATACTGAAAATGTGACCTGTCCATGTTCCCCCAAGGACTGGAACAGAGCATCACTGCCTTAAGCACAAAAGAAAAGTCATTCTGGTGCAAACCAATTGCACCATAGCGGGGAAACAAAAGGTACCATTGATTATACTTTATTATTACTATCCCCCATTTTGTAGATTTTTGCAAAATAATTTAATAGCCCCCAGGTTCATCTCTCAAACCTTTATGGTTTGAGAGATAACTGAAGGCAAAGTTCCCCCTCCCTCCCCCTTCCCTGAAGTCAGCGCTGTACTGACTGCAGGGATATCCGGTCTGACATTCATCATGTGGCTCTGCAGCAGAGCCGCGATCGCGATAGTGACAAAGAATTATTTCACTGAAACGGTCTTCTACATTTGATTGGCTTGTGATTGGTTTGCAAGCACACGTAGAAGACCGTTTCAGTGAAATAATTCTTTGTCACCAACACGATCGCGGCTCTGCTGAAGAGCCACGTGATGAAAGTCAGACCGGATATCCCTGCAGTCAGTACAACACTAACTTCAGGAAAGGGGGAGGGAGGAATTTTGCCTTCGGTTATCTCTCAAATCATAAAGGTTTGAGAGATGAACCCGGGGGCTATTAAATTATTTTGCAAATATCTACAATATGGGGGATAGTAATAATAAAGTATTACTATCCCTTTAAACAAAATGTTAAACCACTGTTTCACAATGCACTGTCTTTAATGGATTATAATCTCCATTTAAATCAATGGGACATTGGAAAGATTTTCTTCTCCCCGTGGTTTATTTGGTTTGCTCCAGAACTGATCATCTTTTGTTTAATGCGAAGACTCCTAGTTATTCTGAGCATCACAATGACAAACAAGAGCATATGGGATCTTATTCTTTACGCCATTTGCAATTCTGGAGCAAACCAACTGCAATACGGGTGTGTGTGTGTAAACATTCCCATTGATTTCAATTTCACCTTTAACTGCTTGAATGCTAGAACGATTGCAAGTGCACTAGCACTCTCTTGTATTCAAGGGGTTAAAATCCCCACTTAAATCAGTGGAAATGTGTGGAACTTTCATTTCATCCCCTATGATACTGCTGATTTGCTCCAGAATTGCACTTCTTTAGCTGGAAAAATACTGCCCAGAATCCACAGAGGGGGCATTTGTCCCCCCTCCCGGGCCAGATCAACATAAGGGCTGGGGGCTGGCCTGGGGGCACATTATGGCTTTGTCCATGCCCATTATGTATAATCATTTTCCATTAAAATACATCTCAAATTCAAAAGTCACATCTTTGTCAAAGTCTTCACAAAGAGAAAATTGGTGCCCTAAGCTGATGCCCACTGCACACAAAGTGATAAGGTGCCCTGGTTGAGAAGCATTGCAGTAGTGGCTCTCATCATCTGACTCTTGTCATGGTAGCTACTTCTCCTGTGCTACTCACATACAAACACACACACGTTTCACCTATGACAAAGAACAAATCCCCATGCACAAGTACCCATTTCACTCATGATGGGGGGAATATCCTCTGCATACACATGTACTTCTGTACCAATTGTGGTAATGGTGAATATGCCACAAACACACTGCAAGGCCACTTACAATGTACACGCCTGTGCCAATCATGAAAAGGAATGTGCCTGTAAACATACACGACTGTCTGTCTTGTGACAGGGAATGTCTCCCACACACTCCTGTACCACTCAACACATAGAATACAGTCACACATCCACCACTCATAACATGGAATGCATCACACATCCCCTGTACCACTCAACACATAGAATACAGTCACATATGCACCACTCATAACATGGAATGCAGTCACAAATCTCCTGTACCACTCAACACATAGAATACAGTCACATATCCACCACTCATAACATGGAATGCAGTCACAAATCTCCTGTACCACTCAACACATAGAATACAGTCACATATCCACCACTCATAACATGGAATGCAGTCACAAATCTCCTGTACCACTCAACACATAGCATACAGTCACACATCCACCACTCATAACATGGAATGCAGTCACAAATCTCCTGTTCCACTCAACACATAGAATACAGTCACACATCCACCACTCATAACATGGAATGCAGTCACACATCTCCTGTATCACTCAACACATAGAATACAGTCACACATCCACCACTCATAACAGAGACTATCCCCACAATTCTATGTCACCAGTAACAAGGAATATGCTCCACATCTGTGTCACCCATCACAGAGAATTGGCCCCACATCTATGTTACCCATCACAGAGAACTGGCAACACACCTGTGTCACCCATCACAGAGAATAGGACACCACCAGTGACAGGGAATCTCTCCCATACACTCTTGCACCCAACACACAGAAGATTAATCAGAGCTGGCATGTGTAACAAAATTACTATCCCTTTAAACCAAGGAGCAAAGGAAAATTCCATAGGGACCATTAGTATTCTTTTGGCCATAGTAAGAAGTATGTGTGTGTGAGGGAACTACTAAGAGGTGGTAGTTATCCCCTAAACAAAGAATATGTCACCATAACTGTGCAACCCATGACAGATAATTACACACACAAACACACATACATAAATATATATATACACACAAACCTACAGGTACATACACACACACATATATATATATATATATATGCAACGGTGATCTCTCTAGCATTCAAGGGGTTAAAATCCTCATTTGGATCGAAGGGAATTTTTAGTTCTCCCCTATAGAGCAAATGGTTTGCCCCAGAACTCCTCCACTTTTCTTTTGAACATACAACCTTTAGTGCCACTTCAAACAGAGAATATCTCCCCATAATTTTGTTGTAGGGGACAGGCTTTGCTCCCAAGCACAAAAACATATGCGTCACCAGTGACAGGGAATATTTACGCCACATCTGTGCCACTCAAGACAAATGATATCCCTCATTCCTTTCCCACTAGAGACAGAAAACATACCTGACATGTGTCCCACTAGTAACAAGCAATATCCCTCATATCTGTGCCACATAGTAACATAGTACATTACGTTGCAAAAAGACACAAGTCCATCAAGTTCAACCTTTGCCTAATAATAACCCAGAGACACGAAGATTATATAGCTTTCCTGCTGCCAGATAAGTTAGTTTTTATCAGAGCTTACTGTTTTGCCTATTAATACACAGTATAACCCTGTATGTTCCCTTTTGAAAGAAATGTATCTAATCTTCTCTTAAATGTATCCATTGTATCTGCCATAACCACCTCCTTGGGCAAGGAATTTCATAACTGAAAGGACCTTACTGTAAAAAAACCTTTCCTCTGCTGAAGTTGAAACTTCCTTTCCTCTAATCTCAAGGGGTGGTTATTTGATCAGGCCTTGGAATGAACAGCTCACCAGAGAGATCCTTGTATTGACCTCTCATACACTTGTACAGTATGATAAGATTTCCTCTTAGTTGTCTTTTCTCTAGAGTAAATAAACCAAGTTTGTCTCATACATAAAGTCCTCCATTCCCTTAAAGGGACAGTAATAGTTTGTTTTAAGAAATTCTAATATTGTAGATATTAAAAATAGAAGTACAATAACCTACCTCCCATCTCTCAAACCTTTACAGTTTGAGAGATTGAAGCATCTAAAGTGCCCCCCTCCAGCCCCTTTCAGAGACGTCAACCTCTGGCTCACAGAGATTCTGGTCATTTGAACGTCTGGTGGCTCTTCAGCAGAGCCAAGATAGCGCTATGTACATTCCAATTAAGTATTTAATTCTACATAGCGCTATCTCAGCTCTGAGGAAGAGCCACCGGACGTTCAAATGACCAGAATCTCCGTCTGTCAGCTAGAGCGCCGACGTCTCTGAAAGGAAAGGGAGGGGGAACTTTAGATGCTTCGATCTCTCAATCTATAAAGGTTTGAGAGGCGGGAGGTAGGTTATTGTAGATATTAAAAATAGATGTACAATATTAGAATTTCTTAAAACAAACTATTACTATCACTTTAATTAATTTGGTTGCTCTTCACTGTACTCTCTCCGGTTCTAGAATATCCTTTTTTAGTACTGGTGCCCAAAACTGCACTGCATATTTAAAAGAGCATTAAACTTTTTTTTAATGAAAACACATATTTTATAGAGCTTTTCCTGCTGAATGAAACAAGGTCACTCCCATCGCTGTCAGGTGTTTTATTCAAAATTTGTAGCAGTTTAAATAATCAGGAAGTGAATTTACTGTGTTTACTTCCTGATAGTTCTAACTGACAGGAAGTGATTCAGCCGTTTCTATCACATTCTATGGAGAACTGTATGTCTCTGACTTTCCTCTCCATTAGAATCTAACAGGAAAACTAATTAGAATTTGACCACTAGAGGGCACTGCTAATGTAAAAAAACATGGGTTTAAACTGTAAGAACTCTGGAAATATAGATCTCTTGACAGTGGGAGTACCCTTATTTTTCTCAATAGGAAAATCCCGACAATATATATTTTTTCATAAAAAAAGTTTACTGCTCCTTTAAGGTGAGGTCTTACCAACAATTTGTACAATAGCAAAATGATGTTATCCACTCTTGCTCCAATACAACTATTTATGCAAGACAGGACAGAGAATATCCACACAGACACTCTCCACGCATGACAAGGAAGCCCACTCATTAGGAAGTTCTCTTAAATTGCAATCACAAGCAGTCAACAGAGAAGCCCACTCATTTGAAAGCACAGTTACAGCTCAATTACACAGAGTGAAGCTGATGTACTACAAAAGTGGGGCGATTCCAAAGCAAGCCGGCTAAAACATAGGCAAAAAATTAAACATTCCCACTGAGCCCTTCAAGTTCCAGATGGGTATGCAATGCATTCACCCCTCTGGCACTGAAGGCTTTTAGGGACATTATTGCGTAAAACGGGTATTCTCATTTTTGATATTTTATACAATTTTTATTGCAGCTCAAACTTGTATTTTTTAGTGCAGTTACCTCCATGGCCTGAATGTTATGGTGGAGCTGTTGCTATAGTATCCTATGGATAGTGACAATACCCCTCCATAGGCTGCAGTATAAACAGCGCTACTAGAGGGTGTCGGACAATGGAAGAACTGCACTTAAAAAAGTCCAAGTCCAGCTATAATAACTTTTGAATAAAAACATTTCAGCAGTGGAAACATTTATTTTACCCAGTGGGATAAACTGTATATATTTTTCCTCATTATGAAAATGTATCCCTTTAATTTCAATGTTTGGTCGACATTTAATTAGCATTTAAGGGTTTTTAACTTTTAAACCCTTGAATACTAGAGAGGTCTCCAGACTTCTCTAGCATCCAAGGGGTTAAACCACACCAGTGGGAAGTTTGAACATATTTCATTTGCTCAGCTATACGGCGCATTTGTTTTGCTCCATTTTCCCTAACCCTTTAAGTGCCAATGGGATACGCAACGCATTGCAAAGCAATGCGTTGCATACCCCTCTAGCACTCAAAGGATTAATACATCAGCCTTAATGGATTCAGTCTCACTACCCCCGCATGTATACAGGCCTTGTATTCACACTACTAAGATGCAACCCGTGTGTAGGGTACCTTGGCCCATCCAGTTCCTCCCGGCACTCTTTATTACTCTCAGCAGTGGAAGTGTTAATGATCTCCACCAAGTAACCAGAGCACTGGGTGATTGCTCCCCGCCCTGATACTGACCCAGAACATGCCCTCATCTTACCTACATATCCCAGGGTGACAGATGCCAGGAGGAGCCCCGTGATGAGGCTGTCCGTTCCAAGGTAGACCATGCTTCCTCAGTGCCTAGCCATCTTCCAGTGGGCACAGGCAGGGGAAAGAGACAGCTGCACCCCCTCTTCAGATCATGTGTACTCCTTCCAGCGGATCTTCTCTGGGCCACATCACACGGAGTCCATCAGATCATATACTGCTCTGACCCCATTAAACACAGTTTGCTTTATCCCTGGTGCCAGCGGTGCCCGGGACTTGTCACCAGGACATGTAACTTGCACTGGGAGATAACACCAGCATCCAAAGCCCTCCAGCTGCCTGGTACAAACGATCCCTCACAGTCAGGATCAACAGATGTTACCGAGCGGTGATAAAATCACCAGTACACTATGTTCACAAACCATAAGCCTGGAATACCCTACAGCTCCCAATGCCTTACAGACCAACGCTACAGGACCGATACCCCATGACCCAGCCCTTCAGCACCTAACACCCCAGAAATCCATATAACCAGTGATTCATTCAACACTACAGACCTCAATATCCAATAGACATCTAACCCTGCTGGACACAGGACCCTGCTACAGCCTGTTATACCCTTCAGCTTCCAAAGTCCCTACTCCCCAACCCCAAGTGCCCTATATAACCCAATACCCACTGGATCAATCAGACAGAACCCGATGTTCCATAGAACACAAACACCGCTGACCAAATACTACATCACCCAAGACCCATATGACCCAAACCTACAGCTGTTAGTACCCTGCAATGTAAATCCTACTGCTCCAAAGACCATATTAATCACGAATCTTAATAATTCACAAACCACCTTTAGAGCAAAAAAAAAATAAAAACCTCACTGTATATCTTACAAGAGCCTTGAACTGTGCACCTTTCCTAGAAAATCTCCACCACTCCTACAGCAGCCCACGTTGCACCCTTGCGCCGTGTCCAGTACAGATGTGTGTGTACTATATCCAGCGGTGAGCCCAATACCCCTCCTGCAAGAGCCCCGATGTCTCCTCCTTTTCCTGAGCAACACAAAGTGCTGCACAAGAAGGACTCGGCGCTGGGAGTGGGGCTTGCAGGAAGAGGCGTGCGATCCTTAAAAGAGCCCTTCACTTCTTGTGCTACGCAAGTGCCCTCTACTGGTTAACCGGTGACATGACAATCGGGTATGTACTACACAGAACTGAAGATTTTTTTTTTAGACAAACCAAGTTCAATAAAACTCCTCACACCTCTATTGATTTAAACGAGTCTGTAAACTCCTTGCGTGCGAGAGATGTCTCCAATATTCATGTGCTCAATACACACATTTATATGAAAGGAGAATTGTTATTTGTCCCCTGTGGTGCACTTAGTTTGCCCACGTAATTAGTCCAGTTCTTACTTGGTCAGTGTTAGTGATACGTCCGTAAGGTGTTTGGTAATCTGCTTTGTTTTTATATAATAAGACAGCTGCAAAGAACTGACGAAATTTGTATTCAGAATATAGTTATTAACTCTTTGAGTGCCATCTAATATCAGATCACATCCCATGTTTTCCCAAATATTCTTTGAAGTGTTGGACATCTAAACAAAACAAATAAAGATACAAAATTGGCATACCTCCAAAGTGTCCTTCTAGAAGGGACGGTCCCCCTTTCAGACCCAAATCCCTCTGTCCCTTTTTCCCACCCTGGTGTCTCTCTGTTTAGGAGATTAGACTGTGCGGTGTGTGTATGTAACTGTATCGCATTGCTCCACAGCAATAAAACTCACCTTAACCCCTTCACGACCCTTGACGGTCATAGTACGTCATGGGTCTATCTGAGTTAACGACCCATGACGTACTATGACCGTCATGGAATTACAGGCTCCCCCGGCAGGCTGCACGCCATTCGAGGAGCCCAGAATCGGAAGAAAAAAGCTCTGTGGTCCTTTAGTGACCGCTGCCTGCCTGCGCTGTCGGTCGTTAAGGGCTTAATGTTTGTTTAAAATTCATTATGTGTGTATTTATAAATTAGTCTGTATAAATATAATACTTTCTCTGTCATCCAATACAGGTTACTGGTAACTTTGGTTAGGTAATCAGCCCCTTTAAGTAGGCAGGAAGAATTCTGAGAAGTGATTTCTGGGTGGAGCCTACCTCCTCTCCTTAGCTTTCAGCTAGCCAATCCCCAACCAGTAAGATTTGTTCCTTGGTCAAGACACAAGGCAAGAGAAAAGTTCTGCTATAGTTTTGCCTTCTTTGTTATTTTTGTGTTAGATATGGGATACCACCATTAGGTGAATTACCATCACTGACAATTCCCATCACCCAAATGTGGATAGCTCTGTTTACCAGGTGCTTTTGTGGACCTAAGCCCTGGGGGAAAAATTTTGGCTGCAAATTCTTTCCCCAGGAGTTGCCCACTGAGACCTCTTGATATATGGTAATCTGAAAACAGAAGACCAGCTAAAAAGGTAAGCACCCTTTGAGTACTGAGGTCCACATATCCCATGCTTCCCCTCCACACAGGGGTCTCCTTTGAGTTCCTATTACATATCATGCACTCATTGGGTTTATCTGTATGTCTTTTGGGAGTTCGGAGCAAGTTTTTTTGGTAACTTAACCATCTGGCTGCTGGTTGGCATACTTTGCAGGGTTGTGAGCACTTTCCGTACTGGGATCAGTGTTTATTGGAGCTGCTGAATCATTCTAGTGGGCTTTTGAGTGTTTTTACATTTTGTAATAACTTTGCAAAATTTATGTTCCCGCTTTTACCGCATAGACACCATTGCTCCATTCACTCCTATAGCACTTTAAAGTTTGGGACATATCTCTGCAACTGCTCCACGTAGTGAGGTCAGAGATGGCTCATGTTGGTCTGCCCTTGCTCTGTCATGGTTCTGGGCATGTTGAGGGGTGCAGGGGGCTTCGGGCACTGTTGGGGTACTTTTTTGAGAAACTACAATTCCCATGAGCTCTTGCTTCTCACACTCGTTTCTGATTGGCCCCTGCTGCTGCAGCCATTTTGTGCCTTCTCTGAACGAGTGTCCTACACAGGGCTTGTACTCTTCTTCTCTCCTTAGCAGTTTAACCCTTCACCTGCCAGATAAGTCTATTTTAGCGTTTCTGGGGTGAATAATTTATCATATACACTGTTTTTTTGTGTGTTTCTGATACTTTGACTGTTTGACTCTGTGAGCATGTCTATTCCATTAGACCTTGGGGCTAAACCTAAGACTAAGGACACTAGGGCATCTTTGTCCCCTATTGCTCATTGCTACTCAGGGTTACCTAGAGAATACTCAGGTCATGTTTGCCCGGCATGCCCTGTTGCCCCTGAGTCCCCTACAGGGACCTCCAGCCATGCACTAGAGCCAGTTTGGATGCAAGAGTTTAAGGCTACTACCAGGGACCTCCGGTCTACCTTACAACTACTTCCATCCACTTTGCAGAGGGTCTTCCTATTGTGGTAAGCCCCCACCCCTATCAGGTCTTCCCTGCCTAAACCGCCGGGTGTCCCTGATGTGTCTGATTCCCTGAGGAGGAATTATTGGTGGATTCTGATGATGAAGACTATTCTGCTGTCCCTTCCTCTCAGTTTTTGGGAACCCCTTTGAGGCTGATCCTGTTGCCTCAGCCAAGGGCCTGATTAAGGCTGTGTTGAACACCCTCAACATTCCCTTGGTACAGGAGGTTTCCTCTGATCCCTCTGATATGTTTCAGGAGCCTGTCCGGCCCCATACTTGTTTTCCACCTGACCGCTTGGTGTCTGAGGAGTGGAAGTTTCCAGACAGGAAACCATCTGTCTCTAGGAAATTTGCTAAGCTTTATCCGTTCTCTGAAGTGGCCCTAGCTCAGTGGGTTCATCCTCCAAAGGTGGACGACCAGGCTTTCTAAGTCCACTGCCTTGCCTGTGGCTGAGGCATCTGCTCTGAAAGACTGGACTGATACAAAGCTTGTGACCTCTCTCAAGGCCATTTTTGCAACAGCTGGTTCTGCATTTGCTGCGGCATGGGTGAAGAGGGCTGTGGCTGTTTGGACTGAACAGCTCACCTTAGCTGTCCATAAGGGAGCTCCTACTGCTGACATGTTGCGGCTTCTCGCCAACATCTCTGAGGCCCAGCATTATGTTTCGGCTGCCCTGTTTGACACAGTTCATATGGTGGCCAGGGCATCCACCATGTCTGTGGTAGCCAGAAGTGCTCTATGACTCAAGATCTGGTCTGCTGACACTGCCTCCAAGAGGGGTCTCCTGTCTTTGCTCTTTCAGGGCACCTCACTGTTTAGGCCTGATCTCAAGGATCTGATCAGTGAAGCCACTGGGGGGAAAAGTACTCACCTGCCAGTGGTCCTTAGGAAGCGTAATAGTTTTTTTTGTCCCTTCCAGGCTGAATCACGTCTAGCAACTCAGGCGGTGCCTCGGGCTCTGCCCACCTCATCCAAGCCTAAGTGGCAATGGAGGCCCAAGTCTTCCGCTATGCCCAAGGCTTCCAAACCTTCTTCTGCATGACTCGTCGATTCTGGGTCCCCACTTGCAGGTGGGTGGCTACTTGTGCCACTACCTCTCAGCTTGGGAAACCACTGTGGTGGACCGGTGGGTTTTGCAGGTGGTGGCTGTGGGGTACAGGATTCCCTTCAGTTCCCTCCCGGATCTTCTCTTCTCGTTCTCCTCTAGGCATGCAGGGGTCGACCGGCTCTCCTGGAGAGGTCCCTATCTCTCCCTCTTCATGTGGAGCTGAGCCTCTCGTGGTGGCTCATCCTGGACAATCTGCTGAAAGGCAGGCCCTTCATGGTGCCGTTCTGGACAACAGTAATGACAGATGCCAGCCTCTCCGGATGGGGAGCGGTCCTGGGGCATTTGAATGCTCAGTGCTGGTGGTCCCAGGAGGAATCTGTCCTTCCCATCAATGTCTTGGAGCTTTGGGCGATATTTCATGCCCTGCACCACTGGATGCGCCAAATGGAGGATTGCCCTCATCAGCTCCAACTTGCCCCCCATCAGCTCCAATTTTCCCCCATCAGCTCCACTTTGCCCCCCATCAGCTTCACTTTGCCCCCATCAGCTCCAACTTACCCCCATCAGCTCCACTTTGGCCCTCATCAGCTCCAACTTGCCCCCCATCAGCTCCAACTTGCCCCCTGTGTTTGTTTCCTACCTCCCTGGTGGTCCAGCGGCTTGGCAGGAGAGGTCTGTTGGCACAGGCCTGTAGCTCCCACGCGGTCTTCTCTTTAATAATGCAGATTGCGCTGGGAGATGATGTCATCTCCAAGCGTGCTCTACATTACTAAAAAGCCAGCGGCGATGAGGGAGCTCAGTGCCGAAGAAGGCACAGACCTGACTGTGTTGCAGTGCCGGGCCGGGGAATCCTGCTAGCGGGAAAGGTGTTCCTGCTCTGGAAAATGTACAGGAACGCTGTTCCCACATGTTCCTGCAGGATTCGAGCCCTGCCCTCTTCTCTTCCTGCTATAATTATTAAAAAGCTAGTCACCATATGCCTAATTATTGGAGGGTGACTTTATAGAGGGTGAAATTTCCACTTTTAGTGAAAGCTTTGTGTATACAAGTAAACACATGCATACATACAGTATATACATATGCTGAAGCACCATGGAGCAGTTATGGATCAGAGCAACTGCATAAAAGAACGCACATGCAATTTCCCCAAATCCCCATTCACTGAACTATGCATTTCTCTCCTTTAACCCTTTGAGTGCAAGAGAGGTATCCAACACATTTCTTTGCAATTTGTTAGATACCCCTCTGGGGCTCAAAGGGTTAACGTCTGAAAGGTCTCCAACACATCGCAGATCAAGACTTTGGCATACTTCCCAACATTTCAAATGGCCAGAGAGGGACACTTGTGTTTTAGGTGGTGTTTCTGGGAGCGTGGCTTGAGCACGGGACATTACTGAGAATTTTTAGGTTAATGTGTGACCTATTGACACCTGTTTTGTAACTGAATAAAGGATTTATAGCAAGACCAAAGTATTTTAGTTACACAGATTCATTTACAAACACATATACTGAAGATTAACTAAACATTTATGTGAGTTTCAGTTCTGTCGAGCAATGTGATAAGAGGGACACCAGGGCAGAAAAGAGGGATACATTTAAGAGAAGGTTATATACATTTCTAGCAGAAGAGAACATACAGGGTTATACTGTGCGTTAGTAGGTCAAATAGGACATTCTGGTAAACAGACTGACACCCATCTTGGAGTCTAGAAGGATTATGTAATTCACATTTTATGGTTTATACTGTGGTAGAGGTTGAACTTGATGGACTTAAGTCTTTTTTCAACCTAATTTGCTACTAGCAATGTGGAGACAGCATTGCCTGTTTGTGTTTTTTGGTGTTTGTATTGTTTGTTATTGATGTAAATGTATAGAAAAAGGTGTGTAAGTGTCCTCTCCTGTTATTTGCAAGTTTTCTTGTCCACTGTATCATATCACATTGCTTCACCTTGTCCATTGTCAGAAAAAGGGGCGGGAGGGAGGAAGCTGCTCAGTGAAAGGGAGGGAGGGGAAGCAAAGAGGTGATTGGAATATAAAACTACAAAGTGGAGAAAGGCAGAGAGGGAGGGTGAGGCAAAGTGGCAAGTGAGTGGGAAGGGTAGGTGAAAGGGAGGGAGGGAGTGGAGAAAGGGTTGCTGCACATGAGAGGAAGTTGAGAAAAGACATGACCAATGGGAGCTGGTCTAGAAAGGAATACAGAGAACTGTTGGAAGGTGATTAAGGGATGCGGAGAATGAGAAGTGCGAAAGGAAGCAGCAAATGGGAAGAATGTTAGAAAGGGATGTGGAGAATTAGAGGGAAGTGATAAAGGGAAGCGGTGAATGGGAGGGGGATAAGAAAGGGATGTGGAGAATTAGAGGGAAGTGATAAAGGGAAGCGGTGAATGGGAGGGGGATAAGAAAGGGATGTGGAGAATTAAAGGGAAGTGATAAAGGGATGCGGTGAATGGGAGGGAGATAAGAAAGGGATGTGCATAATTAGAGGGAAGTGATAAGGGGATGCGGTGAATGGGAGGGGGATAAGAAAGGGATGTGCATAATTAGAGGGAAGTGATAAAGGGAAGCGGTGAATGGGAGGGGGATAAGAAAGGGATGTGGAGAATTAGAGGGAAGTGATAAAGGGAAGCGGTGAATGGGAGGGGGATAAGAAAGGGATGTGGAGAATTAGAGGGAAGTGATAAAGGGATGCGGTGAATGGGAGGGAGATAAGAAAGGGATGTGCATAATTAGAGGGAAGTGATAAGGGGATGCGGTGAATGGGAGGGGGATAAGAAAGGGATGTGGAGAATTAGAGGGAAGTGATAAAAGGATGCGGTGAATGGGAGGGGTATAAGAAAGGGATGTGGAGAATTAGAGGGAAGTGATAAAGGGAAGCGGTGAATGGGAGGGGGATAAGAAAGGGATGTGGAGAATTAGAGGGAAGTGATAAAGGGATGCGGTGAATGGGAGGGAGATAAGAAAGGGATGTGGAGAATTAGAGGGAAGTGATAAAGGGAAGCGGTGAATGGGAGGGAGATAAGAAAGGGATGTAGAGAATTAGAGGGAAGTGATAAAGGGAAGCGGTGAATGGGAGGGGGATAAGAAAGGGATGTGCATAATTAGAGGGAAGTGATAAAGGGATGCGGTGAATGGGAGGGGGATAAGAAAGGGATGTGGAGAATTAGAGGGAAGTGATAAAGGGAAGCGGTGAATGGGAGGGGGATAAGAAAGGGATGTGGAGAATTAGAGGGAAGTGATAAAGGGATGCGGTGAATGGGAGGGGGATAAGAAAGGGATGTGGAGAATTAGAGGGAAGTGATAAAGGGATGCGGTGAATGGGAGGGGGATAAGAAAGGGATGTGGAGAATTAGAGGGAAGTGATAAAGGGAAGCAGTGAATGGGAGGGGGATAAGAAAGGGATGTGCATAATTAGAGGGATGTGATAAAGGGATGCAGTGAATGGGAGGGGGATAAGAAAGGGATGTGGAGAATTAGAGGGAAGTGATAAAGGGATGCAGTGAATGGGAGGGAGATAAGAAAGGGATGTGGATAATTAGAGGGAAGTGATAAAGGGATGCGGTGAATGGGAGGGGGATAAGAAAGGGATGTGGAGAATTAGAGGGAAGTGATAAAGGGATGCGGTGAATGGGAGGGGGATAAGAAAGGGATGTGGAGAATTAGAGGGAAGTGATAAAGGGATGCGGTGAATGGGAGGGGGATAAGAAAGGGATGTGGAGAATTAGAGGGAAGTGATAAAGGGATGCGGTGAATGGGAGGGGGATAAGAAAGGGATGTGGAGAATTAGAGGGAAGTGATAAAGGGAAGCAGTGAATGGGAGGGGGATAAGAAAGGGATGTGCATAATTAGAGGGATGTGATAAAGGGATGCAGTGAATGGGAGGGGGATAAGAAAGGGATGTGGAGAATTAGAGGGAAGTGATAAAGGGATGCAGTGAATGGGAGGGAGATAAGAAAGGGATGTGGATAATTAGAGGGAAGTGATAAAGGGATGCGGTGAATGGGAGGGGGATAAGAAAGGGATGTGGAGAATTAGAGGGAAGTGATAAAGGGATGCGGTGAATGGGAGGGGGATAAGAAAGGGATGTGGAGAATTAGAGGGAAGTGATAAAGGGATGCGGTGAATGGGAGGGGGATAAGAAAGGGATGTGCATAATTAGAGGGAAGTGATAAAGGGATGTGGTGAATGGGAGGGGGATAAGAAAGGAATGCAGCAAAAGGGATAGTGGGAGAGGAACTGAAAGCAACAAGCAATGAAGGGCCCTAGGAAATGCAACTCCTGTATGAAACTCTCTGCATTGATTTGGACAAGAATGGCTGCATTCCCCCTGACCACTCCTGTAAAAATCATCTCACCCATAAAACTCTGTGCATTGATTTGGACAGGAGTACACAGAGTTTCCCAGGTCCCTACATGGCTCTCCACTTTCAAACCCCTCTTGTCTTTCCTTTCACCGTTTTCCTTTCTCACCTCCCTCCCATTCACCATGTCTGTTTTTCACCTCCCTCCCATTCACCATGTCTGTTTTTCACCTCCCTCCCATTCACCATGTCTGTTTTTCACCTCTCTCTCCTCCCTTTATACATAACTTTATCTGCCTTCTTCCCATTCACTGTATCCACTTCTCACCTCCCTCCTACTTACAACGGCCCCTTTCTCAACTCCCTCCTGTTTGTCACATCTTTCTCCCCTCCTTACCTCCAATTTGCTGAGTCCCTTTCTCACCTCACTAAATATTTTTCCCCCTTTATATACCCCCTTTCACTTCTCTGCTGTGCATACCCCTCTCTTTCACCACCCTGCCTCCCACCTCCTCACTTCACATCACCCTCCCTTTGCCTCCCCCTTTCTCCCTTTCACCTCTCCTTCCTCCCATCCCTTTGACTCACTACACAAAATTTCACAGGAGTGTTGATTTTCAGCTGAGAGGTGAGGGGCAGAGAGATTTTCATAGGGGCCTTCATGGCTTGTAGCTTTCATTTCCCCTCCCACCCTCTTTTATTGCATCCCTGTCACATCCTTCCCTTTTTCTGCATCCCTTCTCATCACCTCCAGATCTGTGTGATCATTTCTCAACTCCCTTCCATTTGCAGAGTCCCTTTCTCCACTCCCTCCTTTCCATCGTCAGGCATCCCTTTATCAACTCCCTTACTCCTACCAGTGGGCAATGGAACAAGTCTGAGGTGTAACAGTCTATGTGTGGGTCAGTAATTATAAATACGATAGTGAAAAGTACAGGGCTAGCATAAATGTAATGATTACCAATGGGCACACCTCCCAGCATTGCAATGACCAAAGAGGGACACTTTTGTTTTAGATGGTGCTGCTGGGGACGTGGCTGGTGGGTGGGGCATTAACGAGAAGTTTTCGGTTATTTAATGACCTATTAACACCTCTTTGTGTTATTGAATAAATTATTTAGAACAAGACCAAAGTATTATGTTTACACAGACTAATTTATACATAAAGATAGTGAAGTTTAAACAGACATTAATATGAATTTTATTGCTCTGGAGTAATGTGACACACTACATTGCCTGGTCTAATAAAAACAGGAAGACCGGGTGGAAAAGGGGGGCAGAGGGATTTGGTCTCAAAGAGGTACTCTTGGGAGGTATGAGTGGGGGCAGGCTAGGGTATCACATAGTGTATGTGGGGTCAGTGATTACCAATAGCACAATGGAACTGGAGTGGCAGACAGTGTAGACAGTGGAATAACCTCTTCATTTCCATTTCTCTCTTTTATTGGAGGGTATGTGCTGCCTAAAGTTATCTCTGACTACTCACTGCATCGCTGCTTACATCCATTCTTATTCCAGACTCCAGCTATTTCTCTCTCCCAACTTTTTGGAGTGCAATTTTTGATGCACCTGAACATCTCACAGGCTTGTGATATTCCCCGAACCTATAGTGGGCCATTGCAGGCCGACGAGCCTAAATGGGCCATTTTTGGCCCACTTTTACCTCTCATGGACCGTTTTCAGCACTTCTAGCACTCGTGTGACATTTTCAGCCCTCCCAGTTCTCGCAGGCCATTTTTGGCCCTTCCAGCTCTAGCAGGCTGCTTTCGTCCCTTCTAGCTATTGTGGGCCATTTTCTGCCCTTCTAGCTATTAGTGGGCCTTTTTGGCATTCCCAGCTCTCGTGGGCCATTTTCGGCCCTTCCAGCTCTCACAAGCCTTTTTGAGCACTCCCAGCTCTCGCAGGACATTTTCGAGCCTCCCAGCTGTTGCGGGCCGTTTTTGGCCCTTCTAGCTGTCATTGGCCGTTTTCAGCCCTCCCATTTCTCACGGGCCATTTTCAGCCCCTCTAGATATTGCGGGCAATTTAGTCCCTTCTCGCTCTCGTGGGACATTTTCAGGCCTTCTACCTCGCATGGGCCATTTTGGACCCTTCCCAGTTCTCATGGGCTGTTTTTGGCCCCCTGCTTTTGCCATTTTTGGCCCTTCTACATCTTGCGGCCCATTTTCAGCCCTCCCAGCATTTGCAGGCCATTTTGGGCCCTCCCATCTCTTCATTGATTAATATATTGTTGGAACCTTGTGCTGTTGTCCAGTTCAGCATGTTTATCTGTTTTTTTCCTTTACTTAAAAATGTGGAGACTTTTAGTAAGTGCACCGTCCAAAGTGGTTTGCCCATATTTTTCCTGGGAAGAGTAGAAACGTAGGGCAGGCCAACTCCTTGCAGTTTTTTTTTTTTTTTTTTAAGTTTAAAGAAATAGGAGTACAAGATAAGAACCATGGTTACATATACTCATTAAAAATGTTGGCATATAATTCAAGGTTGACAGAAGAGTAACAATGTTTAGATCTCAACCTCCCAAGGGTAGAGAAGTGGCCTTAACAAGAATGGTACCTTTACACAACTGTAGCTCTGACCCCCCCCCCCCCAGCCATTTCTGGTAGGTATATGTAACTGCAATTTGACAAATAAACCAGGAGAGAGCAAGAACATCATTACCCCCCAAGGAGGGAATGGGTAGGGAGGTAAGATGGATATAATGGTAAAGGAGGAGAAAGGGATTGCCACTGTCTGGACATAAAGTTTAGTGGGGAGGCCCTAAATTTGTGGGAAATCACGGTATATAAGTCCTCACAGTGGGGGAGTTAACCCAGGGTGACCAAGTGCTGTAATATTGGTCTTGGGACTATAATTCCCAGGCATGTAAGTCTTCAATTTTCCTGACATTTCCCACCATCTGTAACCAGTGGGCAAAGCTAGCTACTCCTTGCCTTTCCATTGAGTTGGTATGTTCCTTCTCATTGAATTTAAAAGGAAACTAATGAGAGAACCTTTCTTCAGCGGGGGGTGGGGGTAAGATCTGCAGAAAAGAGCAAAGAAAACGGAGAGAAGGGCAAAGGAGTGCCCATGATCTCCTCTAGCATTGACTAGATCTGGCACCAGTACTCTTGAGCAAATTTACATGAACACCACAAACGTAGGGATGCACTGACTACCTGTCCACACCTCCAGCAGGCCTTCCTAATGTTGGAGTCGATATAAGCTAATGTCGGCAGTGTCAAGTGCCACTTCAAAATCAGCTCCCTCATCCACGTCACAGAACAGTTCACTCTTTTATTAATAATATAAAAATTTAACTGTTCTGTGGTGTGGATAAGGGAGCTTGCTCACACCCAGCAAATTGCTATGAGGAAGTGATTTTTCCAGGAGTGGCCAGGGGAGCAAAGACGCTGCAAGGAGATTGACAGATATGATGATTTTCACAGGTGCCCCCCCTGCCCACCCCTGTGAAAATCACTGCATTGAGTATCACCACCATCGACTTCAAGGGCGGGCTGAAGCGTACCTGCGGGTCCATGACATGCATGGAGTGGGACTGTGGGTGTGGTCGTGTGATGAGTGGGGAAGTGGCCTTGGGTGGAGCTAAGGGCACCTAGAGTGACTTGCCTAGGGGCATCTGGGATGTAAATCTGGTCCTCTGGAGTGTTACAGGTCCTTTAAGTTGTTGTCATCTATAGAGAAAAATAGAATACATCTGATTACAGTCCATCACATCAGTGGTGTAACTAGTCATCGGTGGGCCCAGGCACAGACATTTTTTGGGCCCCCTTTCACTAAAATATATTTCAGATGCATAAGTAGAACCTATTGGACCTTGGCACTGATGGGGTCCCCTTGGATACTGGGCCCCAGTACAAGTGCACCCTCTGCACCCCCTGTAGTTACACCTTTCTTCCCCTGTCCTCAGGGAACACTTTTTTGCAGATTGTTGCAGTTACAAGTTGCACAGAAATAGGTATTATTATTATTATTATTAGGGGAAATGTATAAAGACAAATGTGAAGAAAGTCTGGGGTGCATCAGTCTCATCAAATGGCAAAAATAAACATTTCCATTGATTTAAATGGGACTCTACACCCTTTAAATGGTGTAGAGTCCCATTTAAATCAATGGAAATGTTTATTTTTGCCATTTGATGAGACTGATGCACCCCAGACTTTCTTTTGATCATTTTGATGCTATACTTTACTGAAATGCTGGAAAGGTCTGCATTGATGCTGATGTACTAAACAGGACAGGAGCAATTCCAAATCAAACCAAGTGCACCATAGGGGAGAATAACAATTCTTCAAATTCATCTTCATTTAAATGGAGCATTTAACCCCTTGAATGCTAAAGAGGTCTCCAGCGCATTAGATATTAGGGGTGCATATCTCCCAAGTGTCCCTCTTTAGGAGATATTAGGGGTCCATACCTCCCAAGTGTCCCTCTTTAGGAGATATTAGGGGTACATACCTCCCAAGTGTCCCTCTTTAGGAGATATTAGGGGTCCATACCTCTCAAGTGTCCCTCTTCAGGAGATATTAGGCGTCCATACTTCCCAAGTGTCCCTCTTTAGGAGCTATTATGGCTCCAAACCTCCCAAGTGTCCCTCTTTAGGAGATATTAGGGGATGCATACCTCCGAAGTGTCCCTCTTTAGGAGGTATTAGGGGTTCATACCTCCCAAGTGTCCCTCTTTAGGAGGTATTAGGGGTCCATACCTCCCAAGTGTCCCTCTTTAGGAGATATTAGGGGTACATACCTGTGGTGTGTATATAAGTGTACCATGTTGCTAAACAGCAATAAAACTCACATTAATGTTTGTGTAAACTCCTGTATATGTGGTTATAAATTAGTCTGTGTAAATAAAATAATTTAGTCATGTGCTATACCATTTACCAATTACATAAAAAGCTGTCAGTAGGTCATAAAATAACCTAAAAATGTTTACTAATGCCCGCACACCAGCCATGCCCCCAGTAACACCCCTTAAAACAAAAGTGTCCGTCTGGCGTTTTGAAATGTTGGGCAGTATGAATATGTCATGTTACAAAATATAGACTTAAAATAAACAGATTGTGTTTTGTACTATGTGTTACTAGCGCCCCCTGCCGTTTGTCAGCTCAAACCAGTAAGGTTAAATTGTTTTGTTTTTTTTTTGTTTTTTTTAGATGAAAGTATCCTCCTAGTATCATATCACATTCCATGTTTTTTAAAGGGACACTAACACCTAAAAATGATCTTGATTTATATAGACTGTACTTCATTCTAGCATCTGTATGTTTTCTGAGAACTAAATTCAGATCTTATATATGTATATATGCTTTCTGGGAGCAGATGTTGCTGCCTTTTGCAGGAATCCCTGACTCCAGTTACCATGGCAATTTTAAGAACCCTTTGAGTGCCAGAGAGGTATCCAACGCATTGTGGTGTAATGCGTTGGATACCTCTCTGGCAATCAAAGGGTTAACAGGTAGCTTTGAAGTGATAGTACCTAAAACAAATTGAGATAATGTAAGACACTTCTCTGAATACAAGAATGGTGGATATTAATCTCAGTATATTAACTGCTTTTGCTCTTATCTCTTTTTACAAACAGCACAAATACAATGAACCAAATGATGTCTGAAGATGATAGTGTAAAGTCCATTTAAAAAACGCACGTTTAGGATGATATCTTAGGCATCTGTCCTAAAAGAAATCATTTTACAGATGATTCTGGTAAGTGCATGATGCTCAAATGTATACTAACCATCATTTTTAAGAGTTAGTTTTCCTTTAAATATTTTTTGGAAAAAGCAGAAATAGAAAAGAAAATGGGAAACATGTCTAAAGAAAAGTGGATCAATTCTGGGGCAAACCAACTGCACTACAGGGAAAAAATACAAATCCCAATTGATTTAAAGGGACACTAATGTCCCATAAAAATTATTCTAATTTTGTAGATGAAAAAAAATATTTGAAGCAGCTCCCATCTCTCAAACCACTATGGTTTGAGAGATATTCGCATTGAAAATTCCCTACTCCCTCCCCTTCTCCTGACATCAGCGCTGTGCTGACAGAAGGAGATCCCGGTCCTGGGACCAGCCAGCGGCTCTTCAGCAGAGCTGAAATGGGGTTATTTAAAAATAATTACTTCATTGGAACGGTCTACAAAGTGTGCCTGGTTTGTAAGCTCACTCTGTAGACTGTTCCAGTGAAGTAATTCTATTTAAATAACGCTATTGCGGCTCTGCTGCAGAGCCTCCTCGTGTCAGCCCACTTGAATCTCCTGCTGTCAGCTTTACAGCTGACATTAGGAAAAGGGGAGGGAGGGGGGAACTTTCAATGTGAATATCTCTCAAACCATAGTGGTTTGAGAGATGAGATTTGCTTCAAATAATTTTTTTTTTTTTCAACTACAAAACAAGAATATTTCTTTATGGGACATTACTGTCCCTTTAAATAGGGATAACCACTTTTTGAATGTTTGAGAGCTCTCCAATACATTGTGAATTAATGTCCAGAAGACCTCAGTAGTATTCGAGGTGTTAAAAGCCACATTTGAAACAGAGATCATTTTTATTTGTTTCCTATAGTACAGTTAGTTTGGTTCAGAATTGCTGGACATTTGTCATTAAACGTATTGTGCTAACTTTTTTTTTCCTTTAGTGCCACCTTGTGGGAACATTTGTGAACACCATCTTAGGCATGGAAAGGTAATATTTGATGTGGCTGGTTGCCTGTTTTCATAAATGTTATACCTTGGGGGAGATTCACTAAGCGGTAATAAAGAGGCGATAAAGTGGAGATGACTTATCCAGTTTATCACTTCTCCAGTTCCTATGTTATTCTATGGAGCCTATTTACTAAGATCTCCAAAGCTGAAAGAATCTTAGTGCATAGGCTCCATAGAATAACATAGGAATTGGAGAAGAGATAAACTGGAGACGTCATCTCCACTTCATCACCTCTTTATCACCGATTAGTGAATCTCCCCCTTTGTCTACCTTAACTTTTATGCCTGCTATTGTTAGGGCTATTTTAGTGGTGGCATGTCATGTTATGCAAGAGAAAAGCTACATATTCTGGTAGGTGTGGTCTGTGCTCCTGTCCCCCCATGGTATATCAGTCTAAAGCCACACAGTACCATTTGGGTAGGGAAGCCCATATCTATTTTAGTGGTGGCATGTCATGTTATGCATGAGAAAAACTACATATTCTGGTAGGTGTGGTCTGTGCTCCTGTCCCCCCAAAGTATATGAGTCTATAGCCATGCAGTACCATTCGGGTAGGGAAACCCATATCTATTTTAGTGGTGGCATGTCAAGTTATGCAAGAGAAAAGCTACATATTCTGGTAGGTGCAGTCTGTGCTCCTGCCCCCCCCCCCAAGGTATATCAGTCTGTAGCAATGGGGTACCATTTGGGTAGGGAAACCCATATCTATTTAATGTAGAATTGTATCCCTTGTTTAACACGATTTGACATTGTAGAAATCTAATTAAAAAACACTTTTTTCTTCTATAGTTCCTTCTTCTAGAAATTTCTGAATCTTCTGCACAGCCAACAGGATTGAAGCTGCTGCTGGCTGCTTCTTTTCTTACAAGAGGTGGGAAAATAACCCCTGACAGATTTATACAATTAGAGCTAAAAGTTTTTAATGTTGCTACTCCCATAGGTAAGAGAGGTGGTGATTAACTAGTTAAAAACTGACCTTTAAAGGGCAACAATCTTGAGATAGTTTCCCTACTGGTCTTCCACCTGAACAGATCTGCCAATTAAGCTGGGCTGCATTGTGATCTCTTGCGACCTAATCATGATCAGCTAGGGCTGCTTTATGATCTGCTGGGGCTGCTTTGTGATCTCCTGCGACCTCTTCTGCTAGGGCTGCTTTATGATCTGCTGGGGCTGCTTTGTGAACTGCTGGGATTGCATTGTGATCTGCTGGGACTGCATTGTGATCTCCTGGGACTGCATTTTAAACATCAGTGTACCAATACAGGATCCAAACAGAAGCCTGAAAGGAGATGCACTGTGCTCCTCCGGTCTATCCATGCTGCATAGGTCAGGACAGTTTTCTGTCCTACGTGATCCATGACCCATAGACCTGCCATATCTGTCCTGGATGCCTGTCATACCACGGCTAAGGATGCTGCCCATGCAAACAACAGAAGAGATGAACTAAGATGTGATAAAGAGGTGATAAGAGGAGATAATGTCTCCAGTCAGATAAGCTCTTCATTTCCTATGTTATTGAATGAATGAATGAATAGGTTTATTTATATGGCGCCACAAGGGTACGCATCCTTTTACAGTTTCAGGGTTTGGGCAATACAGGTTTACAAGTACTTTAAGTGGGGGAAATGAGGGCTCTGCTCTAGTGTTTACACTCTAAAAGAGTAAAAGGAGACATGCAGTACATAAGGGTTAAGTGAGGAATACAGTGCTAGAGTTCTGATCAGGAAAAGTTGAGACATAAAGTAAATTCTAGCGTGTTGAAGCCTTGTTGAGGGGGTGTCATTTTAAGTCAGACTTGAAGACCTCAAGAGAGGTGCATGGGCACAGATTAGGATGTAGCTAATTCCACATAGAGATACAAAAGGAGCTGCATAAAAGTGGTATAGATGCACGGGATGCTAATATAATTCAGCCTCTTTATAAATCCTTGGTAAGGTCTCATCTATAACATGGAGTACAGTTTTGGGCAGCAGTTCTTAAAAAATACATTACTGAACTGGAAAAAGTTGAGATATGCAACAAACTGTTAAAGAGATTGGAGGATCTGAATTATAATGAGGGACTAGCCAAACTGGGTTTCTTTACATTAGAGAAGAGATGTCTAAGGGGTGATGTGATTAACATTAACACATATATTAAAGGTCAATACCAAGAACTATCTAATGAATTATTTATACAAAGAACTGAGCTAGGAATGAGAGGTCATCCATTAAGACTAGAGAAAATGTGCTTTCAACTAAAAACAAAGACAGGGATTTTTTTTTACAGTAAGAGTGGTAAAGCTATGGAATTCTCTACCTTGGGATGTTGTGCTTGCAGATGCTGTCACGGCTTTCAAAAAAGTAATGGATACCTACCTAGCACAGAACAATAATGAGAATTATGATGGCTTCAATGCAAATAGGTTTTTGATCCAGGGAACTGTTTGACTGCCCTTTGGAGTCATTAAGGATTTTTTCCCACTTGGGGCTTAATTGGAAATAGCTTCAATGTTTTTTTTTTTGCCTCTGGATCAACAGGGGTGACTTGGCATGGACTGGAGTTGATGGACACACGTCTTTTTTCTGGAAAAAAGGAGAGGGAGAAAAACACAATGGACACCCCCTTGGTATATCAGATGTAACACAATCTCACCGTCACCAGACACCTCTGTGTTTGTACTCACAAAATTCCAATGATGGGGATGGCTTATGCCGGCACTAACCATAAAGCGCAGCTGGAGATATCAGGCTGCCTCCAGACACAATGTATGTTTCAGGATAAAACAAACGGGCTGCTCTCTTCAAGGAACACACTCTCCAACATTGGCAACAGTCGAATAAAAAACCTATTTGAAAAACAGAATAGACTTTTTATTTGAAAAAGTGGGGTTACACCTGTGAAACGCGTTAGCGTTACAAGCCCTTTTTTATTTTTTTGATTTTATTGATTTATTTTATAATAAACATCTTTGGTGATACCTCCGCCTGCTGTACGGTCACCTGACCGGAGATAGGTTGTATTCTCCGTGTGCCCATTTCATCAGTAGACTTTGGTACCACAGACCTGACTATTTTAACATGTGAATGGTATTTTACTTTTTATTGTGAGAATTACTCCAGAAAATATTACACTCTTGTGGTGCTTTCTCTCTTTTTCTTTGTTGACTTGCATGTCTTTGTTCAGCCTCTTCAACTATGTTACTATGTCATTGGTTGATCACAAGTGGTGGGATGGGGTATAGCGGGAGGTCAGAATGGAAATGTAGGAAGGGGTAGAGGGGAGAAAGGTCTTGAATATTTTATATTTTATAAGATATCCGGAGTTTGATAGGCAGCCACTTTTCTATGGACCTTCGATTAATATTCCCATTATTCTAAGACCTCCCATTTTAGTCAAATGTTAATGCAAAGGCTCCATAGAATAACATCGGAAACTGAGAGTTTATCTCAGTTCTCTTTATCACACCAGTGCATAACACCCCTCTCCACACACACAGGAGTTTGTATCTGAGAGCCACACACCCCTGTGTTGTGTTCCAGCCAAGAAGGTCAGGATTCTGACCCACTGAACAGCTGTTAGGAGCTCCACAAAACAGCCTCCTCTGAAGACCCATTTACCATAGATTTATTTATTTATTCATAGTGGTCGCTCTTTAGCCTCTAAACAACCCTTGAAGTGCCAATACCATCACAATGGTTCTGGGACTTAAGGACCAATGGCGGTTCTGACACGTCATGGAATTCAGGGGTCACCAACCCTGGAATCCATTGATCAAAAAAAAAATTACCCCGTGGTTGTTAATGGCCACCCATGTGGTGGATCTGGCGGTCATTAAGGGGTTAAAATGCACTAAGGCCAAGTCCAAGTTCTCCCAGTATTCATTAACACAGTGTTTTAGCCCTTTGAATGCCTGTGGGGTATGCAACAGATTACTTTGCAGTGTGTTGCGTTTCTCTCTGGCACTCAAAGAGTTAAGCGCTGAAATAATCAGTTCAAATATTAACAAAAGGCCTTCAATCATACTGTTCAGCCAGGCAATTATCACCTTGTGTGACACATGCAGTGGGCCCTCTATGGAGAATTGTTTGCACAACAAGCGACGGTAGCGATGCTCATAGCAATCTCCAGTCAATTACTGCTTTTTTGAGAGGATCACATGGGCATCTGTCATCAGTCACACTCCTAGCATCAAGATCCTCAGTGGGAACACAGAGTGATGCAACTATGTATCACAGGAGACTGGAATATGGCAGCATTATTGCAGCTTTCCAATTGCCTATGTTAATATATGCAGCATTAGACCAAAGGTTCTCCCAGTCATGCGGTATGGAATGTCCGAGGCACTCCTAACATATTATAGATCAACTGTCAAGGAGTAATGGAGGTCACAGATACACACATACAAATAATTAATATATCTGCATGTGCAGAGACTAATAGCAGACTGGAGGGTTAGAACAGGGCTGTCCAAGTTCAGTCCTCGAGAGCCACCAACAGGCCAGGATGTAAGGATTTCCCTGACTAATCACAGGTGAGTTAATCAGTGGATCATTCATTGTGACTGACTTACCTGTGAGCAAGGAAATCCTTACATCCTGGCCTATTGGTGGCCCCTGAGGACTGAACTTGGACAGCACTGCACTAAGTAGACCTGACCAGCTCTGGAGCAGATTAACTGCAGCACCGGAGGAAAAATCTGCAAAATACAGATTGATTTGAATAGGACTTTTAACCCCAGAATGCAAGATTGTCTCCACTGTATGGCTTTGAAAGGCGTTGAGGACCTCTCTAGCATTCAAGGTGTTAACAGCTTCAGTTTAAATCAAAGAAACACTTTATTTTGTCTCAAATGTCAGTGGTTCTCCACTGTTCATAACACACATTCTTTTCAGATAAGACTGTACTCAGTAGGACCTATGAGGTGGTCCGCAGCCTTACACTCTCTCATAATAATGTGACACTACATGAATTATTTCTTTTGAGCATATTCTCAAACCAATTTCTTTATATGGATATGCGGATATCGTGGATATGTATATGTGGAATACCATCTTACCTGATTCTAATATGGCATAAATGTGATGATTGTATCTTTTTCTTGTTTCCAAACTTGAAATCAAATAAAAACTTAGAAATTATAGCCAGAAGTTTGGGAAAGGCTGGTTCAAATAACAGTTGTGAACACACTGTCTGTCGCTTTTATTTGATTTGCAGGGAACTTACATATATATCGGTTTGAAGCAATGGCTGCACCAAAGAAAAGATGTATAATGAAATGGTTTCTTCAAAATATATTACAAAATAAAGAAGGTGCAAGCTAATATTAATAAATACAGTACATGTGCAATGGGCTACATTTTTTTTTCTAGCAGAAAAGGAGGGAGGGTATTAGAGTTTTGTGAAAAACAAAAGGGAGGCATCGCTGATCTAGGTAAAGCTTTATGTTAAGGGAATTCATTTACTTACTTATTCCTAATTAGTAATATAACATGCACTGAAGTGCAAAGGCACCTCTCAAATGTAGCGTATTATATACATTTATTACTAACAACCATGTATATATCTATCCATATATATCTGCAGCCATTGGCAGTCCACTGCTGGACAAAGGCCTCATCAGCAAGCTGAGGGTATGGACCATAATTTGCCTCACTGGTTCAGTGCAGATTAGTAGTTACAGTCGTGTGAAAAAGAAAGTAACCCTCTTTGAATTCTATGGTTTTACATATCAGGACATAATATCAATCATCTGTTCCTTAGCAGATCTAAAAATTAGGTAAATACAACCTCAGATGAACAACAATACATGAGATATTACACTGTGTCATGATTTATTTAACAAAAATAAAGCCAAAATGGAGAAACCATGTGAAAATTAAGTTCACCCTTACTGCTTCCATAGGAATTAAGATGCTAAGTAGCAGACAGGTGCTGCTAATCAAATGCCCTTGATTAATTGATCATCAGCAAGTGTGACCACTTCTATAAATGCCAAAATGTTTGCAGTTTGCTGGTCTGGAGCATTCTGGTGTGTGTTAACACAATGCAAAGGAGGAAATACATCAGCAATGATCTTAGAGAAGCAACTGTTGCTGCCCACCAGTCTGGGAAGGGTTATAAGGCCATTTCCAAAGAATTTAAAGTCCATCATTCTACAGTGAGAAAGAATATTCAAAACTTCCCAGGAGTGGAAATCCCAGCAAATTCACCCCAAGGTCAGACCGTGCAATGCTCAAAGATCGCAAAAACCCAACAGTTACATCTCAGCCTCTGCAGGCCTCAGTTAGCATGTTAAATGTTAACGTTCATGACAGTACAATTAGAAAAAGTCTGAACAAGTATGGTTTGTTTGAAAGGGTTGCCGGGAGAAAGCCTCTTCTCTCTAAAAAGAACATGGCAGCACTGCTTTGGTTTGCAAAGCTGCATCTGAACAAACAACAAGACCTCTGGAACAATGTCCATTGGACAGATGAGACCAAAGTGGAGTTGTTTGGCCATAATGCACAGCACCACGTTTGACGAAAACCGAACAAAGCATATCAGTACAAGAACCTCATACCAACTGTCAAGCACAGTGGTGGAGGGGTGATGATTTGGGCTTGTTTTGCAGCCACAGGACCTGGGAACCTTGTAGTCATTGAGTTGACCATGAACTCTATATACCCACGTATTCTAGAGTCAAATGTGAGGCCATCTGTCAGACAGCTAAAGCTTGGCCGAAATTGGGTCATGCAACAGGACAATGAGCCCAAGCACACCAGCAAATCTACAACAGAATAGCTGAAGAAGAAAATAATCAAGGTATTGAAATGGCCCAGTCAAAGTCCAGACCTCTACCTGACTGAAATGCTATGGCGGAACCTTAAAGGGATAGTAATACTTAAAATGTAAAAAAAAATATGTTGTAGGGTTTATCCCCCTGAGTAAAACAAGAGTACTCCCACTGCTGAGAGGTGTTTCATTCAAAAGTTATTAATTTTCAAAGTTGAATTTTTTAGGTGCAATATCACAGTGGCCTGAAATTGTATAGTGGCGCTGTTGCTACACCATCCTATGGAGATTTATGGTCAACTGACCAGAGTTGTCCATAGGATCGTGTAGCAACAGCGCCACTGTACAATTTCAGGCCACTGTGATATTGCACCTAAAAAATTCAGCTTTGAAAATTAATAACTTTTGAATAAAACACCTCTCAGCAGTGGGAGTACTCTTGTTTTACTCAGGGGGATAAACCCTACAACATATTTTTTTTACATTTTAAGTATTACTATCCCTTTAAGAGAGCTGTGCATAAACAAATGCCCACAAACCTCAATGAACTGAAGCAACGATGTAAAGAAGAGTGGGCCAAAATTCCTCCGCAACAATGTGAGAGACTGATGAAGTCATATAGAAAATGATTACTTCAAGTTATTGCTGCTAAAGTTGGTTCTACAGGCTATTGAATCATAAGGTGTACTTAGTTTTTCACACATGGCTTCTCCATTTTGGCTTTATTTTTGTTAAATAAATCATGACATGGTGCAATATGTCATGTGCTGTTGTTCATCTGAGGTTGTATTTGCCTAATTTTTAGACCTGCTAAGGAACAGATGATTGTTATTATGTCCTGATATGTAAAACCTTAGAATTCAAAGAGGATGTACTTTCTTTTTCACACGACTGTACTGGATCCTGCGAGGGAGTAGAGCCTGCGACTCTGAGGTTTGAGCAAATTCCATAGCTAGTGCATTAACCAACTGAGCTATCTCACCGAGTGACTGACAGACGCATGCATGCACGCACACTTTATTTTTTCCCTATGGGGCAGTTATGTTGCCCTATATTTATTCAACTTTCTTCCTACATATATCCCAGTGTGTTTGCACTTTTCATTGCACATACCCTCAGTTGAATCTATTATTCTGTTTAGCCCTTAGAGTATGAATGACTTGATCTCATCTGAAAAGCAATTGGAATATCAAGTAGACAATAGAAGACAGACACCCCTGTATGTTCCTGCGGCCACTGAATATTGCAGGAGATAGAATCCAAAGATAGAAGTTCCTGTTTTCAGCTGCGGTGGGAATACAGCTGTGGACAGGAAGGAATCGATGGCCAAGAGGTGAGCTGAAAACAATTACTGTAACATGAGACGTTGGATGTAATAGAAACAAAGCTATTAACCCAGGTAAAGTCCTCTACTCACAGACAATGGGAAAATATCCTCAGGAGGGAGAGAAGTTTGCAGGGTGGTATCATTAATCCCTGTATTGACAATTTAATGTAGTACAAACCTGTGAAAAAGTCTACAGATGCTATATACAGAGGCTGATGAGCTAAGAAAATTGAAGCAGTTCTGGAGAAAACCATTTCCCCCCATACTAAGAAAAAAATCATTGATTAAAATGACCATTGAGAGACCTCTTCAGTGATCAAGGGGTGAAAAGTACCACCTCTTGCTCTCAGGAGAAATTGGTTTGCTCTGAAATTACATCAGTGGGGAGAGTCACTAAGCGGCAATAAAGAGATGATAAAGTGGAGATAACTTTTCCAGTTTATCACTCCTCCAATTCCTATGTTAGTCTATGGAGTCTATTCAAGATGAGGATTTGGTCACATCATATGGCCATAGAATGCTAAGCTTGCCACCAATGCCAAGGTACCTCATTTTTGGCAAGTACCTAACCTTAATATGCTTTGTCTTATGAGCTGAAACTCTCCTGCTTTAGGCATTTACTAACCTTAATTTACTTTATCCTGAGAGCTGAGTCTTTGTCAGATTTACTCATTAATGGAGAGAGACTCTCTGACAGGCAGTATATAGTGTCCTAGAGACAATGAGCTTTGCACCTGGGGTTGGGAGGGGTGCTTAAACCAATAGAAGCTGGTCAAAACTTCCATAAATACAATTCCAGTCCAGGTTTTGGTAAGCACAACCAAAGAAAAAAAAAAAAACACATTTAAAATTGCTGGAGTGCAACCAATTTTGACCAAAATAGTTAAAAGCTATTTTGGTCAAAATTGGTTGCACTCCAGCAATTTTAAATGTTTTTTTACTTTGGATGTGCTTACCAAAACCTGGACTAGTATGGAGCCTATTCACTAAGGTTTCTTCAGCTTTGGAGATCTTAGTGCATAGTAGGGTTGCCACCCAGCCGGTATTTTACCGGCAGGCCGGTAAAAAATTGGCTTCTGTCCAATGTTAAGTCTATGGAGGGAATGCCATGGCCGGTATTTTTTTGAAGAAAAGGTGGCAACCCTAGTGCATAGGCTCCATTGGAGAAGTGATAAACTAGAGAAATCATCTCCACTTTATCACCCCTTAGTAAATCTCCCTCCAGTTCTTCTTTGTGCATCAGCCTCACTGAGTGAACTGAAAGGGTGTATCCTATATAATAATTCACTAGGATGTTTGTCAGAAGCTGTCATGCGCAGCAGAGACTGCATGAACGCACACAATGCTGGGAGCTCTGTGCTGGGTGCATTCTGTGCTTTCGGGCAGTCCCTACAGTTCATGACTGCGTTGGCGGCAGGACACAGAGCAGGACCGGCCTCTTAACCCTTTGACTGCCAGAGGGGTAAAGCAATGCATTGCATATCCCTCTGGCACTCAAAGGGTTAACGTCATGCAGACCTTGGGCCGTGTACACGGGCCTTTACACTAGTTTGAATATATTTGAATACTGCCTATGAAACGGAATTCATGGTCTAGGATTAAGCTGCTGTTAAGGAATCTATATAAACTGCCTCTCAGTCAATAAGTGTAATGTTTTAGAGGTTTTTGCTTTATACATTAGGGATTCTTTAAAGGGACACTATCACCTAAAACAAATTTGGTGATTTTGAAAGAACTTTCAATATCACCAAAATATTGTATTAGTATATTTTTTATTTAGAAAACTACTATTTGGTTTATTTAGATGTATAGTTTATGCTAATTAAGGCCATGCAGACACTTCCAGTCTTATCCCTACATTACCGCCCACTCGCTGACACTGCCCAGCTATGCAGTGCTCACCTCCTCTAACATTGACTTCCTGTCTTGTCCCTACATTACCGCCCACTCGTGGACACTGCTCAGCAATACACTGCCCACCTCCCCTAGCACTGACTTCCTGTCTTATCCCTACATTACCTCAACCCACTCACTTACACTGCTCAGCAATACATTGCCTACCTCTCCTAGCACTAACTTCCTGTCTTATCCCTACATTACCTCCACCCACTCACTGACATTGCTCAGCAATGTTTTGCCTATCTCTCCTAGCACTAACTTCCTGTCTTATCCCTACATTACCACCCACTCACTGACACTGCTCAGCAATGCAGTGCTCACCTCCTCTAGCACTGACTTCCTGTCTTATCCCTACATCATCTCCCCCACTCACTAACACTGCTCAGCAATGCATTACCCACATCCCCTAGCACTGACTTCCTATTTTACCCTAACATTACCTCCCCCACTCACTGACACTGCTCAGCAATGCATTGCTCCCCACCAAAAGCGTTAAATGTCAGTAAGTATGGGGAGGTGAAAATGGCTAAAACAGGAAGTCTGTATGGCTAGCCTTAATTAGCATAATCTGTTAATCTAAATAACTCAAAAGCCAGATCATGGACAAGACACCCTAGGAGGCTGCCTAAGGGCCGGTCAAGTTGGGGGGCCTGCCCTGGCATGCAAAGCTGAACGCGGGCAGGGGGGGGGAAATTGATGTGTGACTTGTCCCACTCCCAACATGTCAGCAACACAACCACGGCTTAGGATGTATGTGCTAGGACTATTCCTGTTGTTCTGGCACATGCATTAACACGTGTGAGAGGATACATTTGAAGAGCTCCCACCCACCACTCCTTTTGTTACATCGATGATGGAAGCAGTGGAGGGCTTCCGCAGAGCTGAGCTAGCCAAAGACAACCTGCAGACTTACAATAGTGTATAGATTTTGCTTAACCCATATATTTTAAGTTTTATTAAGTATAATTATTATACTATACATACAAGTGAGAAGCACAAATTTATCTGAATTCATAAATGATGGAGAAAATACACACACACACACATATATATTATATATGTATATATATATACACATACACTGAAGGATAATACACAATCTTCAGTGCGATATCTAGTGGGCTTAACCTCCAGATCTACATGCATATATGGATGGATGAGGACGTAATCAATAAATAATCCCCACTATAAAGTGTGTCCACCTGGAGGTCTGGCCGACCATATATCAGATCACCTCAAAATCGTGTTTTTGTGTCATATAAGTTAGCATCCATACACCTGTTGGATTGTCTGTTTTTTGATGTGCTCCGATATACATACCTGGGAACTCTCCGGATTTGCCCCGGAGACTCCGGTTCTGACAGAGCTTTACCGGGTCTCCGGGGCAAAGGCAGATTCCTCCGCATGTGGAGAGTTTCTATTGAAACTCTGCCACATCTGCTTTTTCTCCCGTTGTGCCTCCTTCCCCAGCCTTCTGTGTGACACATTTAACCCTCTGAGTGCCAGAGTGCTTTGCAATGCATTCCGTACCACTCTGGCACTCAAAGGGTTAAATCCCCCCAACACTCGAGTTAAGCCCCGCCCCTTTTTGACTCGATTAGCGTCATTTTTGTTACCCCCTGCTGAACAGAGGACTACCCTCCGGGTAGCCCTCAACTGAAAGTTCCCAGGTATGCCGATATATGGTAGGTCAGTCCTCCCCAGTGGACATGCTTTATAGTGAAGATTTTCTTCCTTTTTATTCTTTATGGTCATCCTCATACATTCACATTCACAGATGTGTGTAGATCTGGAGGTTTAGCCCACTAGATATTACATTGAAGATTGTGTATTTTCCATATATATATATGTTTTTATTCCTCTGGCCACAGCAATATTAAGGTTCTTTACTGTATATTTTTTAATAAACTGGATGCTAGTATAGTCTAAGTTTCCTGCAGTGTTTATTTATTCAAATATATTGGAGATTCTCACTTTTTTATGTATATCAGCAATCATTCTTTGTCAGGGAAGATACTGTGAGTTAAAGTAGCCTTTTATGATAGTTGTGATTCTGGTATTATGATGAGCGCTAACTGAAAGGTCACAATCCTATAATATAAAAGGCCAGATGTATGTTTGTCCAATGCAGTCATGCGCAGTACAGACTGCCCAAACATCTGATGCAGTCATGCGCAGTACAGACTGCCCAAACGTCCGATGCAGTCATGCGCAGTACAGACTGCCCAAACGTCCGATGCAGTCATGCGCAGTACAGACTGCCCAAACGTCCGATGCAGTCATGCGCAGTACAGACTGCCCAAACGTCCGATGCAGTCATGCGCAGTACAGACTGCCCAAACGTCCGATGCAGTCATGCGCAGTACAGACTGCCCAAACGTCTGATGCAGTCATGCGCAGTACAGACTGCCCAAACGTCCGATTCAGTCATGCGCAGTACAGACTGCCCAAACGTCCGATGCAGTCATGCACAGTACAGACTGCCCAAACGTCCGATGCAGTCATGCGCAGTACAGACTGCCCAAGAGTCTGATGCAGTCATGCACAGTACAGACTGCCCAAACGTCGGATGCAGTCATGCGCAGTACAGACTGCCCAAACATCAGATGCAGTCATGCGCAATACAGACTGCCCAAACGTCGGATGCAGTCACGTGCAGTAGGGAGACCCGTGTACACAGGATTTTACACTAGTATTATAATATATTTAATATTGAGAAGTATCACCACCAGGCTCTGCGCCTTGCAGACCCTATACTTTTTTGTGAGTGCTTTAAAGTTACATTGTAAATGACTGACCATGGGACCTCGACCAGCACTTTAAAAAAAAAAAAAAAAAAAAAAAAAAATAGACCTTCTCCATGCATGGTTCAGTTGTATGCCTGCATTAATACCTCCCTCCCACTGGTGTGCGTTCCCTCCCTCTGTTAGTCAGCTGCTTCCCTCCCTCTGTTGGTCAGCTACTTCCCCATCCTTTAAACTAAATCTGCACCCATTGGATCAGACTTAGTAACACATAGTAATTTCCCTCTAACGTAGACCTTCCCTATAAACTATGGTGGCGCTACCACTCTGACATAATATATTATTTTTAGTATTTCCATATGAAGTCTGAAACCAGAGGTCAAAATGCATTTTATAAAACATTGTTATTTTTGGGAAACAATTTTTTTTTACCTTAAAACCTTACAAAAAAGTAGCTCCAATTAATCTTCTTAGTATTTGGGAAATGGAGAGTGTTATTTCAGAACTGTCAGAGTTGTAGCTCAAGAGTAAATGAATGATAAAGTATCCCCCTCCCGCTCCTTTTACCTAGTGTAAGCCACCTCCCTTCAGATGTGGAATCTGCTCCTGGGACCAGACAGGTCACGGCAAGGAACAATTTTCTTACTGTGAACATAAGGAAAACCCTGTGCCCTGTGACAGGTTTTTCCTTATGCTCACTGAAGATTGTTCCTCACTGAGATCCATCTGGACAGTCTTGCTGCTCTGAGGTGAGCAGTGTTTCATCAGTAAAAGGGGCTGGAGGGGGATACTTTATCATTCAATTACTCTTGAACTACAACTCTGACAGTATTGAAATAACACTCTCTATGGCTCAAATACTATGAAGATTAACTGGAACTGTTTTTATTGTGAAACATTATTATCACTATAAAATAAAAATGGAACCGTTAGTTTATATGTACAAGATACAGTCATGGTTTAGGTTAAGAATGACATATACCCCACTTTAGACTCCCCTGCTCCATCAACCATCACTTTCACAAGACAAATATTTTGATATTTCAAAAATAAATAAATAAACACAAGTCATTAAAAAATGTTTTTTCTTTCTTTTTTCCTGTACAACAGTCAAAGCCATAAGAATCCATTTTATAACACAGATTACATACAAATCAGACATGCTGAATCCCTATGGCAGGGGTAGGCAATCATTGGGACTTCATCTGTTGTGAACTACAACTGCCATCATCCCCAACCAGCAACTGGCTGATTGGGGACGACTGGAGTTGCAGTCTTCATTTGCTGGAAGCCCAAGGACTGGCTATCTAGGGCTAGATTTACATCTGATAATCCTCTAGTTAAAAGCATCAAAGGTGCCCTAAGCCCCACCCTCACAACTCATTAGACCACACCCATGGCCACACCCACTTCAACCTGGTACAGAAAATACTTATATATACAGGAACAAAACCCTCTTAACCCTTTGAGTGCCAGAGGAGATACGTAATGCATTGCAAAGCAATGCATTCCGTACCCCTCTGGCACTCAAAAGGGTTAACTTCTTGGCTGCTAGATAGGTCTCCAACTCATTGCTTCACAATGCATTGAAAATCTCTCAGACATCCAAGGGATTCAATAATGGCCATTAACGGAGGTCAGTAAATTTACCACCATAAACCTGCAGGATTGGGATTGCTCTGACCACACCCACAAATCAGAATGTGGGAGTGGTCAGCACAGTGGAAGCATCTCCCATCAAAACTTAGAGCTCTTGGTGGTTGCCTGCTCTGTCTAATGAGAAATCCAACCCCATGACCACCCCTGCCTTGACCCTTTGAGTGCCAAAGGGATACACAATACATTGCTTTTCAATGCGTTAGTTACCTCTTTGGGACTCAAAGGAATAAAGGAGCAGTAAATGCTTGTTATAAAAACATATATATTGTAGTACTTTTCCTATTGAGTAATAGGTACTCCAACTGTGGAGAGATGCACATTTTCAGTTAAGTTTAGACCAATGGGATTATTTTTTACACTAACAGTGCCCTCTAGTGGTCAAATTCCAGTTAGTTATTCTGTTATATGTGAGAGGAAAATCACTGACAAACAGTTCTCCATAAAATGCAACTGAAACTGCTGAGTCACTTCCTGCCAGAACTTTCAAGAAGTAATCACACTGTAATTCCCTCTCTGTACTTTGTATGTTTTAACTTTTAAATAAAACAACTGACAGCGGTGGGAGTGACCGTGTTTCACTCAGGAGGAAAAGCTCTTTGATATTATAAGTTTTTATAGAAACAATTTCCTGCTTATTTAAGGAATTCTCCACTGAGGTCTACATTCACTGGAATACAGATAGTCTTCACTTTGATGGAAACATGATACAAATTGATAGCTATACACACAAATAATTATTCCATGTAATATATTTTAGTTAATATACACTGAGCGATCTAATACATGGAAACTATTTAAGCTGTTATTGCACTAGTCCCATCATATATAATATTTAGTAACATGAATTAGACAGAATTTATTGCCTTTACAAATTACAATCAGAGTGTTTTCTTGGCTGCACTGATATGTGTTAGGGACTGGATGTGTTTAAAATCATTCATCAGCATCATGAAAATCAGACTCCCCTGGCAGTAGATACTCACTGTGAATCTTACATTGAAAGTAAAGATGAGCAATGCTAAGTCAAACCAGCTGTATTGTAGGGGGGTATAAAATTGTGATTGACTTAAATGGGTCTTTTAACCACTTTAATGCTATAGAGGTCTTGGGTTAGAAGCTTGATTTAATTTAACTGGAATTTTTATTGGTCTCCTATGGTGCAATTGGTTTACTCCTGAATAACTTCAGAATGCTTTTACACATACTTCCTTCCTAGTCAAAATGTCTGCTTACACGCAGGGATTTGGGGTCAGTAAAACTTTTTTTTTTTTTTTTTTTTTATTAAAGAGAAAGTTGTTCCCAGTATCCCACTACTAGAAATTTAATGGAGACCATCTACTAATAATATATATAAAAAAAAAGAAATTTTCATTGCTTGTGATGCTCAATATAGTATTCCAAACCAGAGATGCTAAAAAATCTTATATTTGTGCATAAAATAAAATTATATATATATCCTATATAATAATTCGCTAAATCGTGTTTAACGACGCAACATGCGCAGTAGACACTGCTGCGCGTGCTGCAGTCCTTCGGAGCGCCCAGCTCTGTATCAGCCGCAGCGCAGGCAGTCTCCACTGCGTGTGACTGCCCCGCGACCGGATGGCAGTGGCACTTTGGCCCGTGTAACAGGCTGTTCAACTAGTATATATATATATATATATATATATATATAAATAAAATTATAAATAAATGAATAATAATGGTAATATAAAAATATACTGTCTTACAACCTTAAGCCATAATCAAAAAATCAAAAACGATGCAAAAAAAATACTCACATATAATATATCTAGGAGATCCAAAAAACAGAAAAACTTCAGTCTGTGTAACCCTTAGTGTACCGTGAACTGGAGTTTACACATCCAAAGAATAAAACGGCTAAGTGTCACGATACCAGAAATAATCACCAATATATACAACCCCTAAAAGTGTAAAGTATATTATATATGTACTAGTTGAACAGCCCGTTACACGGGCCACAGTGCCTCTGGCAGCCGGTCGCGGGGCAGTCACACGCAGTGGAGACTGGCCGCGCCTCGGCTGATACAGAGCTGGGCGCTCTGTATCAGCTGCGGCGCGGGTAGTCTCTACTGCGCATGACTGCCGCACGGGTAGCAGTGTCTACTGCGCATGTCGGGCGTTACACACAACTTAGCAAATTATTATATAGGATGCATGCACTATGTATGTATGTATGTATGTATCTTTATTTATATAGCGCCATACATGTACACAGCGCTTAACACAATTTGAAATAATACAATACAAAAATACAGAACAGGGTTAGCAGCATTAAGCTAAAGTGCGATCATTGCATTATTTTGGGGGGAAAGTGCAGCAAGGGAAACATACACTGGGAAAGGGACCCTGCTC
This sequence comes from Rhinophrynus dorsalis, assembly GCA_037306005.1. Lineage (NCBI taxonomy): Eukaryota > Metazoa > Chordata > Amphibia > Anura > Rhinophrynidae > Rhinophrynus > Rhinophrynus dorsalis. Next base: position 87,917,736 of record CM074728.1, read on the forward strand.
CAAGGAGCTTACAATCTAATTAGAGTTCATGATGACATACAGAGACAGTAGGAGGATGATTATAAGTGCAAGTACACAGTGTGGTGAAGGAAGTGCAGAAAGATTCTGATGTCACTATCATTGTGCAAGGATGAAGATATTGGTATTGAGATGCCTCCTTGAGCAGGTGGGTTTTGAGAAGATGATTGAAAGTGATGATTGTGGATGATTGGCGAATGGTGATAGAGAGGGTGTTCCAAAGTCGAGGGGCAGCCAGTGAAAAAGCTTGTAGACGAAAGATGGCTCGAGTTGTGTAGGGAGAGGACAGGAAGAACCCTTGGGAAGACCGTAGGGTATGGGAAGGGGTGTAGCGGGAGATAAAAGCAGAAATGTAAGAGGGTGCTGAAGAACACAAAGACTTACAGGAGAGGAGGAGAATTCTGTAAGAAATACAATACTTTATAGGTAGCCAATTGAGGCATTGCAGGAGGAGATGAGAGGGCAGGTATCTGGAAGCAAATGTGGTGATTCTTGCGGCTGAATTAATAACAGATTAAAGTGGAGAAAGATGAGAAGCAGGAAGACCAGAGAGTAGAATGTTACAGTAGTCAAGTCTGGATAGAATGAGTGCCTGACATAGAGTTTTTGCAGTTTTAGAGTTTATGTATATATACACATACATATACCAAATGTTTGTGTTAACAACGTGCACCTATAAATCTTACCTCAATGCCCTCAATAAAAAAACAAATAATTAGTGTACACCAATTGTTGATCAGCATTCATTTTTAATTTTTCATATTGGGATATGCTACACTATTCTTCTGAATCAATGGGACATGTTTAACAGCCTTTGAATATGATCAGTTAGGTCATATCTGAGTAGAGCATCTATATTTGTTAGTATTCTGTTAAATTCATGTGTATACTACAAAATAATGTATGTTTCATGGAGTGCACATTTGGAATCGCTATTTAGAATATTTCATGTAGCTTTGTTGGGCCCATTTTGAGATTATTGTTTTCTGTGGTGAACTTATTGTATTTATAGGTACACATTTATGTTATAGTACACCTATGGATTTTCATTTCATATATATATTGTTCTTTTTGGGGTTGTACATATTGGTGATTATTTCTGGTATGGTGACACTTAGCCGTTCTACTCTTTGAATGCGTAAAGTCCAGTTCACTATACACGGAGGGTCACACAGACAGATTTTTTTCAGTTTTTTTTTTGAGTCCATACATGTAGTATATTTGAGTACTTTTGCACCATTTTTTTATTATGACTTAAGGTTCCATGACTATATATTTAAATAAATCACCATTATTATTTGTTGATTTATAATTGTTTTAAATGTATTTTTATGTCCAAATATAAGATTTATTTTTAATAAATATTATTCTGATTTGGAATAGTATATTGATCATCACAAGCGCTGGAAATGTCTTTTTTGGATATGTGTTATCTGGTCTAGTCTTTTACCATTGGGGACTTTTGTTTCTCGGGCTGATGTGTGTACGAGGGAGACATAGTCCTGTCCATTATTGCACCACTTACAGATTCGTTTTTGATATAACTAATAATGACCCCCTACACACTTACTGTACTATGGCCAGAAAATCCAAATGGACCCTATGAATTTTGCCTTTGTTCAAGAGATAATACCTTCAATCAGTCTTAGATGTGATGTCCATGGAAGCGGACATAACAGTTGTTGGCAGTTTTTTTTTTTCAAAACAGCAGAGTACATGGGTCTACTTAACCCATTAAGGACCAGAGTGGTGAGCAGTGCATCTTGAGGCAATTTGTTGCACACCACTCTTTAAAATGTTAAGATTGCCATGTGTGGTGAGTAGAGGTTGAGGTCCTGCAAGTAACTGTGATGTCCACGTCCATGGACATGATATCAGGACGGACTGACGATATGATCTGTTATACCAAGGATCAGGGCTGGATTTCCCAATAGGCAGAGTAAGCAACTGGCTAGCTCTCCAAATTTTGAGAGGTGGTGCTTCAGCTGTGGGGGCCACACCCACATTCTTAATTGTGGGTGTGGCCAGAGCAATTTCAGTGTCCCTGCACCAGTTTTATACTCCATTACAGTCTATTATTTAACCCCCTCGATGCTAGACAGATCTCCAGCGCATTGTGGAGCAATGCAATGAAGATCTCTCTAGCAATCAAGGGGTTAAAGCTTTTTTGGTTCTTGCTTGTTATATGCCAAGGAAACACTAGATTGGAAAGGAGGTGGAGTAAAGTGAGAAGTGGGGGTAGGGTGACCACACGTCCCAGAATGCCCGGGACTGTCCCGTATTGGGGGTCTGTGTCCCACGTCCCGGGTCAACCCCCACCGGGACAACAAAGAGTCCCGGAATGGAGCAACATGCACCAGTCCAGCCAGCCAATGAAATGTATTTGCTATATGGTCCTCATTGGCTGGCTGAGCCAGCCAATGAAGACCATATAGCAAATACATTTCATTGGCTGGCTGGACTGGTGCATGCAAGACAGCTGGGATGGGGCAGGTATGCTGGTGCTGCAAGTGAGACCCGCGGCTGAGGCTCCCGCCAGCGCTGACCATCTTTCTGAGGCTGACACAGAGTAAGAGTTCCCACTGGGAACTCCTACTCTGTGTCAGCATCAGAAAGATGGTCAGCTCTGGTGGGAGCCTCAGCCACGGGACTACGGTGACCACATGTCCCGGAATGGCAGAACGGAAATGTGGTCACCCTAAGTGGGGGCGTGGCCATGGGTGGAGCTAAGGGTGCCTAGAGTGCCTTGTCTAGGGGCGCCTGCAGTGTAAATCCAAAATCCAGTCCTGCAAAGGATAAAGTGCACAATTAATGGGGGCCGTTTGGATTTTCTGTCCATAGCAAGGTAAGAAGATGGGGTATTATTCAGTGCAGTTCTAATATCCCCTGTCAAACCTGAAAGATAAGTAAACATTTTGTATTCTGTTAGGTGTAGTTGTATTCTTCCTTTTCTTTCCCTGCTATTTGTGATCCCATGTATGTGTTGTGCACTCAGAACAGCCCCACTCCTCCCTGACCACAGGATAATACCGTCTCATTTTCTAAAACTAGAACTGATGGCAATGTAGGGTGAAGCAACATAAATCCCATCATCTGTGTGGAACAGTAAGTGCTTTAGGTGCCTCATTGGATATACAAATATCCCTGTGTGCCTTTCATTTCCATTTCCTAAATCTCAGGCCCATATTTGTATGGTTCTAGCAATTTTAAAAGGAGATAAACTAAAAAATGGGTTGCAATAATAAAATATAAAATAACAATCAATACATATCCTGCATTTAGAATTTAGGATGCTTAAAGGAGCAGTAAAGTTAGTATAATGGAATGTTACTGGGTATTTCCTTTGAAGTAAAACAAGGGCCCCCACTCCTCCCAGTGTTGAGAGATTCTTCACTGAGAAGTGCTCAAACACTCACACAGAGGTAGAACTGTTGCTATCACATTCTATCTTCAGATGTAGTCTAAGGCTCCTTCCCATAAAATTCAATGAAAAAGCAATTATCCAATATAATAATTCGCTAGGATGTTTGTCAGAAGCAGTCATGCGCAGTAGAGACTGCCCGAACGCACGGAATGCTGGGAGCATTCTGTGCATATGGGCAGTCGCTACAGCACATGACTGCATACTGTGTGCTCCCCCAGTCAGGCGTCAGCAGTATGCAGAGGAGGACCAGCCTCTTAACCCTTTGAGTGCCAGAGGGGTACGCAACGCATTGCAAAGCAATTAGTTGCGTACCCCTCTGGCACTCAAAGGGTTAACATCACCCCAACCTTGGCCCGTATACACGGGCTTTTACACTAGTATATAACAATAGGATACCTTTACTAGCAATTTAGCTTAACAAGAAAAAAAGCACAGTTTGAGCTTTAATAACATTTGAATGAAGCATATCACAGCAGTCCCAATACCCTTTCTTTTTTACTTATGTATTTATAATATAACCTTACTGTTCCTTTAATGTAAAGAGAGCAACAGAGGTACTATTATAAAGTGCAGAAAGTTATTTCTCAGATGTGACTGTATAAACCATTGGGTCATGTTGAAATTGTTTATATAAAGCACTGAGGCCTTGAGACTTACCAGTAAACCAAGAACAAGGTCTGGATTTCTCTATCAGTATGTCAGGGAATTATGCTAATGTATGTTTATAGTTATTGGGTGCAGTGTTCGTTAAGTTGCCAAGAGATTCCTCCTCATAGACAAGGAAAGAAAGTAATACCACATTTGTACTTACTAGTAAACATCTAGAGTAGGAGTGACCAAACACTCCAGCAGTTCGAGATTACAATTTCCATCATCCCCAACGGTTGGTTGGGAATGACGGAGTTGTAGTCCTTAAACAGGTTGAGCTCCATGACCTAGAGGCTTTGGCTTTAAAGGAGTTCTAACTTCGCCTATTAATAAACCCCTTCTTACCAGTCTATGGCTATAAAATTCTAATGGCACCTACGAATTTAGCCAATGTGCGTTTGTTCAGTAGAGAACATATTCAGTCTGTCTGGGATGTCTGATTCATAGAACCAGACATGTCAACTGATGGCAAATGCACAAGGCACAGAAGATTGCCATGTGTAGTGAGCGGAGATACAGGTCCTGTATTCCTGCCAACCAGCAACTGTCATGTCCACCTCCATAGATATATGACATCCAGGACTAATTGAAGATGTTATCTCATGAACAAAGGAACAAGGTCATATGGGTCATTAGTATGTCCTTGGCCATTATAGGGCAAGTGGGGGTATTATTAACCCTTTGAGTGCTAGAGGCACTTTAAGGTTTAAAGGAGCAGTAAATGTTTTTTTATGAAAAAATATATATTGTAGGTTGTTTCCTGTTGAGTAAAATAAGGGTACTCCCACTGCTGATAGATGCATATTTCCAGTGTTATTACTGTTTAAATCTGTGTGTGTGTGTGTGTGTGTGTGGGGGGGTTTACATTAGCAGTGCCCTCTAGTGGTCAAATTCCAATTAGTTATTATGTTACAGTCTATTTAAAGGGATAGTAATGTTTCATAATAAAAACAGCTCTAATTAATCATCATAGTATTTGGACTTTGGAGAGTGTTATTTCAGTTCTGTCAGAGTTGTAGTTCCAGAGTAATTCAATGACAAAGTGTCCTCCTCCCACCCCTTTTACTGATGTCACACTGCTCAGCCAAAGCAGAAGGGAGGTGCCCAGGTAGATTGCACAGAGGGACAATCTTCAATTAAGATAAGGAAAAAACCTGAAAAGCTTGTCAAGGGGGCAGGGCTTTCATTGTTTTCATTGTAAGAAGATTGTCTCCTTCTGTTATCTGTCTGGTCTTACAACCAGATTCACATCTGAGAAGAGATGGCTTACACTAGGTAAAAGGGGCGGGGAGGGGAAACTTTGCTTGTGAATATCTCTTAAACCATAAAGTTAAAACGAAGTATTACTCTCCCTTTAAGAGGAAAGTTAATGGCAAACAGTTCTCCATATAATGTGATAGAAACTGCTGAGTCACTTCCTGTCAGTTAGAACTATCAGGAAGTAAACACAGTAAATTCGCTTCCTGGTTATTTGAACTGTTATAATGTTTGACTAAAACAACTGACAGCTGTTGGGGTGACCTTGTTTTCCCTCAGCAGGAAAAGCTCTATAACATATAGGTTTTCTTAAAAAAAAGTTTGCTGCTCCTTTAAGAGATATTAGTTTTCCTTTAAGGACTGCGCTTGGCTAATTTAACATTATCATTTTTCATCATACACTTATCTTATTTGAATGTTTCATCCATGTAAATACTTGGTTAAAAGGAGATATCCAGTAGTGTTTCTATCAAGCTGCGACAATCAAGCCAGTGTTGCTATGTAGAACTGCACCACTAACGGCCCTATGGGCTTTATTTCTAGACAAAATGCAGCAATTCTGGGGCAAAAGAATGGCACCATAGGGGACAAATTAAAATGTAGCTTTCAACACCGTGAATGCTAGCACTGGAGACCTCTCTAGCAGTCAAGGTGTTAAAAAATGTATTGGAGAATACTCTAGCAATCAAGAGGTTTGTCCCAGAATTACTCCAGTTTTATTTTGGACATAGGCCCCTTAGGCCACATGAAGTTGTATCACAAGGATGTCTCCATGCAAGACGAGCGATGAATGCAGAAGTTCCTGCTTCGGCAGCCATCCTGGCGGTGTACTATAAGCACAGGGAAAAAGCGGGCATCATGGTATGTTGGTGGGTTTTCATTGATGGCAAGCTGGCTGGAATAGGAGCAGCAACGGTCTTCCTGACACACACGCTCTGCCAAGCTACTACTCCGGCTTCTCCAGAGTCCTGTCCTGTGGGAGCCATGTAGCTGGCAGAGCGAGAAGCGACTGGTGCTGAGGGAGAGGCGAGATGGGCCCCCGCTGCAGCTGTGTATGGCATGGCGAGAAAAGATGGAAGAACTGCTGGAAGCTCTGTTACAACCTTCACATCCACGAAGAACGCCGCAAGAAGAATAGCCATTGCATAGAGAGGATTCTGTCAGGTCCATGAGCACTGCCTCAGAGTAGCTCGGGATTAGCTGTCGGTTGGTACAGATGTGCCATTCCAGTTCTGTGCTGTCCAAGGTGCTGACCCTAGGCATTCTGAATCTGTATATGGGTTCATCGGCTACTGAGGGTACCCTGTATTCCAACCCCAGCAGTTTCTCTATATGATAGTGAACATGGGCAGTCCGATATTCAATAAAGACCCTCAATGGCCAGGACAACATGAGCAGTGCAGCTGTCCAGAAAGCATAATGAGACACATACCACGGCAGACGTTCTAGGTCTACGTAAGCAACTACTAATTCCTTGAAGTCAACGTTTTTGAGCTGCATTCCTTCCCTTGCCTCCATATAGTCATCCAGGCCTTCAATCTCTGTAAAGAAGCGGGCACGCTGGGTAAGATAGGAGTTCTCTGACTCCAGATTGGCAAAGCTGAAGCACTTTGTGAACTTTAGTTTGGTGGCTGGATGGCGGTCCAAATCCAACAAATCTTTGGAGATGTCTTTTATGCCACAATGGGAATATTCAAACTCCGCCTCTGCCACGTGAGTGTTAACCCTTTCATGGTAGACCTGAGTGGTGGTGTAGGCATCACCATGACGGTAGCGAGTGACTTGCCTAGTGCGCCTGACAAAGTGGTAGCTGATAGCCTTCCACCAGATGCAAGGTGTGGCTTGCCGCATCCTCTGTATTTGGTCATGAACAGTGCCAATATCTGCCTTATGCTGAAGCTCACTTTTGGCTTGGCAGTGCCAACATTCCACCAGGTAGACCACATAGAGCATGGCGAGAAAGGCCAAGGGGATGTAGACATAACCATCTGAACAAGGACTGCCATGGTAGATCATGGACCTGCCTTTAAGAGTGCTGTCGAAGCTGAGCTTGGTCACCCTTGTAACCTGGCACCAGGTCACTGCACCAAGGCACACAAACATGAGGATAGAGAGGAGAAGGCATTTCCAGTGAGACTCCCGGCACATACAGGCACTCAGGGACTGCTTCTCTGGACGTTGCTATGAGGAGACAGGAGAAAAGCCAAGTGAGAACAAGAACGTCCAACATCAGGGATTAGCCAAACTTCGACACACTAGCTTTTGGAGACTGCAACTCCCATCATCCCCAACCAGCTGGAGAGCCAGAGGCTGCCACATCTGTTCTACTACAAGGAACGACAGGCTGAGGCCCTCCAGCTGTTGCTGGACTACAAGAGGCAATGACTGGCTGTGGATGATGGGAGTTGTAGTACTCAGCAGCTGGCGTACCAAAGGTTGCCTACCCTGGTCTACATAGATGCTAAAAGTGCAAACAAAATACTTACAGCAATAGTCAGATGTATGTATATATATATATCTATTGTAGGGTTTATCCCCCTGAGTAAAACAATGGAACTCCCACTGCTGAAAAGTGTTTTATTCAAAAGGTATTATAGCTCAAACATGAATTTATTAGGTGCAGTACCACAGTGGCCTGAAATTGTACAGTGGCGCTGTCGCTACACCATCCTATGAACAGCTCTGGTCAGGTGACCATAAATCAGGCCACTGTGATACTGCACCTAATAAATTCACGTTTGAGCTATAATACCTTTTGAATAAAACACCTTTCAGTAGTGGGAGTACCATTGTTTTGCTGCTTAGGGGGATAAACCCTACAACATATTGTTTAACATTTTAAGCAATACTATCCCTTTAACCCTTTGAGTGCCAAAGGGGTGTGCAACGCGTTGCAAAGATCTTTTTTTTTTTTTTTTGCAAAGTGGTAGAGATCTTAGTGCACTGGCTCTAAAGCAGTGCTGTAACTATAAGGGTCGCACCCGCGACCAGGCCCGTCACTCCAGGGGCCCGACTGCCCCCTGCAACCCTTCCGCATAGCCCCCCAATCTTCCTCCGGCACTCTACTAATGCAGAGCGCTGGGAGATGACATCATCTCCCAGCACTCTGAATTACTGAAGAGGACCGCTCTGGAGCTCAACACGTTTCTCCTGCCACTCCAGTGAGGTAGGAGATGGGGGCATTGTGGAGATTAGGAGGCAATGTGGTCAAGGGGGGCCAATGTGGTTGGGGAGGGGGGCTCATGGCACTTCTTGCACCAGGGCCCGGAGGGTACTAGTTACTCGTCTGCTCCAAACAATAACATAGGAACTGGAGAAGCGATATCAACCTTAACACCTCCTTAGTGCATTTTCCCCGTTTCTGGGTGTATGTGGGATACAGAAAATCCCTTTTTAAAAATGAAATGCCCTTAAAATGCCTAAAGTATCTATTTGTTTGATAAAAAGACTATAAAATTATCATGAACATGTAATATCTTCCAGATCATTTACAAAATACATGAACTGATATCAAACCAGCAAAACACAAAGAGAAGTTCCTGACCGAGTGCTTGCGCTTCTGTTCTGTTGTCTATTAATACTTGTTTAAATCTTAATTTCCCTTTTAAATGAAAACACCTTCTGATAATAACCACATACTTACTTTACAATTGCTAGAAAATTCTAATGGCCCCCATGAATTTTGCCCTTGTTAAATAAATAAATAACTTATCCATTCAGTCCTGCATGTCATGCCCAAGAAGGCAGATACAGCAGTTCCTGGAAGTTTTTCCCAAAGTGAAGCAGAAAGGGTACATGAATCTATTTAACGCTTTAAAGAGATAGTAATGTTTCACAATGAAAGCAGCTCCAATTAACCTTCATAGTATTTGGGCCATGGAGCGTGTTATTTCAATACTGTCAGAGTTGTAGTTCAAAAATAATTGAATGATAAAGTATTCACCTCCTGCCCCTTTTACTGATGTAACACTGCTCACCTCAGAGCAGCAAGACTGTCTGGATGGATCTCAGAGAGGGACAATCTTCAGTGATCATAAGGGAAAAACCTGTCAAGGGGGGGGCAGGGTTTTCCTTTTGCTCACAGTGGAAGATTGTCCTTTACTGTGATCTGTCTGGTCAAGAGACCAGATTCCACATCTGAGGGGAGGTGGCTTATACTACGTAAAAGGGGCAGGAGGGGAATACTTTATCATTCAATTACTCTTGAACTACAGCTCTGACAGTATTGAAATAACACTCTCCATGGCCCAAATACTATGAAGATTAATTGGAGGTGCTGTTTTTGTGAAACATTACTATGCCTGTAAAGACCAGAAGGATGTGAAACACACCCCTCTGGTCCTTAAAACCCTCTGAGTGCCAGAGAGGTATCCAATGCATTGCATATCTCTTTGGCACTCAAATTGTTTTAAACCTTTGAGTGCCAGAAGGGTGTGCCACGCATTGCTTTGCAATGCATTGTGTACCCCTCTGGCACTCAGAGGGTTAAGATTACATTGTGCAGAGCTTGATGTTCTGTGGTTCTTGATGTTCTGTGGTTCTTGATGTTCTGCTAGTAACCATCATGTCTACCTCCATCTGAAACCTTCCGGTGATAAGCGTTGGGTTGTGTGGGATGGAGGAGGCATTGTGGAAGCTGTGTTTTCTACCTGTGACCTATTTACCTTTTGGTGTTTGCAATGATAAGTATTGTTCTTTTTTCATGTTTTTCTGTATTTTGCACATTTAACTTAGCACCTGTGAATTTAATTGTATTTTGTATCACATGATTTATGTGTATTATCTGTATGGATTGTGGGTCCCTTTAGAGGTCCAGGTAATTTATATTTTGTTGACATTCTCCTTTTCATTACACTATATACATATGTATACTACTATTATTTATTTGTGAGTGGGAGAGTTGATCATGAGTTTTGAGCCTCCAGCTGATCTCCTCCAATGTGTTTTTAATGATGTTTTAATAGTACTTTCTATTTTTTGTACTGGATCCAATAAATAATTTTTACATTCTTTCTCTACTAACTGAAGATTGAGTGCCTCTTGTTAGGCTCTTGCTATCTGGGTCTTCTTTGCTCTTTGTGTTAATAATACCTCCATAGACATGACATCCAGGACTGATTGAAGAGGAGCAAAGGCAAAATCCATAAGGGCCATTAAGATTTTCTGGGGATTATTAGGTGTTAGTTTGCCTCTGAAAATATCTCCTTAGCTTTTGCATAAAATTAAGTTGTGTTTACCCCATGGTCTTATCACGGCTATTGTTGGATTACAGTTGTAGTTGGAAAAAGTTGGTTTACTGTCACCTTGCACTGACAAATGTACCAGCAACACTAATTTCTCATAATTGGGGTTTTAAATCTCTCTCTCTCTCTCTGATCTTATAGAGGCAACATAGTGAAAGGGGGTTTTATGGCACCTTGAAATGTCATCTTGGTGCGTATCACACTCATATGCTTTGATTCAGTATGTCAGAAAAAAGAGAACAACATGCTAGGTTTCCTTGGCATAAACAATATTTATCTGTTCCTTTTGAGAAATCATCACAAGTGAATGGCGTAATGAATATTATATTTAGAAACAAGGAAGTAAAACACAGGGGTCGTGATTCAGCCGCCTTATCTCAGTGTTCAACAAGAAGAAAGAATGAACCCTTTGAGTGCCAGAGGAGTATGCAACACAGTACCCCTCTGGCACTCAAGGGGTTAATCATCCTTCACTCCTATTCTTTTGTGACACTGAGGCTGATGTACAAAGAAAAAAGCATTGCAATTCTGAAGCAAAGTATCTCCCCCACAGATAACAAATAAACATCATCATTGATTTGATTGGGACTTTTAACCCTATGAATTCTAGAAAGATCTCCAGTGCACTGCAAATGTAGCCTTTTTTTGCATTTGAGCAGTTAAAAGTCCCATTTAAATCAATGGGAATTTGCAGAATTTTCATTTAAAACCTTCTGTGCAGTTGGTTTGCTCCAGAATCGCACCCCTTTAGCTTGATTAATTAGGATTTCAGTCTCCACAGATTGCTAGTGTCTGGCTTGAAAGCCCTTCACTAGCAGTCTATGGAAGCCCATGAGACTGAACCAAGAGACACAGAGCATGATTCACATCACTGGTCACCCTAGGCAAGGCAATCTAGGTGCCTTTAGTTCCGCCCATGACCGCCACCTATCCCCTCACATGATCCCATTCCCTGTCCCATTCACTGTTTCTTGGCACAGTATATATACCCTTGACCTATACAAGAAAACAAAAAAGGGGTAAAATAATAGCTTGTAAATAGGCACACAACTGGTTCAGAGACACCAAGATTGCTTTGGCCACAGCCACAATTTAGATTAGGGGTGTGGCATTCACAGTTTAGGCTCCTCCCCTCACAAGTCTGAGCTCTAGGCAACTACCTATTCTGTTTAATGTGAAATCTGACCCTGACAAGACAAAAAGGGGTAAAATAATAGCGTGTAAATAGGCACACAACTGGTTCAGAAACACAAAGACTGCTTTGGCCACACCCACAATTTAGAATAGGGGTGTGGTATTCACAGTTTAGGCTCCTCCCCTCATAAGTTGGAGCTCTAGGCAATTATCTACTGTGTTTAATGTGGAAGTGGACTCTGATGAGACCAAGTCTTGCAGTTAAGTCTCTCTAACTGGATCAGCAGGAGAGCGCCAAGGGGCATGTTGATCAACCCCACTAAGCTCTTCAGTTGATCTGCCCGTGCTTACTGCTTACCCTGCTGGTCTGCTTTCAGAGAGATGGACCTGCCGAGAGAGCACATATTACATGAAAGTTGCCTGTTAACCGTTTGAGTGCCATAGCAGTATCCAACTCAGTGCACCTCTCTGACACTCAAAGGGTTAAACAGCTTATAGGGAATCTTCCTTCATCCCTTTTGGAATAGAGGAGTGTGCAACACATTGAGAAGTAATCTTTGCATATCAGTCTGGTCCTCAAGGGATTAAAGGTCTGGGCAAATTTAATTGCATGCATTTCTTATGCAAGGCTTACCTTAGTTTATAACAAAAGATCTAAATGTGCAGATGCTCAGGACCTTCTAGAAGAAGGGGGCTCCCAAAAAATATATAATCTGAATATCATTCAACACAGTTGGAAACCTCTGGACGTCCTACTCCCCAGTGATCTGGGGAACACAATATAATCTGCCTAGGTGTTAAAGGGATAGTAACACCTCACATGGAAAAATACAGAACTTGGCCTGAAATGTTATGGTGGCACTGTTGCTAAAGCAACCTATGGACATCTATGGTTCAGATGACTGTAAACCTCCATAGGATGCTGCAGGAAAGTGCTACAGTAGAATTCCAGATCATAGAGATACTGCACCCAAAAAATGTAAGATTGAGCTGCAATAACTTTTAAATAAAAACATCTCTGAGCAGTAGGAATGCCCTTGTTTTACTCAGCAGAATAAACCCAGAAATACATTATTTTATATTGTTTCAGTGTTAAGGATAAGCATCCTTTAAAGGGACAGTAATGTCCCAGAAAAAAATATTTTTCTTGTTTAGTCCTTAAAAAGTTGAACACAGCGCAAAAAAAAAAACGTATCTCTCAAACCACTATGGTTTGAGAGATACATCTGCATTTAAAGTTCGTGATTTCCTGCTCTCAGCTGTAAAGCTGTCAGCAGGAGATCCATGTCGGCCGACACGGAAGCTCTGCAGCAGCGCCTCAATCATGTACTTTACAGTGAATGACTTCATTGGAATGGTCTAAAAAGTGTGCTTGCAAACAGGTTTTGTGCGGTGTTCAACTTTTTAAGGACTACAACCAGAACAATATTTTTTCTGGGACATTACCATCCCTTTAAAACTCACCATTACGTGAAGATGAAGTGGTGCAATACATGAGTAAACCACCTACAACCAAGAGAACAAACATCAATTCACTAAATACCCATTTAACCCTCTGAGTGCCAGAGGCTTTGCAATGCATTGTATACCCCTCTGGCACTCATAGGGTTAACTGAAACTTTTAACCCCTTAAAAGGAATCTGGATATTGGATGGTTCTTTTTAGAACAGCCATTCCATCATCACACATAACTTAACACCCGGACATCTTCAACACTATGTCTATGAGTAAGCACTGGTAAAGTGTGAAATGCGTCAGACCCTGTTGGAGGTCTAGTTCCAGTGAATGTACTGTATGTCCCACCTCTGTCAGTATTATGCTGGCTATGTGTTGATCAGTAACAATAAGAGCTTTGATTTTATGAGCCATGCTCTTTCCAGAGTTTGATTCCAAGTGCCGACGTGCTTTCATTATGTGACCTTGTTCAGGGTTGGAGAACCTGTTTGGATAGAGTACCTGGACTGTGCCTTATAGTGGTGAGTCTCTTGTCATTTACATTGCATTGCTGTATCAATATGCTTTCTGAGCATTGTAGCACCCTTTTCCTGTACATCTTCAGCACTTCACAGTGCTTCAGAGACAACTTCAGGATCCAAGATATTAAAGGAGCAGTATAGGGCCAATACAAGTTCTTTTTTAACCCAGTGTCAGTGCCATCATAGCAATGGGAACAGATTTCCCATAGCTTATAGCACACCTGTTCTCTGTTGGTTTGTTGTACAGATAGTGTCCTATCAGGAGGTCTCCACCCCTGCAAGCAGAACTGTTGCAGAGAAAAATAAGGGTCTGAACAGAGACCCCTAGTGGTCCCTCTCTGGCCTTGCGAGAAGAGATTGAATTGAGATACTGTTTTGTTGGGCTGGACACACAGTCTCCACATACTCTAGTCCAGAAAAAAAGATGGTACCGTGATAGCCAGTGGAGTAGATAGGATTCAGTGTAGCAAAACACTCACAAGAGTGGTATAAAGGTGATACCTTTTAATGGCTAACTGAGGACATAACAAGTGCAAGCTTTCAGGACACTACATAGTAACATAGTAGAAAAGGCTGAAAAAAAGACATGAGTCCATCAAGTCCAGCCCATGCCAAAAACACCTCTGTTGATCCAGAGGAAGGCAAAAATAGCCCTCTGGAGCCATTTCCAATCTAGTGCCAAGTGTGTGTGGGGGGGAATTATTCCTTCCTGACTCCAATTGGAAGTCAGACAGTTCCCCGGATCAATATCCTACTTGCTTTGAAGCCATCTGTTATAATTGTCAATATTGTTCTGTGCTAGATAGGCATCCATTGCTTTTTTGAATGCAGTTGCATTATCTGCAAGCACAACATCCCGAGGCAAAGAATTCCATAGCCTTACCGCCCTTACTGTAAAGAATCCCTGTCTTTGTTTTAGATGAAAGCTCCTTTCCTCAAGTCTTAATGGATGACCTCATGTTCTAAGGTCCCTTCTTCAGGCATGGGTTAACAAACAAAGCTAGAATAACACTGCATTTATATCATACTCTGTAAATATAAATGCAGTGTTATTCTAGCTTTGTTTGTTAACCCATGCCTGAAGAAGGGACCTTAGTGTCCTGAAAGCTTGCACTTGTTATGTCCTCAGTTAGCCATTAAAAGGTATCACCTTTATACCACTCTGGTGAGTTTTTTGCTACACAAAATCTTATCTACACATACTCTAGTGAAAGGATTTCAAGACTGATATTATGGGTCTCTGGACATGTCTGGGAACCATCAAGCTCAAGGTCAACCATAGTATTAATGAGGGATGGAGATGGGAGTGACTACATGTCTTGTGTCATAATGTGGGTGTGGCTTAAATGACGTGGGAAGGATTGGGAGATGGAAAGCCAGCGTTTACCTTGAAATGGGCAGGGAAGTGGGCAGAGTTACCAGGGACCTTTACAAACCAGAGAATCATACCTGTACCAGGAAACCTGTTATTTAAGTATGAAAAACAGAGTATCCAGGCCAGATCTGGCGAGGTCCCATTCATGTCTATGGAGGATGCACGTGCAACCCACAAGGTTCATGGCTGTGAGCCACAGACTTTCGAGTACCAACCTGCTGCCAGCTGTGAGAGCCAGTTTTCTGACCACCTCTTAGTGAATGGCTGACAGCAGTGGCTTTGCAGCTGCAAACACAGACCCAAGTTTTTTGCTCAGTCTGATTGCATAGAAGCAGACTTAGTAAGGAACATGATAATTACCCTTTAATAGGCATAGTAACACTTAAAATAAAAATGAAAAAAACATATATTGTAGGGTTTATCCTCCTGTGTAAAACAAGGGTACTCCCGTTGCCAAGAGGTGTTTTAGTCAAAAGTTACTGAAGCTCAGATTTGAATTTTTTAGGTGCAATATCTTAATGGCCTGAAATGCTATACCATCCTATGGAGGTTTATGGTCAACTGACCAAAGATCTTCATAGGATAATGCAGGAACAGCGCCACTGTAGGAAATTAAAGTTTGAACTGCAATTACTTTTGAATAAAACACCTCTCAGCATTGGGGGTACCCTTGTTTTACTCAGAAGGATAAAGCCTACAGCATATTATATTTGTTTTTACATATTAAGTGTTACTATCCCTTTAACCCTTTATGCACCACTGGAATGTGCAATTGTGAAGCAATGTTTTGCACACACTTCTGATGTTAACGCAAGAGGATATCCTAATATGTGCACTTTCCTTTGCTACATATTTATTAAAAAAAATAAATTGAATCCTTATGTGTCTTATTTTGATTAATAGTCACAGACGACACAGAAGATTGCAATGCTACAGTGCAAAAAAAAAAAAAAAAAAACAGATAGGAAAGACTGCCTGTTATATAAAATAGGAATTAGTCCCAGTGTATATTTTGCCTTAAACTGGTCTTCTCTGTGCTACAGAACACAAGTAAACATTAACACACCATTTAGTTCATGCACGTTTGATGCCAAGCATGAGATTTTGCTTCAGGGAAGAAAGCTAATCTCTCCAAACCATCCTCTGTTGTTCTAGTGTTACACAGCTAGTCTAATAGCACAAATTCAATATTTTTGCTAAAGTGAAATATATCTATGTGGAATTATCACTGGCACAGCATGAAAAGAGAGAATTTATATCACACGAACTAGGCATGAGAACTGTTTTTTCAACATATCCTTTTTATCTTCAGTTTTTTTAATCCTAGCTCTGGAACATAAGTTAAGCGTGAGTGTGAGCATTAGTGTGTCTATGCACATGAGTGTATTGGGCAACTATCATCTGACAATTGGGCAAGTTGCCCTACCAGCAGATCTACCTTTCTGGCAGCAAACCTGCAGATTAAGCCAGGGCTGCAAGGAGATCTTTGGTGTATATCTGTTCTGCATCATGAAGAAGCTTTCCCTGTCCTTCACAATTCAGGTCCCCATACACCCTCTGTATCTGACTTGCAGGGGAGGGCTGGCCTGGGGGGCAAAGGGGCAATTGCCCCCTGGGCTGGTCATATGTATTGGCTGGTGGGCCACTACCTCACTCAGTCTCCTGACTGCTGCTGTAAATGGAGCTACACAAGTGATTCCACAGAGCTGCAATCCAATTGGAGCTACGACAGTAGCATAACCCATTTCCTTTGTAAGCTCTGTGTTATTACTAGTATAGCTTTACCTAAATTGTAAGCTCTGTAATATTACTAGTGTAGCTCAGTTTCATTTGTAAACGACGTGGTACCACTTGTTTCACAACATTAATGCCAATTTTAAAATGAACAAAAAGGGGGTAGGATAGGACAGTGGGCTGGAACAATAATATAAATTGGATGCTTTATTGTATTTTCCCCCCAGGTCACACGTTGTCAGCCCTCTCCTGCTGACTTGAAAGCTTGACACAGCTGATCTGTGGGGAACATGTATTCATACCTTAAGTTTATGACTGACAGTTACAGACTTGATCTACAGCTGAGGAGAGCAGTTTTCTAAGCAGATGAACAGCTGATAGCAGCTGTTTTGGGGCTACCATTTCTGTTTCTATTTGAGAATACTTAGTAAAAACGTAATAATTTTCCTTTAAATATCTACTGGGCCCTGAGCAAGGTATAAAATAGTGGGCCCTGTTAATCCCTTGTATTCTGGAGAACCAATGAGATGATGGAAAGTAACTATAGTTATGTATTCAAATCAATGGGCATTTTGTAGCTATTTTTCCTTCAAAAAACTCTTCTGAATGTCAACTTTAACAAATAGCAATGTTTTCTGAAGCTTCCCCTATCTAAATGGAGCTGGAGGAGTTTGTTCTGTACTAAACAGTAAATAGCAGGTTTTCTGCAGTGAGTGGTTTAAAGGAGCAGTAAACTTTTTTTTGAAAACACATTTTATAGAGCATTTCCTGCTGAATAAAACAAGGTCACTCCCATCGCTGTCAGATGTTTTATTCAAAATTTATAGCAGTTTAAATACTCAGGAAGTGAATTTACTGTGTTTACTTCCTGGAAGTTCTAACTGATAGGAAGTGACAGGCCGTTTATATCACATTCTATGGAGAACTGTATGTCTCTGACTTTTCTCTCCATTAGAATCTAACAGGAAATCTAATTAGAATTTGACCACTAGAGGGCACTGCTAATGTAAAAAAACATGGGTTTAAACTGTAATAACTCTGGAAATATAAATCTCTCCGCAGTGGGAGTACCCTTATTTTAATCAATAGGAAAATCCCTACAATATGTATTTTTTTCATAAAAGAAGTTTACTGCTCCTTTAAGTAAACATTGACTGGCCAGCCATTTTTCCACATGACTATCAAGTCTGTGGCAGCCCTGGTCCCACATGCATTCTAACACTGCTTTCACAAGAGGATGAGACACAAGTGTTGTGGAGTGCAAGCACCTAGTGACAGTAATTTGTGCAGAAACTGAGAGAGGCACAGAAGTGAATATTCACAGAGAATGAACAAAATTATGGCATTTGCTTGTTCTGCTAATCACCACGCAGGAAGATCACTATTTGTGCAGAAATTGGCTCACTCTTATCTAGTGCATCTGTCACTGAGTCTTGACTGCTGTTTATGTCACGGTGCCTAATGCTTGTCCTCAGTAGACAGTGCTGGTCCAGGGTCTAAGGAAGTAGCTCTGTCAAAAGTCTGATTTAACCCTTTGAGTGACAGAGGGGTATGCAATGCATTGCTTACCCCTCTGGCACTCAAAGGGTTAATAATTAAAAGAATAACTATCTGGACACCAGGGGGGGTTATGCACTAAGGTGTGATAAAGAGATGATTGAGAGATGATATGACTTCTCCAGTGCGATACACTCTCCAAGTCCTATGTTATTCTATGGAACATATGCACTAAGATCTCTCAAGTTAAAGATATCTTAGTGCATTGGCTCCATAGAATGACATAGGATTTGGAGAGTTTATCACATTGGAGAAGTCATCTCCTCTTTATTACACCTTAGTGCCACCTGTGGGGGAGATGAATTTCCGCTAACAGAAACCCCCCTTCCCACCCATTTCTTTGTAGCAACAAATCATGTCCTATCCACTCACCTCCAACTTCCCCACTTAGAACCGTCACCAATCCACCTCCCTGCCTCCTCCCTTAACCCCCTGAGTGTGATGGACATCTCTCTCTCGCACTCAAAGGGTAAACACCTACAGTTTTTTCACTCTCCTGAACCTCTTCTCTGTCTCTCACACCTGCTCCAAAGAGTCCCTTACATGCTCCCCTGTCCCCTCATCCCAGCAAAAACTCATAGACATGATCCCACAGATTCCTCCTGCTTCTGCATATGTTAACCCCTTGAGGACCAGAGGCATGTGCAATGCTTTGCTTTTTAATATGTTACACATCCCTTTCTGAATGCATTGTGATTTCCTCTAGTCATCAAGGGGTTAACATAAGTGCTCCCCAGAGTTCCTTTTTAATATGGTATTAACCCTTTGAGGACTAGTGGAACTAGGCTGGGGTGACAGACAGTGTATATGGTGTTCTCTGGAAGAAGGCTGTGGTATGAGAAGATGTACGTGTGATTCTGGAACAAGGCTGGGGTGTCAAGAAGTGTATGTGTAATTCTGTTACTACCAGTGGAACAAGTCTGCAGTGTTGTACAGTGTATGTGTGGTTCTGTTACTACCAGTGGAACAAGTCTGCGGTGTTGTACAGTGTATGTGTGGTTCTGTTACTACCAGTGGAACAAGTCTGCTACTAGTGGCCAGTGGAATAAGTGTGGTGTGCCAGGCAGTATTTATGTGGTTCTGCGACTACAAATGGACTGTGGAACAAGGCTGGGCTGTTAGACTGTGTATGTGTGGTTATGTGGCCATCAATGGGGCAGTGGACAAGGCTGAGATGGGAAACACTGTACATGTAGTTTTTTGGCTACTGGTGGACAGTGGAACAAGGCTGGGGAAGCAAACACTTGCTACACATGCACAGTGGAACAAGGCTGAGATATCAGACAGTGTATGTGTAGTTCTGTAACTACTAGTGGACAGTGGAACAAGGCTGGGGGTGTCATGAAGTGTTTGTGTGATTCTGTCACTACCAGTGGAACAAGGCTGGGATATCAGACAGTGTATATGTAGTTCTGTGACTACCAGTGGACAGTGGAACAAGGCTTGGGAAGCACAGAGTGTATGTTTTGTTACCACCAATGGGACAGTGGAACAAGACTGGGATGTCAGACAGTGTTTGTGTGGTTTTAGGACTACCAGTGAACAATGGAACAAGGCTGGGGTGTCAGACAGTATATGTGCGATTCCATAATTGCCAGTGGAACAAGGTTGGGGTGTCAGACAGTATATGTGCGATTCCATAATTGCCAGTGGAACAAGGCTGGGGTGTCAGACAGTATATGTGCGATTCCATAATTGCCAGTGGAACAAGGTTGGGGTGTCAGACAGTATATGTGCGATTCCATAATTGCCAGTGGAACAAGGCTGGGGTGTCAGACAGTATATGTGCGATTCCATAATTGCCAGTGGAACAAGGCTGGGGTGTCAGACAGTATATGTGCGATTCCATAATTGCCAGTGGAACAAGGCTGGGGTGTCAGACAGCATATGTGCGATTCCATAATTGCCAGTGGAACAAGGCTGGGGTGTCAGACAGTATTTGCATGGTTCCATCATTGCTAGTGGGCAATACACAGTGATGTATTTAGGCCTAGGCTGAGTAGGCTTAGGCTTTGGGCATGCAGATATTAACCCTCTGAGTGCCAGAGGTATCCAATACATTGTGTTACAATGCATTGGATACCTCTCTGATGCTCAAAGGGTTAATAAAAAAAGCAGTACTGTAATGCAGCACATATTGAGACCTTTTCAGACAGTGAAGGGGAATGTACATACTGATTGGTGGATAGTTGATCGATTAAACAACAATTTTTTACTTAAGAAATTGTTATCTTGGCTATTTATGACAAGTGTAAAAGCCCGTGTACACGGGCTAAGGTCCGGGTAATGTTAACCCTTTGAGTGGAAGAGGGGTACGCAATGCATCCTCTGGCACTCAAAGGGTTAAGAGGCTGCTACCTCACTGCTCACGTGTTGCAGTCTTGCGTCGCCTCACTCACACAATGCAAACATGCCTAGTAGTGACGCGGGCAGACTCTACTGTGCATGACTGCATCATGACAAACATTCTAGCGAATTATTATATAGGATAAGCTTACATAATTTTACTTTATGACTTAATACATTCATTTTGTAATACCGTTATCCTCCGCACTTAAATGTTATTCTCCTTTAGTGCTGTCTTTTTTTTTTTTTTTGTACACTTTTTTGGCCCAAAGCAGCACACTGGTAAAGGCAGCTAACTGGGAATTTTTACTCTTTGTGCCAAAAGAGATTTTAATATTTCAAAATCTTTAATGCAGACATAGGGCTCATAGACTCGTTATAGGTAACTCCATCAAAGTGAACAGACCCAAATGTTTTCTCATCATAATCTGCTTTAGCCCTTTGGATGCTATGTGCACTGGCATTATGAAGTATATAAATTTAATATCTTTATAAAGGTACCCTTAATACATTTTTATATACTTTTATTGTATGGATCATTATTGTATAAATTAAACATTGCATATTTTTTACAATAAGCGCTCTTCCTTTCCTTTTCACTTAGGTGAATTCTTTTTATTTTCGTAGATTTTATACAGGGAAAACACACCTGTTTTAGGAATTGTAGTGCTATTTGTACATTATATGTTGTACATCATCCATATTTTCTCCCTGATCCTTTCTCCTAGCTCTTGATTATATTATTTTATTATTTAGGGTTGACTAGCGCCCCCTAAAACCCACCCTTTTCTTTTGGGTTTTTTTTGTTTGCATATATAAATTATATGTATGAGTATGTATACCTCTCAACATTTCAAATGGCCAAAGAGGGACATGTTTGTTTTAGTTGGTTTGCTGGGGTTTGCAGCCGGTGGGCAGGACATTACCAACATTTTTGAATAATTTTATGACCTATTGACACCTGTGTAACTGAATAAATGACTTAGAACAAGACCAAAAGTATTTTATTTACACAGGCTAGTTTATAAACCCATATACTGACTTTTAAACATACATACATTAATGTGAGTGTTATTACTGTGAAGCAATATGATACACTTATATACATACACCACACAGTCTGATCTTCTAAAAAGAGGGATACCAAGGTGGGAAAGAGGGACAGAGGGATTTGGGTCTCAAAAAGGAACTATCCCTCCTAAAGAGGGACACTTGGGAGGTGTTGCACTGCTTTGCAATGCGTTGTGCACCACATGACATTCCAAGGGTTATCAGAAGGGATGTGCATACCTTCCAACCTTTCAAATGGCCAAAGAGGGACACTTTAGGGGGTGTTGCTGGGGTGTGGCTGGTGTGTGGAGGAATTACCGAGAATATTTAGGTTATTTCATGATTTAGATAAGATCAAAATATTTTATTTAAACAGACTGATGTATAACCACATATACTGACGTTTGCACAAACAGTAATGTGAGTTTTATTGGTGTGGAGCAATGTGATACACTTATATACACTCCACACAGTCTGATCTGAAAAAGAGGGACACTGGAGTGGGAAAGAGGGTCAGAGGGATCTGGGTGTCAAAGAGGGAATGTAACTCCTAAAGAGGGACACTTGGGAGGTATGGGTGTGGTCTTTGAAATGGGCTGGATAAAGAAAGGCCATGCTAAAGTTTGTATGGGGTGTGGAGTGCATGCACTTTGTTGGGCATGAGCAGCAGAAAGCTTAAAGGGATACTAATGTTTCACAAAAACAGCAGCTCCAATTAATCTTCATAGCAACTGGGCCACAGAGAGTGTTATTTTGATACTGTCAGAGTTGTAGTTCAAGAGTAATTGAATGACAACGTTTCCCCCTCCAGTCCCTTTTACCTAGTGTAACACTGCTCACCTCAGATGTGGAATCTGGTTGTAAGACCAGACAGATACCAGAAGGGGACAATCTTCTTCCTATAAGAACAATGAAAGCCCTGCCCCCCTTGACAGGATTTTCAGCGTTTTTCCTTATCTTAATTGAATATTGTCCCTCTCTGCAGTCTACCTGGGCACCTCCCTTCTGTTCTGAAGTGAGCAGTGTGACATCAGTAAAAGGGGTGGGAGAGGGATACATCAATTATTTCAATTCTGTCAGAGTTGTAGTTCAATAACACTCTCCAATGCCCAAATACTATGATGATTAATTAGAGCTGATTTTATTATGAAACATTACTATCCCTTTAAATACACCTCTGTGTATAACATAATTTATGAATAATTTTGATTAATTTTAATACATTTATGGTATGCCCTTTCCTATAAGAATACTTTGTTTTCAAGTATTAATGTTCCTTTAAGAGTCTACAATTTTCAAAATGGCCAGAACTGCATTCTGTAAGTTGATGGTAACGAAGATGGATGTATTGCTGAATAATGCTTTGCAAGGAGATGCTGTTTATGTAATGCAATGCTTGGTAATCCTCATCATAAATATTGCCCTGCAGAGTATTCTCTGCAAAGTAATCAATTGCAGTTGAGTGAGCAATTTAGGATCAATAGGTCAGCCCGAGTTTGTTGCATCATACAGCTCTGCGGTTAGGAGAAAGCCCATTGATCCATGCTGCAATGCTTTCTCCTGGGCCATTTTAAGTTATTCGTAATGTTTGCCTGTAGGGGTCAGCATACCTAAAGGGAGATTCCCTCTAGTGATGAGCGAGCACCCCAATGCTCGGGTGTTCGGGTGCTCTAACCGAGCACCCCCTGAGGCTCGAGTGCTCGGCCGAGCACCCGAGCCCCATTGAAGTCAATGGGAGGACTCGAGCATTACACCAGGCACCCCCTGCTCTGATGAGGGGAGGGTGCCTGGTCCATAGGAAAAGGGCAGAAAAGGATGGAAACACCACAGAAATGGTTCAGGGACAGCATAGGGAGGATGTCTGGATGCATCTTGGACTCCAACATCGCTGCTGGGAACGATCTTTCGCCCGTAGTACGCCATTTTTACAGACTGACCATAAAACACACAAAAAGGAAAATAAAAACGACTTTAGGCGAAAAATTGTTACCAAACAATATTTGCTGTATATTTACTTGTATATCATCTGCAAATTCTCCCAAAAATTTCCTTGGTTTTCGGAAGTGAGGCCATGATTAAGAGGGAAACGTGCGCAGAGGCAAATTCTCCCAAAAATTTCCTTGATTTTCAGAACTGAGGCCATGATTAAGAGGGAAACGTGCACAGAGGCAAATTCTCCCAAAAATTTCCTTGATTTTATTGAACTGAGGCCATGATTAAGAGGGAAACGTGCGCTGAGCCGACCATCTAAAACATTATGGGTGAGGGTCTGCTGCAGAGCTGACCATCCTAAACATTATATGCGAAGGCCCGCTAGTGAGCTGACGCTATAAAACATTATATGAGAGGGCCCGCTAGAGAGCTGACCCAATAAAACATTATATGAGAAGGTCCGCTGGTGAGCTGACCTATATAAAAATTGTCAAACAGGGCCCGCTGGTGAGCTGGCCCTATATAAAAATTATATCACAGGGCCCGCTGGTGAGCTGGCCCTATATAAAAATTATATCCCAGGGCATATGGAAGAGGAGGAGGAGGATGAGAAGATTAAGAGTCAACCATATACCCGTTTTTTGGGTGGAAGGGGTGAATGGGAATACAGAGTATTCCCATCATTGTAAATAACATATATAAAGTGAGTTTATGTTCCCCCGGGGCTTTCCTCCAGTGGAGTGGAGAAGTCAGGGGAAATCCAGGCCTTGTTCATTTTTATAAGTGTCAACCTATCAGCATTGTCGGTGGAAAGGCGGATACGCTTATCTGTTATGATGCCACCAGCAGCACTAAATACCCGCTCAGACAGAACGCTGGCGGCAGGGCAGGCCAGCACCTCCAAGGCATAGAGTGCCAGTTCATACCACGTGTCCAGCATGGACACCCAGTAGTTGTAAGGCACAGAGGGATCATTGAGGACGCTGACACGGTCTGCTACGTACTCCTTCACCATCTTCCAAAACTTTTCCCTCCTTGTGACACTAGGCTGCGCATCAGGGTGAGGGTGCTGGCGGGGTGTCATGAAGGTGTCCCACGCCTTGGAGAGTGTTGCCCTGCCTTTCTCGGAACTGCTGTGTGCTCCCCTTTTCTCCCCTTCTCGGTTGGCCAAGGTAGCACGTACTCTGCCGCCAGCGTTGTCAGATGGAAAATTTTGGAGCAATTTTTCAACAAGAACCTTCTGGTATTGCACCATTTTGCTTGTCCTCTCCACCGGAGGAATGAGAGATGAGAAATTCTCTTTGTAGCGGGGGTCCAGAAGGGTGAACACCCAGTAATCCGTGTTGTCTAAAATGCGTGTAACGCGTGGGTCACGGGAAAGGCAGCCTAACATAAAGTCAGCCATGTGTGCCAGAGTACCAACAGGCAAGATTTCGCTGTCCTCACCAGGAGGATGACTCTCAATCTCCTCATCCTCTTCCTCCTCTTCTGCCCACCCACGCTGAAGAGATGGAACTAAAGTTCCATGGCTACCCTCTGTAGCGGAGACAACCGTGTCTTCCTCCTCCTCCTCCTCCTCCTCCTCCTCCTCCGCCTCCTCCAATTGTCGCTGAGAAGACGAAGTGAGGGTGCTCTGGCTATCACCTTGTGTAAGCTCTTCCTCCCCCATTTCCACCTCTTCCACATGCAAAGCGTCGGTTTTAATTGTGAGCAGCGAGCGTTTCAGTAGACACAGAAGTGGGATGGTTACACTGATAATAGCGTTATCGCCGCTCACCATCTGTGTCGATTCCTCAAAATTGCGTAAAACCTCACAGAGGTCTGACATCCATTCCCACTCCTCACTTCTGATTACAGGAAGTTGAACGGAGAGGCGACGACCGTGTAACAGCTGGTACTCCACTACTGCCCTCTGCTGCTCACAAAGCCGGGCCAACATGTGGAAGGTGGAGTTCCAGCGCGTGCTCACGTCACACAGCAGCCGGTGAGCTGGCAATTGTAAGCGCTGCTGCAGCTTCAACAGGCCGGCTGAAGCTGTTGATGACTTACGGAAATGTGCACACACGCGGCGCACCTTGGTCAAGAGATCATGCACATTGGGGTAGGTTTTTAGAAATCGCTGCACCACTAAATTAAATACATGCGCTAGGCATGGTACGTGTGTGAGCTTGCCGAGCTCCAAAGCCGCCACCAAGTTACGCCCATTATCACACACAACCATGCCTGGTTGCAGGTTGAGTGGCGAGAGCCACTGCTCGGTCTGGTGACTAATCCCCTGCAACAGCTCTGAGGCCGTGTGCCGTTTGTCCCCAAGGCAGATCAGCTTCAGCACGGCCTGTTGACGCTTCCCCACTGCAGTGCTACACTGCTTCCAGCTACTGGCTGATGGGGGAGTGGCGGTGTGTGTAGAGAATTCGGAGGTGGAAACGGAGGAGGAGGAGCCAATAACGTAGGTGCTGGTGGAAACCCTGATGGAGGTAGGGCCCGCAATCCTCGGCGTGGGTAGCACCCGTGCCATCCCAGGGTCCGAGTCGCTCCCAGCCTCCACGACATTCACCCAGTGTGCCGTCAGGGAAATGTAGCGTCCCTGGCCACAAGCACTTGTCCATGTGTCAGTCGTTAAGTGGACCTTCCCAGTAACTGCGTTGGTCAGGGCACGGGTGATGTTACGGGACACATGGTGGTGTAATGCGGGGATGGCACACCGGGAAAAGTAGTGGCGGCTGGGGACCGCGTACCGAGGGACAGCTGCTGCCATCAGGCTGCGGAAGGACTCAGTGTCCACAAGCCTAAATGGCAGCATTTCGATGGCCAGTAATTTGGAAAGGTGTGAGGTTAGTGCTATGGCCTGTGGGTGGGTGGCTGGGTACTTTCTCTTGCGCTCAAATGCCTGGGGTAACGACATTTGGACGCTGTGCTGGGACAGGGAAGTGGATGTGGTCGCTGATGGTGCTTCAGATGCTACAGGTGCAGGGCGGGAGGTATGCGGGCCTGCGCCTTCGACAGGCGATTGGCCGGCACCGAAAACAGGGGAAGAGGAGGCAGTGGTGTGGCCTGCAGACACAGATGGGCGATCCAGGCGTTCCTCCCACTTACTACGGTGCTTGGATGCCATGTGTCGGATCATGCTGGTGGTGGTGAGGTTTCTAGTGTTCATGCCTCGGCTCATTCTGGTGTGGCACAGGTTGCAAACTACAATTCTTTTGTCGTCCGCACTTTCCTTAAAAAAACGCCATACCGCGGAACACCTACCCCTTGGCAAGGTAGATTTACGCAAGGGGGTGCTCCGTGGAACATTTGCGGGCCGGTTTGGTGCGGTCCGCCTTCTTTCTGTAGCCACACCACTGCCTCTTCCAGCCTGTTGCGGTGCTGCAGATGGCTCACCCTCAGGACTGCTGTCATCGCTCGGCTCTACACCTTCCCAGGTGGGGTCAGTCACCTCATCGTCCACCAAGTCCTCCTCCACTTCCTCACTCTGATCATCCTCCTCAAGTCTTGATCCCACCACATACTCAGTCATTGACAACTGTATAACATTCTCCTCAACAAGGTCTTGAGACGGAAATAGTGGTTGATTTAATGGCAACTGTGTCTCATCATCATCATCATCATCCACTACTTCCTTTGACCTTAAATGCCGTTCACATCTGTCATCTTCTTGAGATTGGGTAGCCTCTAGAGGTTGTGAATCAGGGCACAAGATGTCATGTTCCTCTGCAAGCGTGCTTGGAGAGAGGGTCAAATGAAGGATTGGTGATGAGACGAGCTCCTCACTATATCCCAGTGTGGGATCACTTCTTTGACCAGACCGTGTATGGTGGGAGGAAGGATGATCAGAGTGAGGATTATGTTGACCAGACTCTTGGCTACTGAGAGTGGACTTGGTGGAAGACAGGGTGGTGCTTAACCGACTGGAAGCAGTATCAGCTGTCATCCAACCGACCACCTGTTCGCAGTGGTCGGACCTCGAGAGTGATGTCCTGCGACGCCCTGTAAAATTACACATGAAGCTAGGTATGGTGGATGTCTTTCTTTCTTGTGCTCTGGCACCAGGCACAGTTTCTCCGCGTCCTGACCCGCGCCCTGAACTTTCAGGATCACGTCCACTTCCCCGTCCCTTTTTACCCGCCTTCTTCATCTTACACAGAATATGTGACTTTAATATTTGAGTTTGAAAACTTAACAGTATTTCTTATTATTCTGCAACTGTACAGAGTACACAGAATAGGCTGCTAAACTGCGGTGAAACACACTGAATGGAATATGTGACTTTAATATTTGAGTTTGAAAACTTAACAGTATTTCTTATTATTCTGCAACTGTACAGAGTACACAGAATAGGCTGTTAAACGGCGGTGAAACACACTGAATGGAATATGTGACTTTAATATTTGAGTTTGAAAACTTAACAGTATTTCTTATTATTCTGCAACTGTACAGAGTACACAGAATAGGCTGTTAAACGGCGGTGAAACACACTGAATGGAATATGTGACTTTAATATTTGAGTTTGAAAACTTAACAGTATTTCTTATTATTCTGCAACTGTACAGAGTACACAGAATAGGCTGCTAAACTGCGGTGAAACACACTGAATGGAATATGTGACTTTAATATTTGAGTTTGAAGACTTAACAGTATTTCTTCCTATTCT
Source organism: Rhinophrynus dorsalis (assembly GCA_037306005.1). Taxonomy (NCBI): domain Eukaryota; kingdom Metazoa; phylum Chordata; class Amphibia; order Anura; family Rhinophrynidae; genus Rhinophrynus; species Rhinophrynus dorsalis. The sequence continues at coordinate 87,946,084 of CM074728.1, forward strand.
GCAACTCTGCACAGTACACAGAATAGGCTGCTAAACTGCGGCGAAGCACACTGAATGGAATATGTGACTTTGATATTTTAGTTTGAAGACTTAACAGTATTTCTTCCTATTCTGCAACTCTGCACAGTACACAGAATGTGCTGCTAAACTGCGGCGACGCACACTGAATGGAATACGTGACTTTGATATTTTAGTTTGAAGACTTAACAGAATGTGCTCTAATCTGCAACTTTGCACACTAAACAGAATGTGCTCTAATCTGCAACTTTGCACACTAAACAGAATGTGCTCTAATCTGCAACTTTGCACACTAAACAGAATGTGCTCTAATCTGCAACTGTGCACACTAAACAGAATGTGCTCTAATCTGCAACTTTTCACACTAAACAGAATATTTTTTTTTTTTTTTTTTTTGTTTTTTTCCCCCCACACACAATATAACCTGCTGCCCCCACACACAGTAGTCCTAAAAAGGACTTTTGGTTCTTTTTTGTCACAATTTTTGTTTTTTCCTCCCTACACTGCCTTTCCCTTCCTATCCTCAGCTCTCCCTGGCTCAGACTGAGCCGAACTCGATGGTCAGGTGCTATACAGCACCTGACCACGGGTTCTGGCCAGCCAATCAGTGTAATGCCAGCAGCCAACATGGCTGCTGGCATTACACCGATGTCAGAGCCTCCCTGCACGTTTATTGGCTGCGCAGCAGCCGCAAAACGTGCGGGGAGGAGACCCGAACATGGCGGGCGAGCACATGCGGTACTCGTACGAGTACCGCCATGTGCCGAGCAGAGCGATGCTCGAGCCGATCCGAGCATCGGCCGAGCATGCTCGCTCAACACTAATTCCCTCATGTCTTTTTGATAATGGAGGTCACATTGTAAAAATAGAGAGAGCAACCTACTACGTTATAGGATTGATTTTACTCTGATCTTGAGATCAATTTCTCATTTGGGTCATAAATGCAACCCTAGCGTTTAGAGCTAATAAAACATATTGATTTTCCTCTGATACGGTGTTTTAGATATTTCTTATCTCTTAGCTCTAAGGTGACCACAGAGCCCTTTAATTCAGGGACACTTATAAGAATGTATTTCTGCAGAACTGCACAGTAATTAGTATAACCCTGGGGTTTGTTTTTATAAGCACGCCTGATTAGAGGGATACGTGGTCACCTTACTTAGACCCCTTTCACACGGGAAAAAATAACAATACCTGGGAACTTTCTGGATTTGCCCCGGAGACTACGGTTTTGAAAGTGCATTACCGGGTCTCTGGGGCAGAGGCTGATTCTCTGTATGTGGGGAGTTTGCTTTTAAAGTCTGTCCATTTCTGCTCTTTCCTACATAGTTCCTCCAACTTTTCCTCCTTCCCTACCCAATTCCTCCCATTTTTGTGATCCCACCAGAAAGCCCCACCCCCACTTGTGGAAAAACCACACCCCATTTTTGCTGTGATTTGCAGCAACTGTATCCCCCAGTAGCACCAGAGGATTCCCCTCCAGGGACTCCAGAAACAGAAGTTCCCAGGTATGACAATAACTCAGTGATGCCACGCTGGATCTTGCGCTCATAGCAATAGGTGACATGTTGGACTAATGGGCCGTTCACATGGCTGACCATCGCCTCTTATGATCGCTACAAAGTCCAGCATGCCTTCAACATTACCGCGTTCGCTTAGGAAAGCAGTACATTTGCAGTAAGCAAGGTCTGCATGGAGGTGAGATGAGCTTGACCTTTACTAACAGGCCCTCCACTATGGCTCCTGGGCATTTGTGGTGAATGCTGCTGATGACCGGGGAAAAAGTGTGTCACTAGGTGCCAATGACCGAACTATCTATTGTTCAGAATTTTGGGGCCAAGAACTGGGGCAAGGGACCGGGAATCTAAACACAACAGTTTTTACTTCTCTTTAGAAATATCTAAGCCTGTCTTAGGCTGATGTGTCACCTTTAATAAAAACAGCATTGGGCATCTTATCCCTGACACTCCTAAGGGGGCTCATAAACCTTAACCTCTTGATGACCAGTGGGGTGTGCAGTGGATTGTAAAGCAATACATTGCGCACCCCCTGGTCTTCAAAGGGTTAAAAATGTAGTTTATTTATTTTTTGCTCTGCAATGCGTTGGATACCCCTCTGGCACTCAAAAGGTTAACACACTACATGCTTTTGTCCTAGGAGACACTGCTCCATTAACGAGAGAGTCCTTGGCACTCATTGTTCATGGATAGCGTTACAGTACCTCGGGGAACATTTGTCTCCATCAGTGTCAAAAATGAAATTAGAATCATTCAGCATTTGACACTATAAAATGACACAATCCTTATGTGATGAACTCCCCTCCGGCAGCATGATCAGGTTAACATTACTGTGTCAAGGAGCTTTACACTTCCAGTACAGTATTATGGAAGATAACCACTTGAATACCAGTAGGGTGCAGAGAAATACATTACACTCTCCTCTGGCACTCAAATTGTTAATGCGAGGAGGATTTCTAGAATTCATTAAAGGAATACGATTTTTTTCACGAGGAAAATTATATTTTAATTTTTTTTAGTGCCCCGATTTACATCCCAGGCTCCCCTGGGCAAGGCATTCTAGGTGCCCTTTATCCACTCATGGCCACTCCCCCATTCCTCACAAGCTTTTCAACTTGCTAGAGAGATCTCAAACACAATGTATTGCAATGCTTTGGAGGCCTCTATAACATCAACGTAGTTAATAGGGTATATAAACTGGAGGAGGAACCCTGAGATTGCCCTGGCCACACCTGCAATTCATTATGCGGGTGTGGTCAGCCTACTCTGCCTATTGGGAAATCCAATCTCAACACTTTTCCTGTTGGGGAAAACAAGGCTAATCCTACTGCTGTGAGATTATTTATTTAACTGTTACAACAGCTCAAGATAACCCCTCTCTATTTTAGTGTTTGGAGAGCTGTAGTCAATGACAGAAATTCTTCATAAGGGCTAATGAAACAGCACCACCTAGTGAGCACTTTTATAGAATTGTTTCACAAAACCTCTTGAGGACCAAACCGATTGAGAGGAAATTTGTTGCACACCCAGGGGCATCCACAGAAAATTGCCCTGTGTTTGTGTGTGTGGGGCGGAGCCATAATATGACCCCCAGGCAAGCCTTGCCAGACCCTATATTTATATAGAGGGGGCAAGTGCCCCCACTCTGGACGCCTATGTACACCCCCCCTTAAAGAACAAAAAAAAAAAAAAATCAATCAATCACATTTCAGCTGTGAGAATTGTGAAATAATTGTGTCCCAGTAGTGGGAATCCTCTTGTTTTTCTCAATATAAAACACTGCAATATCTATTTAATTCATAATAAAGCATTACTATAACTTTAAATTGAATGCCTCCTTTTGGACACTGTTATTTACAAGTATCCAAAGATAGGATTCTGAGGTAGGGGCTGCAGGGTTGGATTTCCCAGTAGGCAGTGTAGGCAGCTGCCTAGAGATCCAGATTTTGAGATGTGCCTCAGCTGTGCTGGCAACACTCACACTCGAGATTGCTCTGGCCACACCCCAGTTTCAATATCCCTGCACCAGTTTTATACCCCTTTACAAGCTATTATTTAACCCCTTGGATCCTAGAGACATCTTGGAGATTTCTCTAGCAAACAAGGGATTAAAGGGGAAAAAAATATATATCCCCAGCTACAGTACACCCCACCTAATTAAGCATTTAACAATAAGCTTAACAATCTAACTGTTATGCAGAATAAAGTCTGTGTTAGTCAGAAATCCTTCCTCAGCCGACACTGATGACCAGGCAACAATAGCGCTCTAAAGACATCTGCACAGGTGCGCAGACATCTGTAAGCAAAGATGTATGCACTGTTGCTTGCCCATCAGTGTCGGCTGAGGTAGAATTTTTGACAAACGCGGTCTATATTCTACATAACAGTTTGATTGTTAGGCTTATCTCTAGATACCTAATTAGGTGGGTTGGACTTTAGTTGGGGTGATAGTTCTCCTTTAAAGCTGAGTTTTTGTCCTCGCTTGTTGTAGGCCAACGGTATTTGTGTTCCAGGAAATATTAGGTGGTTCTGGGCCATGAGAGAAATGGGGGTGTGGTCATGGGTGGAGCCAATGGAACCTAGAGTGCCTTGCCTAGGGTCACCTGGAATGTAAATCCAGTCCTGAAGGCTATATTTTGTACAAAGTGGGGCAATTCTGAGACAAACCGATTGCACCATTGAGAAAAAAAAAGTCCCACCAGTTTAGCTAGAGGTCTTCAAAGCATTGTCTCCTACTATCATGGTGCCCGTGCTATTGCTGGAGACATTCTGACTCATTTAAGTCAATGAGAGTTCTTTACCCCCCACCCCATGGTGAATTTGGGTTGCCCCATAATTACTCCTCTTTTACCTTCTGCATACAGCTCCAAGTAGGAGGACAGAAGCACAGATAGGACTGTTCTCCCCAATCTGAAATGTAACAGTGCAGACACTTTTCATAAGGCACATATTTAACCTGTTGAGTGCCAGATGGGTACGCAACACATTATAAAGCAGTGCGTACCCCTCTGGCAATCAAAGGGATAAAGAAAGTGGAACAAATCCAAATTCCTATTCATTTAAATAGGAATTTTTAACCCATTGAATACTAGAGAGGTCTGCAACACACAGAGGCAATGCAATGAGACCCTTTTAGCATTCAAGGCAGTAAAAGCCAAATGTAAGTCAACTGGAAATTTTATTTGCCCCTACGGTGCAGTTGGTCTGCCCTAAAATTGTTCTTCTTTAGACTCTACACGTATGCCCCAAGATCTATTGATTAATTTACACATATACATATACCTTAGTGCATAGACGCTATAGGATAATATAGGAATTCAGAGTCACTGGAGAAGTCATCTCCACTTTGTCACCGCTTTATCACGCCTTAGTGCATAACCCCCAATGAGTTGTTGGCAGTGGAGTGGAAGATGTAAAAAGTATGGAGAGCTGGAGTGAGCATACTGTTCAAGTGGTGTGGAACAGTCAGTGAGTTGCTGGCAATGGAGCAGAGGGTATAAGTAGAATGGAGAATTGGACTAATCATACTGCTCGGGTGGTGTGAAATAGTAAGTGAGTTGCTGGCAGTGGAGCAGAGGGTATTGGAGGAATGGAGAGCTGGAGTGATGATACTGCTCAGGTGGTGTGAATATTCAGAGAGCTGCTGGCAGTGGAGAGGAGGGTATCGGAGGAATGGAGAGTGGATTGAGGATACTGCTCAGGTGGTGTGGAATAGTCAGTGAGTTGTTAGCAGTGGAATGAAAGGTATAAGAGATATAGAGAGCTGGAGTGATCATACTGCACAGGTAGTGTGAAACAGTCAGAGTTGATGGCAGTGGACAGCTGGAGTGAGTAGACTGATCAGGTAGTGTAGAACAATCAGTGAGTTGATGGCAGTGGAGCTGAGGGTATTGGAGGTATGGAGAGCTGGAGTGAGCATACTGCTCCGGTAATGTGGAATAGTCAGTGAGTTCTTGACAGTGGAGCGGAAGATGTAGGTAGTATGGAGAGCTGGAGTGAGCATACCGCTCTGGTAGTGTGGAATAGTTAGGGAGTTGATGGCAGTGGAGCAGAGGGTGTAGGTAGTATGGAGAACAGAGTGATCATACCGCTCGAGTAATGTGGAATAGTCAGTGACTTGATGGCAGTAGAGTAGAGGGTGTAAGTAGTATGGAGAGCTGGAGTGAGTAGACTGATCAGGTAGTGTAGAATAGTCAGTGAGTTGTTGGCAGTGGAGCAAAAGGTATATTTCCTTCACTGAGAGGATAGTAGATAAGTGGAATAGCCTACCATCAGAAGTGGTGTAGGGCAAGGTGCATCTTTCATAAGTATCCTGAATTTAACGGGATACTTGATCACCTTAACTTTAGCCCTATAAGAACCAGAACAGTGTGCATTGCATTACAAAGCAATCACCCCCCCACTGGTTACAGGTTTATGATCCTTACAGGGTTAGGATATGTTGAGAAATGGAAATATATTTGCTCTTAAACCCCTTGTATGCTAGATCCAGGTCCAAAGCATTATTTCACAATGCTATGGTGATGTTGTTAGCATCAAAGGGGTTAAATTATCTTGATTCTATATTTGCTTGTTTTTATTGAACTGATGTAGCCTGTGTGGGAAGATGTAACCCCAGATAAAATACAGTCACTGTGTAAATGTGGACTGGTATGGAAACACATCACATTGCAGGACCATGGACAGCTCCTCCATCTAGATAACCTCCCTGGTATCCATTTATAGCTAACAGGGATCCTGTAGCGATCACTTATTGCATTCTCAGATTGTTTTAACCATTTCAGTGCCAGAAGGGTATCCAGTGCATTACCCCTCTGGCTCCAAAAGGGTTAACAATGAGTTTGCAATGCAATAGACACCCTCTGCTCCATGATGTCTTCACACTCACACATGCTGATATAGGGTAACTTTAGGGCAAACTGTGCACCATAGGCAACAGATGAACATTTCCAAAACTGACACCGATTTAACCCTGTGAGTGCCAAAGACGTATTTAACACATTGCAGTGCAATGCATTGAATAATTCTCTGGCACTCAAAAGGTTGAATGAGTTGCCAACCACTCTAGTTCTAAAACTGTTAAAAGCACTTACAAACCCTTGATGCTGAGCTGTACATTGTGACACCCCAGCCTGTCCCAGCTGATAATCACTACATTGTATGCCAGCCCTGCTCTGTTCCACTATCATATTGATAATTGCTGACCCATGCATACACGGTGTGACACCCCAGCCTTGTTCCATTACCCACTGGCAGGAGGAAGACAGCAAAAGTGGGGTGGGAGGGGAATTGAAAGCTACAAGCCCTGTAGACCCTATGAAAATCTATCTGCCTCCCCCAGCCACTCTTGCGAAAATCAACACTCCCATGAAACCCTGTGTAATGATTTTACCAGGATGGATAGGACGGCTTCGCTGGTAGCACAAGTGACATTTTGAGTCACAGGGATGGGAGGCAGGGTGGTGAAAGGGAGAAGTATGCAAAGCAGTGACGTGGTTAAAGGGGGTATTTAAAGTGGCAAAAGTAGTTGTAAGGTGAGAAAGGGACTCGGAGAACTGGAGGTAAGCAGGGAAGAAAGACATGACAAATAGGAGGCAGTTGAGAAAGGAGACGATGCAAATAGGAGGGCAGTGAGAAATGGATGCAGTGAATGGGTGGAAGGGAGATAAAGTGACATGGAGAAAGGAAGGGAGATGAGAAAAGGGATGTGACGAATGGGAGGGAGGTGAGAAAGGGACACAGCAAATGGGAGGGAGATGATAAAGGAACTCGGTAAATAAGAGGGAGGTGAAAAAAAAAAAAAAGATATGGTGAATGGGGGGGAGGTGAGAAAGAGATATGGCAAAAGGGAGAGAATCGATAAAGGGAAGAGGTGAAAGGGAGGGGTTAGAAAGCGGAGAGCCATGTAGGGTCCTGGGAAACTCTGTGCTCTCCTGGCCAAATAATTGCACAAAGTTTATGGTGGAGTTGATTTTTACAGGAGTGCGCAGGGAGGCAAAGCCACTCCTGTCCAAATCAATGCAGAGAGTTTCATACAGGAGTTGCAATTCCTAGGGCCCTTTATTGCTTGCTGCTGTCAGTTCCCCTCCCACCATCCCTTTCTCTGCATTCATTTGTCACCTTCCACTTTGACACATCCCTTTCTCACCTCCCTCCAACTGGCCGCGTCCCTTTCTTATAACCTCCCATTCACTGCTTCCCTTTATCACCTCCCTCTAATTCCCCTCATCCCTGTCTAACCTTCTTCCCATTTGCTGCTTCCTTTCTCACCTCCCTCCTGTTCATAGCATTCCTTTCTAACCTCCCTCCCATTCATAGCATTCCTTTATAATCTCCCTCCCATTCATAGCATTCCTTTCTAACCTCCCTCCAATTCATAGCATTCCTTTATAATCTCCCTCCCATTCATAGCATTCCTTTCTAACCTCCCTCCCATTCATAGCATTCCTTTATAATCTCCCTCCCATTATCCACATTCCTTTCTAACCTCCCTCCAATTCATAGCATTCCTTTATAATCTCCCTCCCATTCATAGAATTCCTTTATAACCTTCCTCCCATTCTAACCTCCTTCCCATTGGTCATGCCCTTTTCTCCTCAACTCCCTTTCACCTAACTATCCCACTCATTTGCCACTTTGCCTCACACTCCCTGTCTTTTTCCAGTTTGTCACTTTACATATCCCTCACTCCCTTTCTCCTCTTTGCATCCCTCTCCCTCACTTTCCCCACTTCACATCACCCTCCCTTTGCTTTCCCTTTTCTTTCACTGCACAACCTCCTCCCTCCCACCCCTTTTTCTGTCAATGTCACATGTGCTACCAGTGAAGACATACGATAGGATATGATGGACAATAAAACTTGTATATAATAGGAAAGGACAATGAATGGAGTGTAGTGTGTGTGTTTTGGTTTATGCACAGGTGTCCCCATGCCACTCTTGCTAGTATAAAATATAACTCGATCATACTCAATATTATATCTGTTAAAAATGAATTACTCTCTAGGGCAAACCATCTGCACCATGGAGGGCAAATAACGTTCCAAATTACTCTGATTTACATTTCGTTTTTATTCCTTCAATGCAAGAGGGGTATCCAATGCATTGAGAAGCAATGCACTTGATAGACCTTTAAAGCATTCAAGAGGTTAAAAGCACAGTTTAAATCAATGGGATTTGTAGTTGTCAACAAAAGAAATAAACACCTCAGTTGTTCCAATTATCCCATACACTGGACCAATGTAAATCATCAAATCAGAGGTACAAGGACTAATTTGTAGTTGTCACCTATGGTGTAATTTTTAAATGACAAGACTATTACCATATCATCTCCTGCAGTTGCATGAGGATTTAACAGATGTTAGTCAGCATGAATCTTTCCATGGTTTACCAGTAGCCATTAAAGGGACTGTAATGTCCCATAAAAACATTTTACAGAGCCTTAGAAAATAAGGACAATGGTGCAAACCCTATCTCTCAAACCGCTATGGTTTGAGAGATATAGGCATTGAAATTTCACCCCTCCCTCCCCATCTCCTGATGTCAGTGTCTAGCTGACAGCAGGAGATGCCGGTCCGGGGACCAGCAGGTGGAGCTGCAGCAGAGCCGAGATTGCGTTATCTATAAAGAATTAATTCACTGGAAATGTCTACAAAGTGTGCTTACAAACCAGGCGCACTTTGTAGATCTTTCCAGTGAATGAATTCTTTATAGATAACGCGATCTCGGCTCTGCTGCAGAGACACCTTGAGTGGTACGACTCATTCTCCTGCTGTCAGCTTTACAGCTGACATCAGGAGAAGGGGAGGGAGGGGGTAACTTTGAATCCCTATATCTCTCAAACCATAGCGGTTTGAGAGATAGGGGTTGCACCATTCTGCTTATTTTCTAAGGCTCTATAAAACTATTAAAAGTTTTTATGGGACATTAATGTCCCTTTAAACAATCTACTTTTTGATTGTGGTCTATCTATTGGGCATCCCCAAGATACATCTTTATTACCAGTTATCTCTTTAAAGGGATAGTAATACTTTGTTTTATCTTTATTTTATTTTGTAGGCATTAAAAAAAACATGAAGAACGATATAAGTCTTATCTCTGAAACCTTTATGGTTTGAGAGATATTCACAAGCAAAGTGTCCCTTCCTGCCCCTTTTACCTAGTGTAAGCCATCTCTTCTCAGATGTGGAATGCAGTCCATAGACCAGGCAGATAACAGCAGGGGACAATCTTCTTCCTATGAGAACAATGAAAGCCCTGCCCCCCATGACAAGTTTTTCAGGTTTTTCCCTTATCTTAATTGAAGATTGTCCCTCTCTGCAGTCTACCTGGGCATCTAACTTCTGCTTTGGCTGAGCAGTGTTACATCAGTAAAAGGGGTGGGAGGGGGATACTTTGTCATTGAATTACTCTTGATCTACAACTCTGACAGAATTGAAATAAAACTCTCCAAAGTACAAATACTATGATGATTAATTAGAGCTGCTCTATTATGAAACATTACTATCCCTTTAAATTGGTACAAACACTTTATATTGTATTGGGTGATTATGAGAGGGCTTACAAAATCATTGAAAGGTCTGTTAGCCATTCTTTATTCAAAATTATAGTTTATAAAATATATTGCTGTATTTGTCAGTTTATGCAGATTAGTCAGTACTGGCTGTCACAGTCTGGAGTCAGATACTAACATTCCACTCTTCCTCCCAACTGCCACTTCCTAGCAGAAAGTACTAGATAATCTGCATAAAACTGACAAATTACTAAAGCTAAATATCTCATAAAATATTGTTTTAATATAGAACGTCATTTTCGAAATCACCCAAGTCATTATAAATTGCTTGTTTCACTTTAAATACATGATGATTATGAACATTTTATTCTACAGGAATCAGTTCCGCCATTCAGTGTGTGTTTTTGATCAGCAGCCTGCATTTAAAGGGTCACTTTAACTATAGGGGGAAAATGCATGTTCCCATCAATTTAAATTTCCTGTTTAAATCAAATAGGAGCTTAGGGAATTTGTATTTGTCCTGTATGGTGCAGTTGGTATGTTCCATATGCATTGGCGACCCCCTCTACCATTTAACTGTCCCATTTAAATCAGTGATAATTTTTATCCCCCCCAAACGACGCAGCTGGTTAGCTCCAGAACGAAGCCTCTTTAGCTTCTAGGATGAGATCTTTTGGCTCTAATTTAGCACATACTAGGGACACCAATTTACCCATTTATAAACTGTGAATTCTAAATAATGTTTTGTTAATGTGGCTGAGATCATCTGCACCTAGATAAACATCCTAATTAGGCCATTGCCTTTAAAGGGATAGTAATACTTCGTTTTAACTTTATGTTATTTTGTAGGCATTAAAAAAACATGAAGAATGATATAAGTCTTATCTCTCAAACCTTTATGGTTTATGAGATATTCATAAGCAAAGTTTCCCCCTCCTGCCCCTTTTACCCACTGTAAACAATCTTTTCTCAGATGTGGAATGCAGTCCATAGACCAGACAGATAACAGAAAGGGACAATCTTCTTTATATGAAAACAATGAAAGCCCTGCCCCCCTTGACAAGTTTTTCAGGTTTTTCCCTTATCTTAATTGAAGATTGTCCCTCTCTGCAGTCTACCTGGGCACCTCCCTTCTGCTCAAGCTGAGCAGTGTTACATCAGTAAAAGGGGCGGGAGGGGGACACTTTGTCATTGAATTACTCTGGAACTACAACTCTGACAGAATTGAAATAACACTCTCCAAAGTCCAAATACTATGATGATTAATTAGAGCTGTTTTTATTATGAAACATTACTATCCCTTTAAGATCTGCAGCCAGTACATTTGTTTCTCCTCCACTAGAAGAAAAGCAGAAGTCATTAAACTCATTAAGACGTGGCAAAGAATGGATTAACGATTATAATGCAGGTCTTGCAGGTGAGATTGTGGTTTGTACTGTAGCAGACTATTGATAAACTCATTTCACTGCCAGATTAGCTTCTATAGCATTATTCTACCCCACAAATATGTATTTTGAATTAGTTAACCTTTTGAGTTCCAGAGCTAAAATCCTTTTTACCAGGGGTTTGCAATGTGTCTGCCTACAGCTGTTGTGAAATTACAACTCCCATCATTCCCTGCCAGCCATAGTCTGGCAACACCTGGATGGCCTCACATTGTCCACTGCCTCTATATTAAGCTGACCAGATCTCATCTTTAGCCGGGGACACATAGGAAACAGGCATATTTCAGTACTTCACCAAAATCAAAGCAGTCCTGCAGTATGCATTTTTCCTATACGTCCCCAGTTAAAGGTGAGGTCTGGTCAGCCTACTCTATATACACACCTGGCACTCTCCAGCTGCACCATGTGGGGACAAAATAGGGTCTCAATGATTTAAATGGTACTTTTAACCCACTGAATTGTCACAAGCGCATTGCTTTATAATGCACTGATTACCCCATATTGCATTCAAGGGTTAAAAGACCCATTTAAATCAATCAGAATTTTGGGAATTTTTATTTCAGTGTAGTTACTTTGTCCAATGACTGGTCCAGTTCTTTTTATAAATCAACCCGAAAAGGTTAACCCTTTATGTGCCAGAGAGGTGCTCAATGCATTGCAAAGCAGAAGTTCTCAGCCCTCCCAGCAGGGTTGCCTAACAGGCCATGTCCGTAGGAATTCCCTGCTTGTAACAGGTGCGTTAATTAAATGACTGAGCCTTAACTCACCTGGCCTGTTAGGTGCCCCCTAAAGGAGAGTGTTGGGAACCTTTGGGTTAAAGTAGGGTGACCAGACCTCACCTTTAACCGGGGACGCATGGGAAAAATGCATACTGCAGGACTGCTTTGATTTCAGTGAAGTAGTGAAATATACCTATTTCCCATGTGTCCCCTCTTAAAGGTGAGATCTGGTCAGCCTAGGTTAAAGGTACACTGCAACTCCTTGATACATTGAAGAAACAGCAATGTTATGATTAAAACAACCTGTTTTAGTATTCAGATATATAATGTGACCAGACCTCCCCGTAATGCAAGCCACTTATGAAAAATGCACTGCAGGTGTGCACTGGTTGCTATGTAGTGTTGCAGAGTGAAGTTTTCATAAGTATACTTCTTTAAAATGGAAATCTAGTCCCCAAAGGCCAGGGGCACTTAAACCTGTCTTCAGGTCCCATCCCATTTGTACATGGTTTTCTCGATCAACTCAGTTACACAAGTGAATGACGTTAACTCACTCAGACAGAGCCTTCAGAATGATTGAACCACTTATTGACTCACCTGTGTTCATGTGAGGAGATCCTGAAGCCTGGACAGTTCAGTGAGCCTGCAGGACAGGTTTCAGCTCCCCTGTCCTTAGGAATATATAGTAAAAACATTCAAGCCTTAATAAAGGCATTTTTGAAAAGCATGGCATGGGTGCACACATATGTCCTAGGGGGGGTCCCAATAGTGGAAGTGTCTATTATCTCTGAACATGAACACAGCTGGATCAATCAGTGGTTCGTTCATTCAGAAGGATCAGCCTATGTTCACAATGCATTGGGCACCCTTTTGGCACTCAAAGGGTTAAAGTACTCTTATGCCTCCTAATAAGCACCCACTTACCCTTAATCTGGCCAGAAAATCCTAATGGCCATTCTGAGTCAGTTATTTAGGAACAGGTTCCTCAAAATGAATCTTGAATTAGTAGCGGACATTTTTTTTTTTTTTTATGGCTCCTGGACAATAAACACATCCCACTGAAATCTGCTTAGGGAGGAGTTTGGTGGGAGGAGTTTGGTGGGCGGGGTTTGGTGTTCTTTTGTGCTGCCACAGTGAATCATGTCCCACTCAGCAGACATGATATTCAGCAGGACTTAAAGAGTAATTCTGGGGGATGAATCTATACAGAACAGATTAAGGTAAATGGGCTATTAAGATTAGGGGTTTTTAATGTTCCTTTAACCCTTTGAGTGCCAGAGGTTTAGCCAATGCATTGTTTACCCCTCCGGCATGTAAACATGTTAAAGACATTCACCTGTGTTCAGCTGAGGAGATCCTGAAAGCCTTCACTTCTGGGAAGCTGGAGGACAGGTTTGAGCAGGCTATATCTTCCTGATCAGGAAGTGAGGAGAGCAAAGGAAAACTGCTTACTACAGTTTGCTGTTAAATACACATGCAATAGGTACAGTGGGGGATTTTAGGACTCTATTCTATTCCTCAATCTAAAGCAATGTGTCCAGAGCAACATTTTAATACGGGATGCTTGTTAAGTTTTCTTTCTGCAGGACTGCATAGGAATCAGTACAGTGTGTGTATTTCATTAGCATCCTACAATAAAGTTGCACATTAATCTAAAGACGTATAAGTCTAGATGAAACCAGCTGCACCATAGGTTAGGCTGACCCAACCTCAGCTTTAACAGGCTTCCTGCATGTCAGTGCAACCCTGAAATGTGTATTTCGTATGTGTTCCTAGTTAAAGGGGATGTATCACCTTACTAAAAGTTTGCCTTAATCTCTTTCTTTTAGCTACTCTAACAATGCTGTGTTTTTTTACCGCTATAGAAATGCAGTTTACAGCTTAGTTTTGCCCCGTCTTCTCCTCATTCTGATTGGCACCACACGTGCCAACGAGAATACAGGCGAGATCCTCCTCCCTGCTGGTCTGTCTGTAAGCTGGAGCACTCTCATTGGCAGAGATCAATATCTAGCCAATGAAAGTGCTGCAGTTTACAGACAGATTAGCGTGGAGGAGGATCTCTCCTGTATTCTCGTTGGCACGCATGGTGCCGATCAGAATGAGGAGAAGACGGGGAAAAACTAAGCTGTCAAACTGCATTTCTATAGAGTTAAAAACAAAACAAAACACAGCATTGTTAGAGTAGCTAAAAGAAAGAGATTAAGGCAAACTTTTAGTAAGGTGATACAACCCCTTTAAGGTTATCTTATTCCCTTTGAATAAAATAGCAGTTTTAACCCAGTGAATATCAGGAGGATATTTAAAGCAATTTTTCTGTATGAATTGGAAAACTGTCTTGCATTTAGTGGGTTAAAAGTTCAAATTACCGTAAAATCTCAGGTATAAAAAAACTTGCGTATAATACATATGTGTATTATACCCAGGATTTAAAGGAAACTAAGTACATGTGTATACTACTCACCCCATTTCTGTCTCTTCTACCCAAAAAAAAAAAATCAAAATGCTGGTCGCTGAAGGCCTAAGGCATTTTCCAATGGGCAGAGGATCTCAAAGGAGAAAGCTGCAGAGGAGGACATGGGTGGCAAAGACAAGCATGCCATTGCTAGACAGAGCCCCCTGCTGCCTCCTCAGGAGCACATGGGCATGTCGGCTGGTAGTGGGAGACTCCCATTGCGTCTCAGAAGTGATATAGTTATATTGCTTGTAAATGGGCTGAGAAAACATAACAGCCTTTATGTAACACTTTGGCAGTGGACACTAATCCCAATGCATTAACTACCTTAGGACTTGTGTTTCATTGCAAACTGCACAAACAAAATGTATCAAATGGTGTCTGAATAGAACAGGCTACAAATGTAATAAAACAAGTTTATGTCTTATATTATATTTTATACATCTAACAAAAAATTACTTTATAAATGCTACCTTTAAGTACATGAGAGTTAAAGGTATAATGACCAATTTAGTGTGTAGGTGTTAGTGTTTCTTTAAGAAGTAGCAGGGAACTGCAGTGTTTTACGCTCTTGACTGCAAAGCCTTTTATGCAGCATTGACAAAGTCATAAGTATCCTTGATGTTTAGCTCAGGGCTGATTTCCGCTGCATGGTGCAGAGACTGGCATCCTGCTGCAAACACAGGCTCATGAACTAAGAAGAACAGGAGCAATTCTGGGGCAAGTCAACAGTATCATATGGGACAAAAAAAACCCACAAATTTTAACTGGCCTTTTTACCCTTTGAGTGCCAGAGGGGTATGCAATGCACTGCGTACCCCTCTGGCACTCCAAGGGTTAATCCATTGAAAACTATAGAGGTTTCAATGCCTTATGTCTCTTCTAGCGTTTGAAGGATTACAAGTCCCATTTCAATCATTTGGAATTTGGGGACATTTTATTTGTTCTCTGTGGTTAAGGTGACAAGATATCCTTTTAAATGCAGGAAACGTATCAATACACAGATCGAGGGTACACTGATTCCTGTGCAGTCTGCAGAGTGAAATGTTCAGAAGAGTCCTGTATTTAATGAGATGTGGTTCATATTTATGGCACAGCTGGTTTGCTCCAAAATTGCTTTTCTTTACGTCCTAGCATAAGGATCTAAGGGTCTTATGTTCAAAAGCAAAACTGGGGTCATTCTGGGGTAAACCAACTACACCACAGAGGACAGATGAACATGTTCAAAACTCCCAGTGCTATATATAACTAGCAATATTGGCACAACTTGCCGTGCTGTTAATAAAACAAATACGAAAGGGGGGGAGTCTCATGCAGTTGTATGTAGGACTAAATAAATACAGAATGTTTTATAAAGGAAGTGTGTTATGAAGACAGACACTGCAGAAGACATCCTAAACAGGAATAGCCATTATGTGTGTTATCCACTGCACTGCAAACCAATGCATGGATTTGTGTCTGGCACTAACAGGGTTAAAAAATTTAAAGTGGATTTACGTGTAGGACTAGTTTCCCTTAACATCCAGATGAATCCAGAAAGAAGGCAATGTTTTTAACGACTGGATTGTTGAATTTTCAGTGCTTAAGGGTGCAACGCATTGCAAAGCATCAGTGATAGTGTGAGCGTGTATGAGCATATGAGAGTATGTGTGTGTTTTGCATCTAGTGTGTGTATTGCGTAAGGCGTGTTGTGTGTAGCATTTTAACATATTGTATAGCATCTTGTGCATAGTTTTGTGTATAACGTCTAACATATTGCATATAACGGCTTGTGTACTGCGTTTTGCGTATATATAGCGTGTATTGTGTTTGTCCGTGTGTATATTGTGTAATGCGTGTTTTGCGTGTGTATGCTTGTGTTTGTTGTAGCCCCTGCATCTCCTTTGCAGACTTTGACAGGAGTGGCCAGGGGGACTATGCCCCCTGGCCACTGCTGTAAAAATCACACCCTCATGGTTGGACCAATGGGAGCACCAGTATAGAGGAAATTTGAATATCTCCTCCTTACTGCCACCCCTGGGTGTGTACGCAAGGGCAGCAGAATTTTGGTCACATGATCTCGTCTTCTTTTATTAGTATATGATATGGCAGATTAAGACTGGTTCCTGCGCAGCTCAGAGGAGTGACATCTTCTTAGAATAGAGCTATGGTCATATTTGTGTACATGTGTGTGTAAGTAATTGTATGGGAATTTTGTGTTCTGGGAACTCCTGTGGTGCTGCTGGGGATTTAAAAAAAAAAAAAAAAAAAAAAGATGTGATCTGTATAAAAAAGGGAGTGGCTTACTCATGTGTGGGGTGGGGCTTAGTAGGAGTGTCACAAAGTGGGAGGAACTGGGTAGGGAAGAAGGAGAAGTAGGCTGGAAGTGGGAGGAATAGACTGGGAAGGAGGAGAAGTGGGCAGAGTTTCATCAGAAATTCCCCACCATTGGAGAATCAGCCTCTGTCCCCGGAGTCCCGATAATTCAGTGCAAAAACTGGAGTCTCCGGGACAAATCTGAGAACTTCCAGCTATTGTTGTATGGGACTTGCAGAGTGAAACTGATACCTTTTTTTGGCCAAGTGGCTCTAGTATTTCAGCTTTCAAGACAACTTAGGTCTCTTCTTTAGGCTTAATAAGAATGAAGGCTGAATACACAATACATTATAGGTTAAACACTCATGCAGTTTGCCTGGCAGTGGATATTATCAGTGTTATCTATAATTAATTCCCTAGACTCTAGCAGAGTCTCTTTTGAAGTTGGTTAAATGACAGAAACAAGATTTATTATCTTTTTGATGCTCCTGTGAATGTTAGTCTTTAATCGGTCTATAGAATGGATGGGTTAACCTTCAGAGAGCCAGAGGTGTGCGCAACCCATCGCTTGCAAGAGTTGCACAGCCACTTGGCATCCAAAGGGCCCAAAATATGTTTGTGTAGGATAACGTGACATCCATTCCTTGTCATGGTTCAGGCCACAGTGCAGAATGTTAAAGGGTTAGTAATGCCCATATTTAAGTTGAATCAGTATTGTAGATGTTAAAAAATAAAGAAATAGCAATATTTAAAAAGAAATACTTAATTGGAACTGTCTGCATACAAAGTGTGCCTGGTTTGCAAGCACACTTTGTAGACCGTTCCAATGAAGTATTTCTTTTTAAATATCGCTATTTCGGCTCTGCTGAAGAGCCGACTCGAGTCGGCCGACACAGATCTCCTGCTGTCAGCTTTACAGCTGACATGAGGGAGGGGAAAACTTTAGCGGTGAATATCTTTCAAACCGTAAAGGTTTGAGAGATGGGACTCTCTCCAGATGCTTTATTATTTTTTTTTTAACATCTACAATACTGATTCAACTCAAATATGGGCATTACTAACCGTTTAAACTTGGTTTTCAGTGTTTATTCCCAGATCTTCTGTCTCAGTGTGTCCTAACATTTCCCTTCAGTCACTTTAATGCTGTGATCAGTTGGGCAAAACTGTTGACACAGTGGGGTGTTTGTTTTGTTGTTCACACTGGGCCTATGAGAATTCATCTGTTTTCTTAGGGTTTGTTCTGTCTTCTCTACATATATAGTCCTGATTGGGGGACATTTCACAAACATGATGATCATAGCTGGGCACTCTACAGATTTGCCTCGGAGACTTAGTTTTTTGCTGCTAATTACCAGGTCTCCGGGACAGAGGCTGGTTCTCCGGATGTGGGGAGTTTTTAACCCCTTCGTGTCCTGTGACGTACCCGGACCGTCACGCTGGTCTGGCACTTAAGGACCAGTGATGGTCCTGGTACGTCACGTACTTTTACTCACTGCGCTCCTGTAGGAGCGCGGTGAGTAATACCGGGGACTGAAGTTGATTGCTTCAAGACAGGAGCGATCTCTTTCAGTCCTTCGTTCGATGTGCCGCCCCATGTGATCAGTCATGTGGGACGGCACGTCGAACTTGCCTATCTGGTCCTTAAAGGACCAGACACCCCTGGACCGCTGGTCCTTAAGGGGTTAAGTAAACTCTGCCCACTTCCGCATCTTCTGACTGTTCCTCCCACTCCCTGCCCACTTCTCCTTCCCCAGCCTATTCCTCCTGCTTTGGTCATGCATATTAACCCTTTGAGTGCCAGAGGGGTACGCAACGCATTGCAAAGAAATGCGTTGCTTACTCAACTAGCACTCAAAGGGTTACGCACTGCCCCCAGTCACAACTAAGCAATGCCCCTTTTTGACGCTAATCGTGTCATTTTTTTCCCCCCTGCTGCACCACAGGACTCCCTGCCGTGGAGTTCAAAAGTTCCTCAGTCACTCAGTTAGGCAAAAAAGGTATCACTTTTACTCTGCCAATCTCCTGCTTTTTTTTTGGCTAACGCAGTACTACTGTTTACCCATAAGTAATGTTAGTGTGTGTGTGTGAGTGTATGTTTGTATGCGTGGGTGTGTGTAACTCTGGGGCAGAGCAACTACACCATGGAGGGAAAGATTAATCCATTGAATGCTTGAGCAGTATCCAAGGCTTTGCAATATATATTTCCTGTGATAAAGTTGGTATGCTCCAGAATGAGTCCAGTTCCTCTTAATACAGTGGAGGGTAACCTTTGACTCTTTAGCTGTTGAGGACTACAATACCCATGATTCCTCAACACCTGTAGAGCCAAAGGTTGACCACAGTCTATCCCAAAGCTAGGCAATCTGTGGCTCACACCACTGCTGTCTCACAGTCTATCCCAAAGCTATGCAATCTGTGGCTTGCTAACTGTTCTACATTTGGCTGGTCAGAGATGATGGGAGTTGTAGTCCCCAACAATTGGAGAGGCAGGGGTTTGCTAGCCCTGGACTGTCTGAGCTGCTGAACACTGAGCCCGACATGCTGATTGGTGCAGCGGAAGACTCCCTGTGTAATCCTGTTGTTCACTCAGTACTGTATTCCCTTGGCTCTTGCCTTATCTTGTAGTAGCACATTGGCGTTTAAGATCTCTCATCAGCTGGGGCAGTGTGCACACACAGCAGCAATGCAGTCCATCCTCACAGCTCCCACTGAGGGGCTGGACTGCAGCTCTATTAATCTGAGGGGATGCCAAGCATCACTGTTTTAGTTCAGAGGGTCAACCCGTTTGTTACCAGTGAATAGTCAAGCATAATTCATTATTTACAGATCAGTGGCACTGAAAACCCTTTCAGTGCTAAAGGCATGAGCAAAGCATTGCAGAGTTGTGCAAAATATTGTTTCACATCTCTCTGATCTTTTAAGGGTTAACCCTTTGAGTGCAAGATGGGGTGTACAACACCACTCTGACATTCAAAATTTGCTTCGAAAGAACGATGAGAAAGGGTGCAGATAGGGGTGATTGGTATACGATATGTCATTTCCATAACGAGTAGTTTTACTTACTGTCTGTCTTCTGCCTGTATGGAATATTCATTTTCCCTTCACCTCTGAGTGCCAGATGGAGTGTGCAATGCAATGCCCACAGCCCTGGCACACACAGGCTTAAATACCACATAATGCATGAAATAATGAACAGACAGGAAGGGGATATACATGTGTGTGTGTGTGTGTGTGTGTGTGTGTGTGTGTATAATTAGACTTAGTGATGTCCTGTGCATTACAGATGCTGTGCAGTGCTAGTAAAGAGTGAATGACCTTGATTGCTCACCTCCTCTCTCACATCCACATCTGGGGGCGTAGTGGTGTCTTCACCTGGGGTATCTTCTGGGGTCTCAGCCACTGCTTCATGTTCCACCTCAGCAGACATCCTGTGCCATCCTAGTCCTGCCAGTCACCCTCTGCTCCTCTGGTTTTTTGTGTGTATAAGTCCTCTCCTCCAGGTGAAAGGATCCGGCATCACTTGGTACATCCAGCTCTCAGTCAATGCTGCAGATTGCACTCCATCCCTAACACAGACCCCCAGTCCCACAGCTGGATCTCCCCATCCTTCTGCAGCCCATATGCAGAGAGAGAAGGGAGAAAAAAAACACACAGCCAACCCCCCTCTAATCACAAGCCCCCCTCCATGAGAGCACTGAAGGGTCACCTTATCTGCACAACCAGAAATGGCACATGGGTAAAGTACTGTAGCTGACAGCCTGCTGCTTGCTGCAGGGATGAAGGTAACTTAAAAAAAAAAAAACACAATGGGGGGGGGGGGTGAGCTTAAAAGGATCTCACAAGGCTGGAGATGTGAGAGTGTAAACACAAGCTTGCTTTTTTCCCTTCTGATATCTCAGTTGTCTTCACCCCCCCCTTTCTCTCCTCCTCAGCATTAAATCAGAGCTGGACAAATTTTCCATCTCTTTCTTACACACTCAGCATTTACATCCACTGGCTTCCCTAACCCCTTGCATGCCAGAGAGGTTGAGCAATGCAAAATGTTGTCCACCCCCTCTGACGCACAAGGAGTTAAGCAGTTCGTGTTTACCTTCTGGAAAGCAACATGCGGCACTGCTGTGGCAGAGAGTGACCTCATGATGTTACTCCCTCTCCCAAAGCAATCTGCTGTTGCTCTGGGAGCTTTCATAGACTGCTGCATGCTGGATTCTATTACCTGTTCTAAGGTTTGAATGGCTTTTTTATTTTTCACCCCCCCCATATAATTTGGTAGTATTTTCTTTTAGATGAAATCCAGTGCATAATTTTTTTACAGTTTCACACCTCCCAACATTTCAAATTTCCAAAGAGGGACACTTGTGTTTTAGGGGTATTTTTTGGAGGTGTAGCTGGTGGATAGAGCATTAATGAGAATGTTTAGGCTATTTCATGACCTGTTGACACCTCCTTATGTAACCTATTAAATGACTTACAACAAGACCATAGTATTTTATTTACACATAAACACCTATACTGATGTTTAAACAAACATTAAAGCGGAACTTTCACCCATTATCAAGTCCCCCGCAATCATTAGGCATATCGCGAGTAGCTTCCTAACTGTGATATTTTCGTGCAGAAGTACCACAATCTGAAGTAATCCTCCTTGTTATCAGACCGGCGGCCAGGCATGCACACAGACATCTTGTCTTAGAGACGTCTGTGTACCTGCTCTGTCCATCCCGGTCTCCTCTAGGAGGTGCTGTACTGTGCCTTAAGGCACCGGGAGGGACTGATGGTGCAGGAGCACAGATGGCTCTACAGGAAGAAGCCAGGCTGTCAGTCTAAGAAAAAAGGATTTCTTCAGATTGTGGTACTTGCGCCACATAATATCACTGTTAGGAAGCTAATTGCAATATGCGTAATGATTGCGGGGGAACTTGATATAGGGTGAAAGTTCAGCTTTAATGTGAGTTTTATTGCTGTGGAGCAATGTGATACACTTATATACACACACCACACGGTCTGATCTCCTAAACACAGGGACACTTGGGAGGTATGCAGGTAATCGAATTCACATACATGGGAACTTTCTAAATGAGCTGCCTCCGAGATCTTTGAAATATATTAACCATAAGACCTCCCCAGAACGTAGATTAACAGGGGAGGGCTGGCAACTTGTGGCCCGGGGGGCAAATACAATCAAGTGTCCCATTTCTACTATAGCTCAAGCCCACTGTCCCAGCCCACCTCCTTTTTGTTAATTTTATATTGATATTATTCTTATGCCATATGCTGTACTCTATACGCCAAACACTACACTCTGAATGCTATATGCTAAACGCCAAATGCTATACGCTATGCTCCGTACTCCTAATGCAAAAATCCAAAAGCCAAATGCTATTCGCAATTTGCCAAGCGCTATAAGCCAAACTCTATACGCAACTCGACAAACGCTATATGCAATTCGTCAAACACTATACAGCAAACACTATATGCCAAAAGCTATACGCAGTCCACTAAACGCTATATGCACAACACCAAACACAATTCATATAATGTTATATCCCATACGCAATATGCCACATGCAATTTGCCAACAGCTATATGCAATTAATCAGATGGTATATGCCAAAAGCAATACACAGTTTTTCAAAAGCTATACGCTATTTGCCAAATGCAATACACCACGCACAATTCGCCAAATGCAATACGCCAAACGTTAGACGCAATTTGACACTATTACGCCAAACGCTACACACAATTCACCAAGTGCTATACACCAAATGCAATGTGCCAAGCTCTATACGCCAAACGCCATTCACCAAACCTTATATGCAAAATGCAATACGCCAAATGCAATTCATCAAACTGTACATGCCAAATGCATAAGAAGTGCATATATTAGTTATAATACATACACCATATAAAACAGGCGCAAAAAAAAATAATTTTTACATTACATCTGATGCTCAAAGGGTCAATAGGCTATACAATTCCCAACAAATGATATGTTAAAGTGGACCTGTCTTCACCAAGAAAGTTTTTGGTTTGTTTTACAGATAATTTAAATGTTATATGTTGTACTAACCATTTTACTGTGAAATAATTATGTTTTTTAAACAAAATTAAAGGAGACCTGTTAGTTGGATAGTGCCCTGTCTGCAGAACTGGTCGCCTGGGAGCAGGCCTGCTAATGAAGCCGTAGCTGCACTGTAAGCCAAGGTGGGCCAGCAGGAGATTGGAATGGGGGTCTGGATAAAGATCACCAGGGCACCTTGCTAGTTCCACAAGAGTGATTGCACTTCCAGACTCTGAAGTCTCACAGTTCATCTTAGTTGGGTAGCATGGGTAGTCCCATTGACCCAAGCTTCCAAGACTGACACAAAGAATCAGTAGAGGCTGGTTGTGTTCCAGCCTAATGCCAGCTGGTTCAGTCTCATTGACCTATGTAGTGCAGTCTCCATAGACCCTCTGAATCAAGCTTTAACGTTTTGAGTGCCTTGTTCCAATGGTAGAAAAAGAACCACCCTACACTGTCTACCAGCCCAACCTTGCTCAACTGGTAGCCATGGAACCACACTACACTGCCTACCAGCCCAACCTTGCTCAACTGGTAGCCATGGAACCACACTACACTGCCTACCAGCCCAACCTTGCCCCACTGGTAGCCACGGAACCATACTGCACTGCCAGCCCAGCTTTGTTCCAGTGGTAGCCCCAGAACCACACTACACTGTGTGCCGGACAGCCTTATTCCACTGGTAGAAACTGAAACACGTTACAGTGTCTAACAGCCCTTACTTGTTCCACTAGTAGCCACAGAACCACACCGCACTGTGTGCCAGCCCATCCTCATTCCACTGGTATCCACAGCACCACATTACACTGTCGCCAATCCTACCTTGTTCCAGTGGTAGCCATGAAACCACCCCAAACTGTCTGCCAGACAGCCTTGTTCCACTGGTAGCCACAGAACCACACAGTACAGTACAGTAGCCTAGTCTTGTGCCCATCCTTGTTCCACTGACAGTTAATCATAGAACTACACAAGCTGACTTGCTTCACTGTCCCACAGGTAGCCACAGAACCATAGCATCTCAGCCTTATGCCACCGTCCACTGGAGGTCTCAGAACCACCCCAGCCTTGTTCCACAACTCTGTGGGAAATTGAATGCTGTGGGGACAGGGGTGGGCATGAAAAACACATGTATAAGAAAAACGTAACAGAAAACGAAATCAAACTGTGTGAAATGTTTGTCATTCACATAAAAGCTGACCGTCACAGAACCACAGATACACTCATCGCCAGCACAGCCTTGTTCCCATGTTGCTTATATTGATATGCTTTACTGCATAATACCCTAGATTAATATACCACTTTGCATCAGAGATCCATTTGTAGTGATGTACTGAGCACAGTTCTGTTCCTGGTTTTTTTTCAAACAACAATCTTGCTGTACATTTCTGCTGTGGATGGATTATGTGGTACTGTGACCCACACAATAACTACTTATGCCACCATTGCAGATAAATCTAGTTGGGGCACAGCTGTGCAGGCTCCACTCTACTCTGTGATTAGCTATGGTTAGTAATAACATAATTAGCATATGGTACTACATTCTGAGAAATGACCATAGAATGCTAAAAGTGGCTAGTTAGATTGCTGACTTGACAGGGCCGGCCCAAGACATTGTGCTAGAGAAGTTCTTCTCTGGCTGTCAGACTTAAACTGGCAGCAATGATTTTGGATACCGAATCTAGTGCCTCATTACTCCAAATTAGCTAATTGAGTTTTTGTTTTGGTCGCAGTGATATGTACTTCTTGATCTGTGTTGCTTTTCCACAGCTGAGTTTGTTTCACAGGATCATCTCTGTGATGGGTCGTGGGTAGCGATCAAATGGATTTCCAGAGATTGTTGTAAGATTCTTGATCCGTGGGTTTGTGTTCTGATCCAGCTGTTCACAAAACCTGTTGTTGAGGTTTTCATATGTTCATCTAACAGCTCTATGCCTAGTTCCCTGTGTGGGTCTGCTGTTCTTGTGAAAAGTGGAGCTCCAGATGCAATCCTTAGGGCCTTGTTCTGTACTTTCAGTAGGGATGTGTTACGGTTGGCAAGCAAAACCAGGAGTCAGACGGTATACTTAATATAATCTTTATTATGAGAATAATGACAGCAATGCAATATAGAAATATACACAGTGGGTGATAGAAAAGGCGAGTACTGTATCAGGAATAGCAGTCTCCCAATATCACCACCACACTGTCTGAGACTAGGCCTCAGCCTGCTGGAGTCTCGGGTTAAAGTAACGCCGAAGAGAGATACTGACTCAGCCTGCAGTCAGTAGCTGGGAGTCTGCTAGAGCCCCAGGACAATACTAGGAAGGATGTCTGAATAACGGAAACAACAAAAGGAGCGAACAGACAGGGCCTTCTAGTAAGCACCAGATAGGATAGTCAGACGAGCCAAAGTCATACACGGAATGGGTAGTCAGCCAGAGCCACAGGTTTGCACCAGCCAGGATATCCACTGAAGCGATGGAATGCTGGATGTGCAGTGGACAGAGCCCCAGGTCAACACCAGAGTGGGTAGTCAGACAAGCCTAGGTAATACACGGAGCGGGTAGTCGGCTAGAGCCACAGGTTTGCACCATAAAGGATATCTGAGCCAACTCGGAACGCACAAGGAGAATAGCCAGACAGAGCCACAGGACAACACCATAATGGATGGACAGACAAGCCGGATCATACACAGAAATCAGGAATACTAGATAATGAACTGCTCAGAACAACAATGTATGGATGACTGAGTCAGGACTCAGTGTGCCCTTTAAACCCCTCCACAGGAAGTAGGTAGGAGGAGCAGCTATAGGTAGGAAGTAGGTAGGAGGAGACTACAGGAAACAAACACACATAAAACAGAGGCCTGCATCATGCTTGAAGCCTCTTGCCTGCAGATGACTCGTGGAAAGATGCCGAGCATTGCTGAAGCGGCGGCTCTGGAAACAAGGTACTGTGACAGGATGATCTGTATTGCTCCTTGCAACTACTCCATACCGGTGAGGCATATGTAAGTGTCGGTCTGATAATTGCCTTGATCACTCTAACTTTGATCTGGATAGGCATGGTCCTGGTCTTCAGTAGGGGATACAATGCTGCCAGTTTAGTTGTTGCTTTCTGTTGTGTCCTCTCAATGTGGTTTCTCCAGGTTAGCTTGCTATCTAGGGTTACCCCCGGATAAGAGCTGCTGGTCTCCCACTTGATGGTCTCTCCGTCTAGGTGGATTTGTGGATATTCTCTGATGTTTTTTCTGGTGAACAGCATAGCTGTAGTCTTGCTGGTGTTGTGCGGAATTTCTTCCAGTGTCACCGGGCCTGTTTTTTCTCAGCAATTGCTTGCTTGAGCCAGCTTAGTAAGTATATGGAGCATCGCTTTGGCACACTGTTTTTTAGAGCCTGTTTAACTGCAGTGGTGAAGATTATGACTCCTTCAATAATAGCTGCCTTTGTGTCGAGGGGGCCAGCAAGCTCAAAGTTGCTCAGTTGCTCTCTGTACAATCCCCAGTCTGCCCTTCTGAAGTCATATCTCAAGGTTTGCTGACAGGTTTCCATCTCATTTACAACAGTTTTGGCTACTGAGTTATGGTCCGAAGTCAGCTCAGCCAGAGTTTCCAGCTTGACAGATTGCTGAAGGTTCTTAAGCAGCAAGATGTCCAGTACATCAGGATTGTGTCCTGCTGTGGCTGGATAGTGGGTTGGGTCACTTTTCTATGAGTGTGCAAGCAAGGCACGTCCCTTGAGGTTGGGTGTCCTGGAGTTCCAACAATGATGCTTGGCATTAAGGTCTCCTCCAATAATGGTTGGAATAGTAGAGTCCAGCAAGGCATCTAGGTCTCCCAGGTGTAGCTTTGCCAGGTGTAGCTTTGCATTCTGTGCCTCCATCAGATGAAGGAGTTCATCTGTCTTCTTTTTGATGCCGTTTGCATTTCACATCAAGATGACACAGGGATGTTTAGATGTCACTGCCATCTTGGTTGGTTTGGGGCCCTGGAGCAGAGTTGGGATAATCCTAGCTAAAGCTGTCACTACAGGGTGGATATCCAGTTCAGCTACTACGCTTGCAATCTTAATTATGATCTCCTGAAAGCAGAGAGTGCTTGCAGGTCCATTTGAGAGCTGCTTGTTTGTTCCTGTAGAGGGTGTAAGAGTGGCTGCTTTAGAACCTCTGCATATGTCAATCGTTCTGTGCCTCTCATCTCATGTATCCTTCCTGTATCTTGCTTCCTGATTGGGTTGTCGCTGTTGCTACTTCACGCACTCATGGCCTGTGGTGACTCCTGGTTTCTGGCTGTAGGTGTCTTTGTTGGTGATTTTTTGACTGGGTGCTTTGACTTCTTTTGCTAGGCGTCTCTCTTCGCTTTCACTAGATATGGGCATCCACGGTAGCTGACAGGGTGTGGACCTTTACAGTTTGCACAGGTCACTGGCTCTTTACTTTTGTCACGGGGGCATTCTTTAGCACTGTGGTTCTCCGCACAGCATACACAGCGTGGCTTTTGGTGACAGAGGATGTGTGTCCAAGACGTTGACAATTGTAGCACATGGTTGGTCCTCTTTTGACCCTTGGTGCCTCTGTTGTGACCACACAGCTACATAATCTAGTGACCATTGAGAGATCGGTTGGTCGCCCATCTGGGGGTGTTGCCAGTGTGGCAAAGAATAGTGGAAATTTTTTGGTTTTGTCCACTGGAGACGCTAGCTGCACAACGCTCTTCACAGGCAACCCATACTCTACCAGTTCTTGTGATACTTCAGTCACAGAAGCATTGACCGGCAATCCCCATATGACAAACCGATGGGGCCTTAATCTTGTCAAAGGGAATGTATAGTATTCCATGTTCTGCTTTGTAAAGGAGTCTGTCATACTCCGGTAGTCCTCCACCGTTGAAAGTATGATCTTTGCATGGTCGCGGTTTGATAAGAGAGGCTGACATGCAAAGGTCGGTAAGAGTGTCCACGAGGTCTTTGTGTGTCTTGAGATTTTTTACAATTACTGGCAGGATTTGGGTCTGCCTTTTTGGTTGCTCAATCTGTTCGCTGTCACAGCTTGTTCCAGGGCATGCATCTAAATCTTGTAGTGGTGCATAGCTATTTTTTGTTGCGACGCCTTTCGCTCCCACGTTTTTTGCTACTTTCATCTTTGTTGGGGAAGATGGTGGCGTAGAGCTGCTGGAGTTCTTTCACCCACGCTTCCTTTGGACAAGGGAGAAATCCATCTCCTCGGTGGTATCTTCCAGCACAGAGTTCAGCATTTCTGCCATCCTGAAAATATAAACTTAAAGAGTGAAAATTGCCCTAAGAAGAGCACTTGTGTACAAAGGCTCTTTTTGAGACTGAAAAGTCAGTGGGGAAAAGGCTCAATGAGCACAGATTCCAGCTGCCCTTCAGTCTAATTGTTCAGTTTGCTCTAGATGCTCATTTTCAACACCTCAATTTGATTTGCAATTGCTCTTAAAAGAGCATTTGTGAATAAAGCTCTAGGGGGGTTGACCAACGTCCTCCATCTTGATTCAAAGAGATGTTCAGCAGCAATCTGTAGAAAATGCTGCCGAAGTCCTCATCTGTCCGTGCCAGGATCGTTCTGCGTCGCTGCGTGGAATCCTGTTCGAATCTCTGTTGATGCCGAATGAAGAATCAGAATTGAAAGCTGATCATTGCATCTATCAGAATTGCATCAGAATAATTCAACTGCATCGCTAGAATCTATCGTGTAATGTATGTTATCCATGCCAGAATCAAGACATTGTGCTGCCTGGATCCAAGGATGAAATACTGCTCCCTCCACACCCACCAAAACCACGACCGCTAACAACACACCCACATCCATTATGTTTTATCATAATAGGAAGGGGCAGACACATATCGGCAGTTGGACTGACAGAGAGAAGGAAATATGATACAAAGTGGCAGCCAGCAAACACGGAAATCACTGAAAGGCACAAACAGCACCAGCTATGGACTAATACCACATGAGTCTCACCCTGTGTGGTAAGGGAACTCATTACTGATTTCTCAGTGGGATTATGGAAATATATTTTTCTGCAGTGGGAAGTGCTGCTATGAATAGATGTTTGTCTCTGAACCATCTGTGTACAGGATGATGGATAGCTGCACTTTCAGGGAGGTTCTATAACAGCTGGGCTTATCACTGCACTTCTCTTTGTGACCCATGTGTTTCATAGCGCCACTATAATAGCGGACGCTATAATTCTAAATCCTATCGGACCCTGGAGAAATTTTTCCCGTGCTCACTATACTGGGGCAATGGGATGTGAAACAGTCTCCCTGTAATGGTTTGTTTGACTCACAGACACAGAGTTAGGATAAAAAACACAGTTTTATTAAATACAATAATACAATAAGAACCCTCACAGGTCCTGTAATATACAACATATAGTACAGACACACAACAGGTAATATTTAGGCCCACACAGGTCCAGCACAAATAGAGGAGACAAACAGTTTATGCTGATACGGATCAGGCAGAGGATTAGGTTTCCAGGTTTCAGCAATGTAGGAGTTAAAGTTCATCAAGGCAGGAAACCAGTCCCATATGTGAAATTATTGCACTGATTCTTAAACACGCCAAAGTCTGCATCCACTGAGAGTTACCAGTCCACTGAAGTAAAGGGAGCACACCGGTGCAGACACGGAGGCAACACTTGCAACCGGTTGACAGAGTGGAGAGTAAGCCAAAGGCAATGTACCGGAGCAATCACGGAGGCAACACTTGCAGCCGGTTATACAGAATGGAGCGTAAGCCAATGGCAATGTACCGGAGCAATTTCGGAGGCAACACTGCAACCGGTTTGACAGAGTGGAGCGTAGCCAATGGCAGTGTACCGGTGCAATCACGGAGACAACACTTGCAACCGGTTTGACTGAGTGGAGCGTAAGCCAGAGGTAATGTACCAGTGCAATCACAGAGGCAACACTTGCAACCGGTTAGACTGAATGGAACGTAGCCAATGGCAATGTACCGGTGCAATCAAGGAGGCAACACTTGCAACTGGTTAGACTGAATGGAGCGTAGCCAAAGGCAATGTAACGGTGCAATCACGGAAGCAACACTTGCAACCGGTTAGACTGAATGGAGCGTAGCCAATGGCAATGTACCTGTGCAATCACGGAGGCAACACTTGCAACCGGTTAACTGAAACTGAGGACTAGGCCAGAGGCGCTCCGTAGAGCCTAAATGGGGCAACACTTGGCAAGCCTGTGGGTGCAGAGGTGCCAGACAATCAAGGCACCGGAAATCAGAATGTCGCAGAGGCGACAAGGACCAAAACGGAGAACAGCCGAGTCGGAGCACAGGAACAGGAGCAGGAACGTCAGCCAGGCCGGATCAGAACACAGGAGCAGGAACGTCAGCCAGGCCAGGTCGGTACACAGGAGCAGGAACGTCAGCCAGTCCGGGTCGGTACACAGGAGCAGGAACGTCCGCCAGGCCGGGTCGGTACACAGAAGCAGGAACGTCCGCCAGGCCGGGTCGGTACACAGGAGCAGGAACGTCAGCCAGTCCGGGTCGGTACACAGAAGCAGGAACATCAGCCAGGCCGGGTCGATACACAGGAGCGGACACTGAAGAATAGTCAGGCAATCCAAGTCAGTACACAGGCGCAGGCACTGGAGAGTAGTCAGGCAATCCAAGTCGGTACACTGGCGCAGGCACTAGAGAGTAGTCAGGCAAGCCAAGTCGGTACACTGGAAACTTCTTGAGCAAACGTAGCACTGGCACAGGAACACCACGAAAAGGCCATGTGTGGGTGCAGGAGCCCAGTATATAAAGGCCATACTGGGCGGGCTTAACACAGGGCAACCAATGAGAGCCAAACAAGATGACTGACAGAAGAAATATAAACAAAGGATCACGGGCACCGTGATACTCCCTGAATGTAGACTTTAATTTACAGTCCTTAAAGCAGACACAGGCTACGGGCGAGTGGCAATGGTTCACAGGGGGCGGCCGGGCCCCTGGAGTGACAGGCCCGGTCGCAGGTGCGACCCCTATTGTTATGCCGCTTTACAGCACAGAGCTTCATTAGCGTATGACACATCGCTGAATCCTTCATTAGTATATGACACATCAGTGGTACTGCACAGGTACCACAATTAACATTCATTAGCATATGATGCATCACTGGACCCTTCATTAGCATATGACGCATCACTGGTACTGCACAGGTACCACAATTAACATACATTAGTATATGTCGGCTAGAGCCACAGGTTTGCACCATAAAGGATATCTGAGCCAACTCGGAACGCACAAGGAGAATAGCCAGACAGAGCCACAGGACAACACCATAATGGATGGACAGACAAGCCGGATCATACACAGAAATCAGGAATACTAGATAATGAACTGCTCAGAACAACAATGTATGGATGACTGAGTCAGGACTCAGTGTGCCCTTTAAACCCCTCCACAGGAAGTAGGTAGGAGGAGCAGCTATAGGTAGGAAGTAGGTAGGAGGAGACTACAGGAAACAAACACACATAAAACAGAGGCCTGCATCATGCTTGAAGCCTCTTGCCTGCAGATGACTCGTGGAAAGATGCCGAGCATTGCTGAAGCGGCGGCTCTGGAAACAAGGTACTGTGACAGGATGATCTGTATTGCTCCTTGCAACTACTCCATACCGGTGAGGCATATGTAAGTGTCGGTCTGATAATTGCCTTGATCACTCTAACTTTGATCTGGATAGGCATGGTCCTGGTCTTCAGTAGGGGATACAATGCTGCCAGTTTAGTTGTTGCTTTCTGTTGTGTCCTCTCAATGTGGTTTCTCCAGGTTAGCTTGCTATCTAGGGTTACCCCCGGATAAGAGCTGCTGGTCTCCCACTTGATGGTCTCTCCGTCTAGGTGGATTTGTGGATATTCTCTGATGTTTTTTCTGGTGAACAGCATAGCTGTAGTCTTGCTGGTGTTGTGCGGAATTTCTTCCAGTGTCACCGGGCCTGTTTTTTCTCAGCAATTGCTTGCTTGAGCCAGCTTAGTAAGTATATGGAGCATCGCTTTGGCACACTGTTTTTTAGAGCCTGTTTAACTGCAGTGGTGAAGATTATGACTCCTTCAATAATAGCTGCCTTTGTGTCGAGGGGGCCAGCAAGCTCAAAGTTGCTCAGTTGCTCTCTGTACAATCCCCAGTCTGCCCTTCTGAAGTCATATCTCAAGGTTTGCTGACAGGTTTCCATCTCATTTACAACAGTTTTGGCTACTGAGTTATGGTCCGAAGTCAGCTCAGCCAGAGTTTCCAGCTTGACAGATTGCTGAAGGTTCTTAAGCAGCAAGATGTCCAGTACATCAGGATTGTGTCCTGCTGTGGCTGGATAGTGGGTTGGGTCACTTTTCTATGAGTGTGCAAGCAAGGCACGTCCCTTGAGGTTGGGTGTCCTGGAGTTCCAACAATGAGTGTCACGAGTGAAAATTGCCCTAAGAAGAGCACTTGTGTACAAAGGCTCTTTTTGAGACTGAAAAGTCAGTGGGGAAAAGGCTCAATGAGCACAGATTCCAGCTGCCCTTCAGTCTAATTGTTCAGTTTGCTCTAGATGCTCATTTTCAACACCTCAATTTGATTTGCAATTGCTCTTAAAAGAGCATTTGTGAATAAAGCTCTAGGGGGGTTGACCAACGTCCTCCATCTTGATTCAAAGAGATGTTCAGCAGCAATCTGTAGAAAATGCTGCCGAAGTCCTCATCTGTCCGTGCCAGGATCGTTCTGCGTCGCTGCGTGGAATCCTGTTCGAATCTCTGTTGATGCCGAATGAAGAATCAGAACTGAAAGCTGATCATTGCATCTATCAGAATTGCATCAGAATAATTCAACTGCATCGCTAGAATCTATCTTGTAATGTATGTTATCCATGCCAGAATCAAGACATTGTGCTGCCTGGATCCAAGGATGAAATACTGCTCCCTCCACACCCACCAAAACCACGACCGCTAACAACACACCCACATCCATTATGTTTTATCATAATAGGAAGGGGCAGACACATATCGGCAGTTGGACTGACAGAGAGAAGGAAATATGATACAAAGTGGCAGCCAGCAAACACGGAAATCACTGAAAGGCACAAACAGCACCAGCTATGGACTAATACCACATGAGTCTCACCCTGTGTGGTAAGGGAACTCATTACTGATTTCTCAGTGGGATTATGGAAATATATTTTTCTGCAGTGGGAAGTGCTGCTATGAATAGATGTTTGTCTCTGAACCATCTGTGTACAGGATGATGGATAGCTGCACTTTCAGGGAGGTTCTATAACAGCTGGGCTTATCACTGCACTTCTCTTTGTGACCCATGTGTTTCATAGCGCCACTATAATAGCGGACGCTATAATTCTAAATCCTATCGGACCCTGGAGAAATTTTTCCCGTGCTCACTATACTGGGGCAATGGGATGTGAAACAGTCTCCCTGTAATGGTTTGTTTGACTCACAGACACAGAGTTAGGATAAAAAACACAGTTTTATTAAATACAATAATACAATAAGAACCCTCACAGGTCCTGTAATATACAACATATAGTACAGACACACAACAGGTAATATTTAGGCCCACACAGGTCCAGCACAAATAGAGGAGACAAACAGTTTATGCTGATACGGATCAGGCAGAGGATTAGGTTTCCAGGTTTCAGCAATGTAGGAGTTAAAGTTCATCAAGGCAGGAAACCAGTCCCATATGTGAAATTATTGCACTGATTCTTAAACACGCCAAAGTCTGCATCCACTGAGAGTTACCAGTCCACTGAAGTAAAGGGAGCACACCGGTGCAGACACGGAGGCAACACTTGCAACCGGTTGACAGAGTGGAGAGTAAGCCAAAGGCAATGTACCGGAGCAATCACGGAGGCAACACTTGCAGCCGGTTATACAGAATGGAGCGTAAGCCAATGGCAATGTACCGGAGCAATTTCGGAGGCAACACTGCAACCGGTTTGACAGAGTGGAGCGTAGCCAATGGCAGTGTACCGGTGCAATCACGGAGACAACACTTGCAACCGGTTTGACTGAGTGGAGCGTAAGCCAGAGGTAATGTACCAGTGCAATCACAGAGGCAACACTTGCAACCGGTTAGACTGAATGGAACGTAGCCAATGGCAATGTACCGGTGCAATCAAGGAGGCAACACTTGCAACTGGTTAGACTGAATGGAGCGTAGCCAAAGGCAATGTACCGGTGCAATCACGGAAGCAACACTTGCAACCGGTTAGACTGAATGGAGCGTAGCCAATGGCAATGTACCTGTGCAATCACGGAGGCAACACTTGCAACCGGTTAACTGAAACTGAGGACTAGGCCAGAGGCGCTCCGTAGAGCCTAAATGGGGCAACACTTGGCAAGCCTGTGGGTGCAGAGGTGCCAGACAATCAAGGCACCGGAAATCAGAATGTCGCAGAGGCGACAAGGACCAAAACGGAGAACAGCCGAGTCGGAGCACAGGAACAGGAGCAGGAACGTCAGCCAGGCCGGATCAGAACACAGGAGCAGGAACGTCAGCCAGGCCAGGTCGGTACACAGGAGCAGGAACGTCAGCCAGTCCGGGTCGGTACACAGGAGCAGGAACGTCCGCCAGGCCGGGTCGGTACACAGAAGCAGGAACGTCCGCCAGGCCGGGTCGGTACACAGGAGCAGGAACGTCAGCCAGTCCGGGTCGGTACACAGAAGCAGGAACATCAGACAGGCCGGGTCGATACACAGGAGCGGACACTGAAGAATAGTCAGGCAATCCAAGTCAGTACACAGGCGCAGGCACTGGAGAGTAGTCAGGCAATCCAAGTCGGTACACTGGCGCAGGCACTAGAGAGTAGTCAGGCAAGCCAAGTCGGTACACTGGAAACTTCTTGAGCAAACGTAGCACTGGCACAGGAACACCACGAAAAGGCCATGTGTGGGTGCAGGAGCCCAGTATATAAAGGCCATACTGGGCGGGCTTAACACAGGGCAACCAATGAGAGCCAAACAAGGATGACTGACAGAAGAAATATAAACAAAGGATCACGGGCACCGTGATACTCCCTGAATGTAGACTTTAATTTACAGTCCTTAAAGCAGACACAGGCTACGGGCGAGTGGCAATGGTTCACAGGGGGCGGCCGGGCCCCTGGAGTGACAGGCCCGGTCGCAGGTGCGACCCCTATTGTTATGCCGCTTTACAGCACAGAGCTTCATTAGCGTATGACACATCGCTGAATCCTTCATTAGTATATGACACATCAGTGGTACTGCACAGGTACCACAATTAACATTCATTAGCATATGATGCATCACTGGACCCTTCATTAGCATATGACGCATCACTGGTACTGCACAGGTACCACAATTAACATACATTAGTATATGAAACATCACTGAAAAGGCCTATTAGCATATGAAATGTCTCTGGTACTGCACAGATACCACAATGAACCTTCATTAGCATATGACACATCACTTAAACCTTCATTAGCATATGTCACATCACTGAAACCTTCAATAGCATATGTCACATCACTGAAACTACTTATTAGCATATGAAATGTCACTGGTACTGCACAGGTAACACAACATACCTTAGCATATGGTAACAAGTGTGAATATCTCCTTCACTGTACATTTGCTGGTGTGACTGACATGACACACAGACAGTTTTTAGTGCAGTTTTCAAATATGCAGACTTGAATCAGTGTGAAAGGTCCACTTTAAGCATTCATGTCCCTTTAATTTGTTTGCTGCCAAAACAAGGTAGCCGTCCCCAAGAGACAGGTTTATAGCTTCGGGCAATGAGCAGGGTCCTTCTGTCTCTGAAAGTGTGAAGACTGATACCAAGGCCATTTATTTCCTTGTGTAGCTCCTCTGCACTAGATAAGAAATTACCATTGCACACACTGGGGACTTCTGTGGATAAATAGGGCAGATCTGCCTCCTGATCTTTCTTAATGTTCACATGCTACTTTAACCCCTTGGATTATAAAATGACATCTCCAATGCATTGTGATGCAGGATGCTAGCGTCTTGTTATTTTTATGGTGAGATTTAACTCTGAATGCTACAGAGGTATCCAGTGCATTACATTCATAGGGTTAAAGGGAAAGTAACGCCACCTAACAATGACATCCCAATTATCCTGCTAAGGCCAGAAAATCCTAATTGCCCTATGGATGTTGCCATTTTACCTTAGTTCAAGAGATAACCTTATCAATCACTCCTGGATGTAATGTCCTGCAGAGTGCTTGAGCTTCCTTAACCCATTAAGGACCAGAGCAGTGCACAATGCAAAAGTAGAGCATAACATTAAATCATTCAAGACACCGAAGCATAATATGTTTCACACAAGATATAGGGAAAGTAAAGAAATAAGAGTGTTATTAAAGGGTTACATTTCTGTGTATGTAGTTACAATTGCAGTAACTGAATCTCAATTGTTTGCGGTTGTTAACGGTTTGCCGCTAATTAGGTTGAAACCGCGCTAATTGAGATTGATAGACATTTGAATTGAATTCCCGCCATTTGAAGATAGAATCTCTCTCTCTATATATATATATGTGTCTTTCTTAAATAATTTATACCCCTGATGAAGTGTGTGTGTGTTAACGCGAAACGCGTTGGGAAATTTACCGGTATTTTATTAAACTGTACCTCCGGTGTTTAGTTTTACCGTGAGGATTAGTTACATGACACTTGACGCTGGTTCGAAAAGTGTTTTAACATTTTGTATTCAATAAATTATTTATTTTACTTGAATACTGGTTTTGATCTTATAACTCTGGATATACAAAAGTATAAGGAATATTAAGACGTCGGAGCAAAAGTGGTGTCCGGTACTTCCACCTCCAGACCGAAAGCAGACCGAGTGAGGGCGGTCTAAATATTCCTTCATACGCTCCTTGAGTCCTGGGAAAGTATTCAGCTTCCCAGGCAGAAACAAAACTGTGAGTACATTTTGAGTTCTACATCTATGCTGAGGATATTGGGAAACGAAGTCCGTTGCGGTTGAGTGCGGGCAACTTATTAATATCCTGCACATGCGATTAGCTTGTCTGACTTGGTGTCATTCAAGCAATAATATAGCAGAGTGAGTGAGATTTTGTTTCATGTGGATCGTTGAAAATACACCTTGTTGAAGCCTTTTACAATATTGAATGGAATACCACGTTTGATCTGATACCTATTATCACATATATGAGAGACGACTCTTTGCATTCATTATAGAACTGTATAGTTGGACTTTTACATTATTTCAGATTATACTATGTCATGTTTCTCTTTTTATGTTTGAATGGTATTTGGGTTGTGAAACAAAGTCGGATATAGGATAATGTATATTTGCAATATCATATTTGTATGAACACTAGAATTTGACGGTGTGTCATAATTAGCTATTTATTTTTGACTAGAGATCTCTGGCATATAATGAAAATTTATTTATAAGTGTGCCCCAAGATTCATATGTATCGGAGCGCTGGGTTTCTTTAAAAATCAAAGTAATGAGGACAAAATTCATAGGGCCTATTAGGATTTTCTGGCCATAGCAAGATAACAGGTGGTGATATTATTAAGAAGTGTTACTTCTCCTTTAAGTAGCCCAGTGGTTTCTATAAAGTGGATTATCCAGTGATTCTCAGTCAGGGTTCCATGGTACATCGGTGTGCTGTGGATACCAGCTTGGGCTACCCACTATTTTCATGAAGATTTTGACAAAAATCTTAAAGGGATAGTGATGTTTCACAAAAAAGTAGCTCCAATTAATCTTCATAGTATTTGGGCCATGGAGAGTGTTATTTCAATACTGTCAGACTTGTAGTTCAAGAGTAATTGAATGATAAATTATCCCCCTCCTGCCCCTTGTACCTAGTGAAAGTCACCTCCCTTCAGATGTGGAATCAGGTCTCTTGACCAGACAGGTCACAGCAAGGGCCAATCTTCTTACTGTGAGCATAAGGAAAACACTGCCCCCCCCCCTTGAAAGGTTTATCAGGTTTTTCCTTATGCTCACTGAAGATTGTCCCTCTTTGCAATCCATCCAGACAGTCTTGCTGCTGTGAGGTGAGCAGTGTTACATCAGTAAAAGGGGCGGGAGGGGGATACTTTATCATTCAATTACTTTTGAACTACAACTCTGACAGTATTCCAGTAATGCTCTCCATGGCCCAAATACTATGAAGATTAATTGGAACTGCTTTTTCTGTGAAACATTACTATCCTTTTAAAGTTGAGTTTCTAATGTATAGTTCCATTATGTTCTTTGTTCTCATTCTGACTGTGATACTGAAGGATAACGATACCTTCATCTACTGTTCCCTTCATAAGCCCTTGTGAAATTACCTACATAATGTAAGAGGAAACCTGAAAACATCATATTGCATTGGCGTCTAACACGTGGCCCATGGGCCAAATGTAACCCATCTGAGGCCAAGGGGCAGCCCACCTTAAATTTTTAATAAAAACTTTTTTTTTTTTTTTTTTTTTTACCTCATTAGCGAGAATACATAAACTATTAAGCCACTAGGACCCTTCACCCTACTAAACATTAACAGAGTTTGACTGACACCTACAGTTCTCTAGATTAGATTAGCTCCATCTATTTAAACCCATATCCTCATTGACTTGACATAAATTGAACAGTTACATGGCACCAAGCAAGAAAGACCCATAGATCGTATGGGCATGGGGAAGCATGTCTGACCCGGAGCATGTTACTGATGTGTGATTGGGTAAGAGAGGCTAGGGGAGGGGCTTAGGGATGTCTGTAGGTTTGGTGCGCTGTATGAGGTAGACAGTTTGAGTTACCTCAGAAAGAGACCAACAGGTCTGTGGCAGTGTGGTAATGGACGCGAGTGTTTCTAGAAGGTCTGAGGTACTAAGTGTGTGAAAGCAGTAGTGCTTTTCTCTGTCATGGAGGGAGTGTCAACTAATGGAGCAACTCAAAAAATTAGCGGAGACGGACGGCGGCGAGTGGCTATGGGAGCAACTGATAAAAAGAGTCCAGGATATGCCGGTTGAGGAGGGGCAGGCACGGAAAAAGCCTCAGCGACAGAGGAGAGGAATTCCTCCAGAGAGCACCAAGACTTTGCAAAGTAACATTAGGAATAGGAGCAGGAGCCCTGTAAGGGAAACAGAGCAGTTGAAGCAGAACGCAGACGGCCTGTGGAGAACAAAGGAAGAAGTGGCGAAAGGGAAAGCGGGAGAAGTAGAGTTGTGCGTCAGTCCCCTGAACACTTCAGGGATGAGGTTATGCCAGGTTGCAGTAGCTGGAGTGTAGGGAAAAGAGTCTGGTAAAAAAAAAAAAAAACTATAATTGTATTCACTAGTATAGTTTATTTTCAGTTTAGAATTATTAGGCTCTAGGTTCTAGGGGCTTAGGAATATTTAGGGCTATTAGGATGTGTAACATTATGTTGTTATTATTAGGAAAGTGGGGTTGCTGCTTATTAAGAAGGGGATGAAGGGGGCATTGTGGAAGGGGTATTGTGGAGACGAAGGGAGCATTGTGGAAGGGGTCAATGTTGAGATGAAGGGGCACTGTGGAACGGGCAATGTGGAGATGAAGGGGCATTATTGAAGGGGTATTATGGAAGGGGCATTGTAGAAGGGGCAATGTGGAGATGAAGGGAGCATTGTGGAAGGGGCAATGTGGAGATGAAGGGGGCATTGTGGAAGGGGCATTGTGGAGATGAAGGGGCATTGTGGGAGGGGCATTGTGGAGATATGGGGGGCATTGTGGAGATTGAGGGGCAATGTGTGTATCCTGTTAAGCTTATTTTTGTATTGGTAAAAAGGGAAAAAACTGTGGTTAGGCTTGGGCATCATAAAAATGTAATCTCTGCACTAACATTATGTTAGTGCAGAAATGAGATTATGATTGCTCAGCCCTGACCAAGATGGTTTTTTTCCCCTTTTTACGTGTTTTAGTGGGGCAGCATTTAATCCATGGACCCAGGCAGCATAATGCCTTCGGCCGGCCCTGGCTAGAAAGCTGGGGTCTCTGACAGATCTGGCAGAATGGGGCGGTGAAAACAGTAAGTTTTTGATTTTAACCTTAGAGGCATTTAGGATGATACGTTAAGTGATGTCTATGGACCAGGCCCCACCTACAGTCAGGAGAAAGGGGAAAACATGTCGTTCTCTTGGTGTGATGGATGGCAATCCTATGTACTTTCAGATAGGGAAAATTCTTTCTGATTGGCTGGCTGAGTATTATGGGATGTGTAGGCCGGCGTACAATACGCGAGAGAACTGTATACTGTCAAAGTATCCTTTAAATCCGTGGGGTAGCTGTATGTGGATATAGAGGTGTCCTGGGCGAGCCAATAAGTGTCTGATGAGTGTACACTGCAGTGAAGGTGTTAAGTGTTCTGGTAGGCGATGTTTTGGTTCCGCTATTCTATGTGAGGATCAATCAATGCCCAGTCGACGGGTGAATGGGTTGACACTAGAGCTGTCAAAGCAGTCAGACTGGAGGCCACTTAGTATTTCTAGAAATCTGGTAGGTCAACTCCCCTTAGTCTGAGAGAGTGTGTGCTTAGTCTGAGAGAGAGAGAGAGAGAGAGAGAGAGTTTGTGCTTAGTCTGAGAAAGAGTGTGTGTGCTTAGTCTGAGAGAGAGTGTGTCTTAGGGTGAGTTGGGCAGTGTGGACAGTGTGTGGAGGTGGGCATTGTGGAGGTGGACAGTGTGGACAATGTGGAGGTGGGGTGGAGGTAGGCAGAGTGTGGAGATGAATATGTGGGCGGGGGCAGGGGATTGAGGCAAGGTTGGGGGGGCAGGGAATTGTGGCCGGGTCAGAGGGGGGGCATCAAAATGCACCTTCTCCTGTGTATACAAAAATCCTTGCACCAGCCCTGGGGCCGGTTCTGGCGTTTAAAAAAAAAAATTAATCATTAAACGAGTTTGGGCCGTCTTTCACTTTCTGAAAGACGGACAACTCGTTACAAGTTTCCTGGTGGGCGGGCAATCGACGTGCGGCGCACCGCACGTGATTATAAGCTCCGGCCATGATCACCATCGGCTGACAGCCCAACCCTGGGACAGTCCGTGTCAGTGAAGGCCACCGCCCGCCTCTCCAGAGCAGAGAGGCCCAAGAGGTGAGTGTTCCAATAGAGAGGGACAGAGAATGAGCAGAGGCCCAAAAGCTGAGGGTTGCACTGTAGAGGGACAGAGGCCCATTAAAGAGTTGAGTGTGTAGAGGAGTGGGACAGGGGCACAGGAATGGATAGTGTGATAGAGGCTGCTGTGCGGTGCCACACATGATTTGAGCTGACACCACACATCACCAATACAGCAAATCTGTAATGATATTGCATTTCATTGTGTTTCATTTATTATCATATACTTACATAATGACAACTGATAAATTACAGTGACAAATTAACAGAGACAAATTACCTATTGTCTCTGTTAATATCTTGTTAACTACTTGGTGTAATTTATCCTCATTCAACAACTGTAAGGCACTGCAGAAAAAACTTGGCGCTATATAAAGAAGGAACGAACACCCACCGCCCCCCCCCCATGGGCTGCTCAGTCTTAAATGCCCGGGCCTATTTTTTGTCCCAGTCCGGGCCTGATTCTAGTCCTCAACAGCTGGAGGGCTTCAGGTTGTTTATCCCTGTTCTGGATGGTTTCCTGCTCAATTCACTGGGCTATCTGGCCCTGGATGGACTACAATTCATATCTTCCTCAGCTGGAGGATGGGAGTTGTAGTTCAACAGCATCTAGAATAAATCAGGCTGGAAAGTTAATGTTTTATGGTCTTCTGTTCATTTAAATTGTTAATAGAGTGTAATTCCCAACTGTCTAGCTATCGCTCTCTAATTTGAATAGAAAAAGCTGATGTGACACATCGTAGCTCAGTGCTGTCTGTCTTCACGTTACACTCCATGGAAAGGAACATACTCTGCTATTAGCCTCAGGCAATCGTCTTCTTCGTCTGACACCATCAAACAGCAATTTCACGTGTGTTACAGAAACACATAAGGGAAAATGGGCTAAATCCTTTTTTGGGGGGGACATTATAAGAAATATACACTTTTTCATATGGTGTTAATGTAGGTAGCAACATTTCCTTCTAGAAACAATGCAATATTCACATATAAAATGTAACTTGAGTCTTGGCTTGAGAAAGCGGTTTGAAATCGCGAAACGTTGCCTTGCTAATTTTTGCTAATGTTGCAATTTTAATACATTTTATATCGAAGTATTTGAGTGGAAGGAGTTATTTTGGAGCAGCAGTATCCTTGGTCACCGAGTGGAGACGGTGTAATATCTCCACTAGCTGTTTTGTCAGCATTGGAATATCCCCTCTGCTGACCTGGAACAATTGTGAGTACAATGGTGTTTGTTTTTTATTGAATTGAATATTCAAGTGAACGTATTTCACCATTGGGCACTTCTTCTTTCTTTTGTTGAGTTTTG
This sequence comes from Rhinophrynus dorsalis, assembly GCA_037306005.1. NCBI lineage: Eukaryota > Metazoa > Chordata > Amphibia > Anura > Rhinophrynidae > Rhinophrynus > Rhinophrynus dorsalis. Next base: position 87,988,480 of record CM074728.1, read on the forward strand.
AAAATTGTTTTGGACCGCTTGGAGAGAGCGTGTAAAGAAGAAGCAGCCCTCTAAAAAGGATTCCTGTGCTGAATCAGGATATCTATTCAGCAAGTGCGTAAGCTGTTTTTTCATATATGTGATCTAACAGCCAATAGTCTTGTAAGTACCCACGTGTGGGGTGAATTGGTGACGGAGATTCCATTTACATTCTGAATTGCACTAGGGCGCTTCCCTTTTGCTCTCCTTTTTTGTCATTTCAAAATGTAACTTGGTACACTTGGACTGTAATGTAATTCAGTACGTTAGAGCTCTTACGGCATCTTTTATGGCATGACTTTTTTATGTAAACTGTTGCATTTTAACCCTTTGAGTGCCAGAGAGTGCCATAGAGGTGTCCGTTGCAAAGCAATGTGTTGGATAACCCTCTGGCGTTCAAAGATTAAGAGGTACAGTAAGAAAACACATCCTGCGCTACTCTATACAAATTACCCAAATGTGAACCCTGTGTAGAGCATATATTATACCAATGTGTTAATATACTTATTTAACCCCTTAAAGGGATAGTAATACTTAATATGTAAAAAAAAAAATATATATGTTGTAGGGTTTATCCCTGAGTAAAACAAGGGTACTCCCACTGCTGAAAGGTGTTTTATTCAAATTTTATTACAGCTCAAAGCTGAACTTTTTTAGGTGCAATATCACAGTGGCCTGAAATTGTACAGTGGCGCTGTTGCCACACCATCCTATGGACTGCTCTGGTCCGTGGACCATAAATCTCAATAGGATGGTGTAGCAACAGCGCCACTGTACAATATCAGACCACTGTGATAGTGCACCTAAAAAAGTTCAGCTTTGAGCTGTAATAAAATTTGAATAAAACACCTTTCAGCAGTGGGAGTACCCTTGTTTTACTCAGGGTGATAAACCCTACAACATATATTTTTTTTGCATTTTAAGTATTAATATCTCTTTAAGGACTAATGAAGAACCATGACCGTCATGGCGGTTCGGCACTTAAGGACCAGTGACGGTCCTGGCACGTCATGGAGTTCAGGGGTCCCTGCGTGGCTGCACACTGCTTGGGGACCACTGAATCTGTTGCACAAAAAAAAAAAAGAAATGCCCGTGGTCCTTAACTCCCGTACTTGTGCTGCGCGGCTGATTGTTAATGGGTCACAATTTTTTTGTTTTTGTTTGTTTTTTGCATAGTCTGGCCCAGAGGCGTAACTAGAGGCTGTTGGGCTCTGGTGCAAAATTTGCCACAGGGCCCCATACCATGTTGATTCCACTGACTGCCTCCTACCTGGCTCAGGAGGAGGGGGCCTCATCATCCCTGGTGGTCCAGCGGCGTGACAGAAGAGTATGTTTAAGCTCGCTTACCTCTCCAACAGTGGCGTAACTATAGGGGTCCCAGGGGTCGCGACCGGGCCCGTCACTCCAGGGGCCCAGCTGCCCCCTGCGACCCCCCTCCTCCTGGTGTCACAAGCTCCCTCCCACGCTCTAGTAATGCAGAGCGCTGGGAGATTACATCATCTCCCAGCGCTCTGCATTACAGAAGAGGACAGCTCGGGAGCACGTTGCACCAGCCCGCCTCTCCTGCCACTCCACTGGACCACCAGGGATTGGGAGGTAGGAAATAGAGGCACTGTGGAGGGCCCAGGGGCCAATATGTTCGGGGGTGGGGGGCCCATGGCACTTCTTGCACCAGGGCCTATATTATACATATTGCCATCTTTATGACTTAAACAACAAAAAAATCCTAGATAAAAAATTGCAGTGTAGAAATGTATTTTCTGGAAATGTTTTCACGATGTCACTTCTGCTTATATTGAGAGAATGGGATAATACTGCAGCGAAGAGTCAAGCCACCTACTATATATGTGAATCCTCGTGTCAGAGGAAAGTCACAACATGTGGTGTGTCTCTGTGACAATCTCAGCACATGTTGCCTATAGGGCAGTGATTCTCAGACAGGGTTTTGTGGCACTTTGGTGTGCCACAGACATTCACTTGTTTATATTTATGGAAATTTAGCATGCACTATCTGATTGTTTTTATTCTAAATGTGAGAACCATAGGAGACAAATAAAAATTAATGTTCAATTGAATTGGGCTTTTAGCCCCCTTGATGCATTGGAGACCTCTCTAGCATTCAAGGGGTTAAAAAGCTCTATTCAAGTGCATGGGAATTTAGGAATTTGTATTTGTCCCCTATGGTGCAGTTGGTTTACTCCAGAATGACTCCGGTGTGTTTTGATAAATATGGGTCAATGGGCCTTAGGAATAAAGGAAATGTAATTCCAGGGTCTCCGCTGTAGTTAAAATCATTTTTTTTTTTTTTTTTTTTTAACTCATTGAATGCTAGAGAGGTCTCTAATGCATTCCTTCTCTCATTCAGGTTGTTAAAAAGCTCCATTTAAATAATTTTGACATTGTATTTATCCCATATGGTGGTGTTGGTTTGCTCCAGAAGTTTTCCACTTTATACATAAGGCCCAATGCACACAATGCATGTTATTTTTATTTGTGTCTGCTTCTGTCACTGTGATAATGTCACCCATGTACTGTACCATTGTAAACGTCCATATAGTTGTAGTCTTGTATGTATGTATGTATCTTTATTTATATATAGCACCATACATGTTAACAGAGCTTTAAAGAAGCTGAAATAGTACAATACAAAAATACAGAACTGGGTTAAGAGCATTAGGCTGAAGTGTGATTGTTGCATTATTTGTGGGGGAATGTGCAGCAAGGGAATCATACACTGGGAAAGGGACCCTGCCCCATGGAGCTAACAAACTAATTAGAATTCATGACGATATACAGAGACAGAAGGAGGAGGATCATAAGTGCAAGGCGTAGTGAAGGAAGTGTAGAAGGATTCTGATGTGACTATCGGTGTGCAAAAGGAGGATATTGCTACTGAGATGCCTCCTTGAGGAGGTGGGTTTTGAGGAGATGTCATGGTGTGACTTTGGAATAACAACACTGACAAGTACAGATACAGTTAAAATTAATATCTTTATTGAGAAATAGAATAGCATGAAATAAAATGTACTTTTCCCAACCCTCACTGGACCAGGTGTAAGGACAGTGTCTGGGCATTTCCCCCACCCTCACTGGGCAGGTAAGGCACAAGCACAGGATCACCTGACTGAATAGATGTAAACACTACTCTGACTGAAGGCACTTGCTAGTAGCAGTGAAGGTAGTAGCTACTAGTACAAGAGCAGCTGTAAAGCCCCTGGTTACAGAGGAAAATACACCAGATATCTTAAGGGGGGTTGAGCTCAGAGACAGAACTCCCTAGAACTCTAGGGTAGACCAACAGGCAGCGGTAACTGATATTCCCTAGAACGCTAGGGTAAATCAAGAGGCAGCGGTAACTGATATTCCCTAGAATGCTAGGGTAACCCAACAGGCAGTGTTGGCTGAGACTCCCTAGAACGCTAGGGTAGTGGAACAGGCAATGGTGACTGAGACTCCCTAGAATACTAGGGTAGCTGAACAGGCAATGGTGACTGAGTCTCCGTAGAACACTAGAGTAGCTGAACAGGCAATGGTGAAATGAACTCCCTAGAATGCTAGGGTAGTCTAACAGGCAGTGGTAACTGAGACTCCCTAAACGCTAGGGTAGTCTAACAGTCAGCAGTGGCCGCGAGGCCCTAGCACGCTAGGGTACCCAGTGGCACAGCGCGGAGATAGCGAGAATGCCAGTGGCGTGGACTGATACAACTGAGCACCGCTCGATTGAGGGAGCGTAAGCGGAGACAGTAAGCCACGGGTATTGCGGATCGAGGTCAGCGGGAGCCGGGTCAATATGGAGCGGGTAGTCAGCCATAGGTCAAACCGGAGCGGGTAGTCAGCCAGAGCCAGGAGTCAAACCGAGAGTGGGTAGTCAGCCAGAGCCAGGAGTCAAACCTAGAGCGGGTAGTCAGCCAGGCATCAAACGGAGCTGAAGTCAAAACAAGCCAGGAGTCATACACAGGAATCGAGCATCGGAATCACAAGAGCTATAGCGCACAGGTACACCATGAAAGGGCAAGAGAGAAGTGGCAGGCTGAGGCCTTTAAGGCCTAGTATGTAGGTGGAGACTCACTCTGGCAATTAACAGTGGCCAATAAGAATAGCGACTGTGCTTCAGCGAAACAACCAGGAAGTAATGCAATGTTGCCTGTACACACAGTCGCTGGAGGCAATCACGGGCACTGTGATAGGAGATGCTTGAAAGTGATGAGTGTGGATGATTGGTGAATGGTGATAGGGAGGGCATTCCAAAGTCGAGGGGCAGTCAGTGAAAGAGATTGTAGCCGAGAGAAGGCTCAAGTTGTGTAGGTAAAGGACAGGAAGAACTCTTCAGAAGACCATAGATGACGCAGGAGATAAGAGCAGAAATGTAAAAGGGTGCTGAAGAACAAATAGACTTACAGGAGAGGAGGAGAATCTTGTAAGAAATACGATACTTTATAGGTAGCCAATTGAGGGATTTTAGGAGGAGATGAGAGGGAAGGTATCTGGGAGCAAATATAGTGATTTTTGCAGCTGAATTGATTTCAGATTGAAGTGGAGAAAGATAAGAAGCAGGAAGACCAGAGAGTAGGATGTTGCAGTAGTCAAGTCTAGAGAGAGTGAGTGCCTGAGAGAGCTTTTGCAGTTGCTATACAGAGGAAAGGACATATTTTGGCAATATTTTTCAGGAAGTAGAAACATGTTTTGGTGACCTCTTAGATATGAAGGGAGAGTGTTAATGTAGAATCAAGTATGACTCCATGACAGAGTTATTTGGATACTGAGTGGATGGCAGAGTTGTCTATTATGATGGAGAGGGGTGTTGGTGGATGGGTTTTAGGAGGGAACACAACCAGCTCTGTCTTAGCCTTGTTAAGTTTAAGATGGCGGTGGGTCATCCATCATGAAATAGGTGAGAAACATTGAGTCTTCTGTAATTTTGTTTTAAAGTTTCCCCTCCCGGCCCTTTTCCCTACATCACTTATTCTCCTCAGATGTAAAAGCTGGTCCGGATGGATAGCAACGAGGGACAATATTCTCTTGGTATAAGGAAAACCCTGCTCCCCTTCCTCAAGAGGGGCAAGGTTTTCCTTATACAGACACATACAATATTGTCTCTCATTGTGATCTGTCCAGTCAAGCTTTCAGATCTGAGGGGAGTCTGTGTGATATACTGAAAAGGTGCAGGAGGGGGAACTTTAAAATAAAATTACAAGCAGGCTACAACAATATGGAAGTTTACAGGCTGTGGTACAGCTGTGTACCGCAGCCTGTCAATCTTTGCCTCTTCCCCTCCCCAGTTGTTCCTCATTTCTACCTCCTCCTCTGAGTTGGAGTGCTCTCTTGCCAATGAGAGTGTGCCAGGTCACATGCAGGATTCCACTGTCAGAGAAGGAGGTGGGAACGAGGAATAACTGGGGAGGGGAAGAGGCGAAGATTGATAGCCTGTGGTACAGCTCAGCCTGCCCTGAAGTGACGTCAGGAGGGAACATTATAAAGTCTAATTTCTTCATAAAAAGAGCGATTAAAAAAAAAAAAAAAAAAAAAAAAAAAACACAGAAAAAAAAAATGGATTGAACATTTATTGGGAAGCCACAATCAAGTAAGGATGGATTTAAAGGATGTGTGAGTTCCCCTTTAAGCTTACCATGTTGAGTGAGTAGAGTTTGAGGCCCTGTGGTCCTGCTAGCAACTGTCATATCTGCCTCTGTGGGTTTTCTGGCCATAGTAAGATGAGGCGAGGGGAGATCAGGGGGTGCTAGTTCCCTTTAAAAACTGCAGACACAAAAATCTCAAATTTGAGGCAGGAGGAAACTTCCTGGTGCAGAAACCTGAATTTAATATAAGACAGTAGATTATGAATTTTGATTTGCATCCGATGCGCACACTGCATTAGGAGTGCAGTTTGACACAGACCCAAAGCCATAACTATATCAAGCGCAGACTTACTCTCAGAATGGAGTTTGGAGGAAACTGTGCTGTTGCAATGTGACTGTACACTGCCTCCTGTGAAACTCACTCACAATATCTATCCATGCATTGCAGCACCGGCTTACTGCTGCTGTCCCTCTGTCTCACATGCACCAGCCAGCCAATGAGAACCACTATGCAAATATTCTCCTCTTTCATTGGCTGGGGGGGCGTGTTGATATAGGTAGGCTTTGAGTGTCACTCTGACATTGATGAGCGAGACAACAGAGCAGTGCAACAGGAGCAGAGGGGAAATTGCAATATAGCTTAATTATTACCCAAAAACCCATACATAATATATATGCTTATATAAGGAGGAGGCCCGTGGCAGCTGTCCGCTATGTGTGGACTAGCAAAACAGGGATTAGTAGAATATACTGTGTATGCTGTGGGTGGCTTTGCTTTATTCCGAGACTCTTTATTTCCCAGTGGGGGGTGACTCGGGATGAGGGACACAGACCTCAATTAAGGGACAGTCCCAGGCATTTCGGGACATGTGGTCACCCTATTTGCAATGTGTTTTTAACGGAGCTTAGTCTGTTACTGGAGCCATTGTCTGAGCCTGGAACTGTTGTTCAAAGAACCCCAGAGACTGTGGACATTTTGCCCTGTTTGGACTCTGTGCTGGGCCCTGTCGTACGAACTGGCTAGCCATTAAACTGTATAAAAAGACTCTGGTTATACTCTATGTGAACAGGCAGTAGAGTCGGACAGAACTTTGTGCACAGAACTGTCCTGTTAGGCGAGTCGAACGTTCGGATTCGTACGCAAGAGACTGGCTAAAAACCTGTGTTCATAGACTGTGTAATGTCGAATAGTCTAGGTTTAATGTATGTAGTGTATTCAAGGGTTTACACATTCACCGACTACAAGTCGGAGGCTCCTGGCTTGGTGTTTGACATCGAGATGGACACGAGGAGTCGAGAACAGTGAGTCGACGCCGGATTGGTCGAATCCCTGAGCAGGAGGTTAAAAGGTCTCCCATAGACCTAACATGGGGAAAAGTAGGCGGCTCGGGGATTGGTCAACCAGCAGACCCACTGTACAGCTTGACTGGCCAGGGTTGAAGCCAAATATTGAAACTAGTCGAGTACTTGCTTCAACCCCTGGCCATTGTCCCTCGAATGTGTATTCCCACCCCTCAAGTCTTCATGTCTTTTGTCTAGAGTTAATCAACCCTTTTGTATTGGAAATGTAATCATGTCTGCATCATTGTATTTGCTAGACCATCTGCTGTTGGTCTTTTGTCTCCTGTGTTGTGACTGGATTATGTCCCTACTGTATCTGGTTGGCCCATGTGTTTCAATGTGAGGTTTGTGTATAAATATGTGTGGTTTTGTGACAATAAAGGGTTTGTATTCTGAGTGAACAAGGAGTCCTGGTGTCTTATGTTCTTATGGTTAAAGCGGCCACTCTGACGCCCCTCTGAGCTGAGTACCCTGCATCATTGACAGCCTGTCGACAGCTTCCTGTGACTCTACTTCGTATGCTGTCAGGCGGCGACGTGGACTCCGTCTTCGACCTTCCTTTGGTTCCTGCGACACTTTCCCTGTTATCCATTCGACTGGGAGTAGAAGCCTCACTCTCTGCTGCCCGGAGTTCCAGCCTGCGACTCTTCGACTGCTCTGGAGCCTTGTTGACCCCTCCTCGACCCACATCCTTCGACGCAGAGTGGACTACATCGGGTTTTGACGCCTCTGCAAGTCGACAACCAGATCGTCCGTCTGTTCGACTGGTGCATCCGACGGCGCCAGGCCGGCGTCGAGAGGGAGAGACCCGGGAATGACGGCAGAAGGCGACGAGGTCCCTTCTAGCTTCCGTTACAGTGTTGCGTACCCCTCCGGCACTCAAAGGGTTAAGAGACATCTTAAACATCTAAAGCAGTAATTAAACCTTTTTTCAGTCATCCATTGTATTCGGTTTGATTTGCAATGAGCTGGTGATGCCATAAAGCTTTTACATTGTAAGGACCAGAGGACTGTGTCTCACATTGAGAAGCAAACATGTTGCACCCCCTCTGGTCCTAAAGGGTTAAAATGTAAAACCTACTCAGCACAGATTTTTTTTCCCCCAGTAACACTGAGCCACTTGGCTGCTAGAGAGATCTCCAACACATAAAGTTGCAACCAAGGTGTTAAAATTAAAATCCCCTTTCTATCAAAGGGGACTTTTATGTTGCACATTTTGTTTTGCTCCAGTCTTATTTAACCCTTTGAGTGCCAGAGGGGGTATGCAACACATTGATACCCATCTGGCACTCAAAGGGTTAATGTATATGATGATGTAAACCTACCCCCCCACACACACACCTTTCTTTCTTTACATTATTGCGGACAGTGCATTTCTGTTGATGAAAATACAATTTGCATGCAGAGGAGTCCTGGAGAACACATAATAGCTTCTAGCATGATTGAGCTTTAGGAAGATAGGAGGAAATGAATGGCTGGTCCATACATTTGCCAATGCTTTGCACTCTCATCTCGCTGATTTAATTATTTTTGCTAGAAGTAAATATAACTCCATATCAATACTAGATCAGTTGCGTATGTATATATCCCTCCACCTTGCACAGTAGTATCTGCCTCCTCAGTAGCAGTGGTTTCACTGAATACATTACAACTCTTAATATTTCCTACACAATAAACTGCATGTGTAAGACATACTGGGACATATAGACAATGTAGTAACATTTGGATCAATTTTTTGCAAGCCAAGAGCACCATAGCTAATGATTCCAGATCTCCATTTTAATGCAGGGCACTTGTAAGAAACACATGCAGTGCAACTGTACTGGTTCTTGGACAGTCCTGAAGAATTTTTTTTTTTTTAGACTTTTTCTGCATTAAAATAGAGAGGAGTTCACCATAACCATAGGGAACAAACAGAAAAATCTTAAAATTATCATTGATTTAAAATCGGCTTTTAACTATATGGGTTAAAAGACTCCTTTAACTCCATATCGATTTTTAGTCATCCCCAATGGTGCAGTTGCTGTGCCCTAGAATTACTCCAGATGGGAAATGCACAAAGGTGTGATATTGAGGTGAGAACTTCTCCAGGGTGATAAACTCTCCATTGCCTATGTTCTTCTATGAAGACTTTACATAAGAACTCTCCAACCTGAGAACTATTAGTGCGTAGCTCTATAGAATAACAGAGACTGGAGAAGTTATGCACTAAGGTGTGATAAAGAGGAGTGAGAGTGTTCTGTGTTTCCCACCATATGTTCTGTAGTAGTTAACTGCTTGTTTAGTCTCTGAATTGGTGTTATTTATACCAGAAAGGCAGAAGAAGAGGTCCTGCTTGTAATGTGTGTGTTCAAGCAGGGCAATCTTAGTTGCTGCATATTAATGGATCCTTGGTGACTGATTGGAACACCTCTGGGTTAGAACAAGCAGGGTAGAATCTATGTTCTGGAGAACTTTAACAGTCAATATTTGTGTTCTCTGGGTCAGCTCATTTTGAAAGTTCCCAGGTATGTTCTGCAGTGATATCACTTCTCCAGTTCCTATGCTATTCTGTGGAGCCAGTGCATTAAGATCTCTCCCACTTGAGAATACTTAGTGCATAAGCTTCATAGAATAACATGGGAATTGAAGAACTGACTTCATTAGATAAGTGATCTCCACTTTGTCACCTATTTACCACACCTGAGTACATCTCCCCCGGTCCTGTTAGTACATTGCATACCTACCAACTCTCCCTGATTTTCAGGGACAGTCTCTGCTTTTGGTTCTTTGTCCCTAAAGCCTGCTGTTCATATTTTTTCCAAGGTTTTAAAATTGCATTTTAAAAACTATTTATGTGCTTGTTTGAGGCTTTCCGCATAACAGTCTTGCTTAAAAGGATAGTAATGCTTCATTATTCAACGATACCAGCGGCATCTCTCAAACCTTTGAGAGATATCCGCTTTCAAAGTTCCCTCTTAGTGGCTTTTCCCCTGACGTCCGCATTCTAGCTGACAGCAGGGGAATCCGGTCAGTGGGCAAGTGGCGGCTCTGCAGGAGTCCTGAGATCGCGTTATAGAAACAGAAGTCCTTCACTAAAATGGTCTTCTACGTGTGCTTGGTTTGAAAAAAAATAAAAAATGTTCCTCGGGCGTTAAGGTGACAACAGCGTACGAACGGGGCTGTCGCTAAGGGGTTAAAGGCTATAACATGGGGGATATTAATAATGAAGTATTACTATCCCTTTCATTATATTATTTCACACGGTATTTTGGTGTCCATACCTCTGAACATTTCAACTGGCCAAAGAGGGGTGCTTATTTTTGCTGGGTGTGCAACTAATGGTGGGGGCATTACTGAGACGATTTAGGTTTAATTCAGCGGTTCTCAAATTTTTTTTTTTTTTTTGGTCAGGGCACCCCTAACACACAATCTGGAATTTTCTGTGCACCCCAGATATTTTACAGGGCATTTTGTCATGGGTATAATGATGAGTACAGATTCATAAAATATATATAGTTAATAAGTTTCACTATAATAATGACAAAACAAGTTTATTGGGCTTAACAAATTCCATAATTATTTATTTGAAATTCAGATATTCACGTTTTTGTTATAAGTCTTCATAGAAAGACGTGGCACCCTAAGCTGGTGCCCAGGGCACACCAAAGCACCACATGGTTAAGAACCACTGGGTTACTTCATGTCCTACTGACAGCTCTTTATGTAGTAGATTAAAAAGTTTAGTGCAACGCCAAAGTACTTTATTTAGACAGAAACTCAAAGGAAAAAACAAAAAAAGGGGTGGTGGGGAGAGAGCGCCTGATGGTGTAGTAAGTTTACACACAAACATAAAATGTAATCGAAACGATGCACTCACACTATATCGTTGTCAGAGTCTGAATACTAACAACTACTGACTCAAATGCATGCGGAGAGACTAGCCCCGTCTCCGTTCACGGAAGAACTCACAGATGTTGCGGTATAACAGGACTCCAGATGAAGAGAACCAGGCAAAGGCTCCACTTGTAGACTAGTTTATTAAAATATTAAAAGGTTATAACACTACGCGTTTCGTGGCTACAGTGCCCCTTTATCACAACAAACCACCAAGTATCTAACACACAAGAAGTACAAAGTTACAAACTTTTAATATTTTAATAAACTAGTCTACAAGTGGCGCCTCCACCTGATTCTCTTCATCTGGAGTCCTGTTATACCGCCGCAACATCCGTGAGTTTTTCCCTGCACAGAGACTGGGCTAGTCTCCCCGCATGCATTTGAGTCAGTAGTTAGTATTCAGACTCTGACAACGATATAGTGCGAGTGCATAATTTGTGATTACATTTTATGTTTGTGTGTAAACTTACTACACCATCAGGCGCTCTCCCCCTTTTTTTTTTCCCTTTGAGTTTCTGATATTATACCGCTGAGGGAAAGCGTGGACATTTCAGAGAGAGCTACCTATTCAAGATTGTCAAGAGATCCAGCTAAGAGATCATTGCTGTTTCTGGAGACAGCTTTAAACTCCAGCCGCCTAGAACGTTGGAGCTTGGTATAAGCACCTCCAACATCTATACGTTGTGAGTGCACATCTAAAAGGGTGTCTGGTGGTGGTCGATATTTGTCTGATTGATGTGCATAAGGGTGCCCCTATTTTTTTTCTACCCTCCCTTCTTCTGCTTTTTAGTTATTTACACAGACTAATTTATAAACCCATATACTGAAGTTTAAACAAACAGTAATGTGAATTTTATTGCTGTGGATTAAAGTTATATACTTATATATACACTACACTCTCTGGCCTCCTTAGAAGAGGGACACAGGGAAGCATACCAAATGTCCCTCTTTAGGAGATATTATGGGCCCATACCTCCCAAGTGCCCCTCTATAGGAGATATTAGGGATCCATACCTCCCAAGTGTCCTTCTTTTGGCAGGACAGTCCCTCTGTGAGACCCACATTTTTCTGTCCCTCCTTCCCACCCTGGTGTACGTATTTTTAGGAGATCAGACTGTGTGGTGTGTATATAAGTGTATTGCATTTCTCCACAGCAATACAACTCACATTACTGTTTGTTTAAACCTCAATAATGTGTTTATAAATTAGTCTGTGATAATAAAATACCTTGGTCTTGCTCTAAGACATTTATTCATTTTCACATAGAGCTGTTAATAGTTCATGAACCACTTCAGAGGTTCTCAACCAGGGTGCCATGGCACTTTGGTGTGCTGTGTTCATCAACTTTGGGTATCACTTAAAAATGTGAACATTGAGTTTCATATGTAAATTTATTGAGATTATTGTGCACAATATGTTTGCATTTTTCATTCTGATTGTGAGACCGAAGAATAGCTATATACCTATATAATTTGCTCTTCATTAAGCCCTTGACAAATGACATATTCATTTTTATAGGTGCCCCGAAAAATTCCAGAGTATATGTAATGAGTGCCTTGAACAAAAAATGGTTGTGAACCACTGTTCTTAAAGGGATAGTAATACTTCGTTTTATCTCTATTTTATTTTGTAGGCATTAAAAAAACATGAAGAACGATATGTCTTATCTCTCAAACCTTTATGGTTTGAGAGATATTCACAAGCAAAGTTTCCTCCTCCTGTCCCTTTTACCTAGTGTAAGCCATCTCTTTTCAGATGTGGAATCTGGTTGTAAGACTAGACAGATAACAGAAGGGGACAAACTTCTTCCTATGAGAACAATTAAGGCCCTGCCCCCCTTGACAAGTTTCTCAGGTTTTTCCCTTATCTTAATTAAAGATTGTCCCTCTCTGCAGTCTTCCTGGGTACTTCCCTTCTGATCTGGCTGAGCAGTGTTACATCAGTAAAAGGGGAAGGAGGGGGATACTTTGTCATTGAATTACTCTTGAACTACAACTCTGACAGAATTGAAATAACACTCCCCAAAGTCCAAATACTATGATGATTAATTGGAGCTGCTTTTATTATGAAACGTTACTATCCCTTTAATGCTCTGTCCATTAGCATACCTCTCAACATTTCAAATGGCCAAAGACGTACACTTTTGTTTTAGGTGGTGTTACTGGGAGAGTGGCTAGTGAGTGAGGCATCACCGAGAATGTTTGTTATTTTATGACCTACTGACACCTCTTTATGTATTTGAATAAATGATTTAGAGTAAGACCATAGTATTTAATTTACACAGATTAATTTATAAACACATATCCTGAAGTTTAAATAAACATGAATGTGAGTTTTATTGCTATGTAGCAATGTGATACTCTTATATACACACCACACAGTCTGATCTCCTACAAAGAGGGACACCAGGGTGGAAAAGAGGGACAGAGGGATTTGGGTTTCAAAGAGGGACTGTCCCTTCTAAAGAGGGGCATTTGAGAGGTGTGCACTAGCTATGCTCCTTACAACCCCACCTAAAACAAAAGTGTCTCTCTTTGGTCATTTGAAATGTTGGGAGGTTTGGGGAAGGAAAGAGGGATTTGGATCTCAGAGGGACTGTCCCTCCTAAAGAGGGATTCGTGGGTTATGGATGAGAGTAATGTCTATTTCCAAATATGTTGTATTGTATTTCCTGTTGGTGCTGTACTGCACGGTACTATGAACAGTAGTGATGCTCTGTCTGTAACTGCCCAGGGGACAAGTATTCCTGAACATTTTTTAAATGATGGCAAGTATGCATACGTCTCACTGAATCATATGCACATATTTAAAATACATTTTGTGCCAATTCAACTGTACTATATGGACCTAACAAGGACAATTCAAAATGAACTGACCCTGAGAATTTTGCAATAATCAACCCATAGCGTTTCCCTTAATGCAGATTATATGTTATATATCTCTGCTATTTGTACCTTAACCCCTTAGTGACAGACGACCTACCTGGTAAGTCCAGGAAGTCATCTGCTATAATGGAAAAAAAACCCTGTCATTAAGAGGTTAAAGGTGCTCCAATTAGTCCTAAATCAATCTAAACATACTATAATGTATATAATTCACTGCTTGAACACAAACAAGACAAGCAGGACATCACTGCCTATACCCAGCAATCCACTCTTACAGCTACTGGATAATCGCTGAACACACCTAGCATACGTTGTGTCGATGACGTCACCGCGAAAAAAGCCCATCCGTGTCGTATTTACAGTGTATTATTGTTAATAAAGCTCTATTTAAAAAAAAAAAAAAAAAAAAAATGACAGCTAGAAGGAAATATTAGCGTTCCAAAGGGTGGAAATGTCGTCAGTGGGCGGAATCGAGTTCCATGTGTGCAGCAGTCTTTGAGGCAGACAAACGTGTAAGTAAATCTTGACGCACTGGTGGGGTTTCAGATATGTCAAATGGTCTATATAAATGTACAGAATTATCGATTTTAGTAGAGTCGTGTTTTTCCACAAATAGAAGTGGTTTATTATATCCCAAGTAGGGATAGTTGATGATAAATTTGAAGAATTTAACTTTATTATCACATTTAGAGGGACTGTCAACAAATTGCTTTGCTTTGTGTTGCAAACACTTCTGATTCTTAAGGGGCTAAACAGAACATTTTGTAATTAACTGATGTAGTGTGTGAGAGAGCAATTAACCAATTGAGTGTCAAAGTAAGTGTGGAAACCCTAGTCTCAGAGGGTTACGTAAGGGGTAATCCATTGTTGGCTGTTGGGGATGACCTCTTCAGCATCAAATGAGTATTATAGTCCAAACACCTGAGAGTACAGCAGTTGACTACCCATGGGTTAAAGAGAGAAGAACCTAAATATATACGTATTTTTTTCCATTACCAGATGTTCCTATAAAAGGCAATGTAGTAAGCATTTTATATATCATGATTGGCCTTTGCTGAATTCTGTATTAAAACCCAGGATGCTGTCTCGACCAAAGCCTGGGGAATCAGAAGAGGACCTCCTCAATTTCCAGAAACAGTTTCTTGCTGCAGGCACTAATGCAGCTGCGCAAGTGGTCAGGAAGGCGGATAAAAGAAAAGGGAGCCTGGAGGGTGCATCCCAGGTGACATCTGGGTCTACAGACGGAAGAGATGTTGTGACTCTTAAAGGTAAGTTTTTCACTCTAGGTTGATTTGTATATAAGAATATATTACAATATATTGAATACTCTCTGACATTCAAAGGCTTTACAGAGGCTTGTATAGATAACAATGGGGTAGGCTGGAAACTAAGTGATGTACTTTAAGCAATATTTGCATAGCTTTGCCCGTGTGGTTAATAAAATTAAATAGCCCCTCCCCAAAACAAAAAACAAAAGTCCCATGCAGATGTATGCATGACTAAATAAACCTAGAATGTTATACATGTCTGGTAGTAATGGGGGTAAACAATTGAGTGAATTTACGTGTAGGACTATTTTTCCCTGACATCCAGGTAAATCCAGAAAGGAGACAATGTTCTTAATAACTGGATTGTTGAATTTGTGTGTGTGTGTGTGTGTGTGTGTGTGTGTGTGTGTTTGTGTATTGCGTGCATGTGTGTATGTATCTGTTGTGTATTGTTTGTGTGTTGTAGTTTATTGGGTGCTTGCGTGTGTGTTGTGCATGTGTGTGTTGTGTATGTGTGTGGTGTGCATTGCATGTGAGTGTGTATTGTGCATGTGTATTGTTGAGTTGTATTTGTGTGTGTTGTGGGCATGTGTATTTTCTGTGGTGTGTGTGTATTGCATGTATGTATTGTGTGTTGTCTGTGTATTGTGAGTGTTTTGTTTGAGTGTGTATTGTGTGTACTGTGCAAGTGTATTGCATGTGTGTGTTGTGTGCATGTGTGTTTTTGTGTGTTGAGTGTATGGGTGTTTAGTGTGTATGTATTGTCTGTTTTGCATGTGTATTGCATGTATGTATTGTGGGTGGTGTTTGTGTGTGTTGAGCATTTTGTATACAGAAGTGAAAGGGTTATGTGTTTGAGAGCCAAAGAGGTATCCATGCACTGAAATGTGTTGGATACATCTTTGGCACTGAAGGAACCCAGGACATTGGCCATTTTCTTTTAATTCCTTCAGTGCTAAAGAGGTATCCAACACATTCCACTGTATGGATACATCTTTGGCTGTCAGAGACCTAACCCTTTCACTGCCTGCAATGTACGCAAACCATTGTCAGTCAATGTGTGGAATAGGCCTCAAAGGACTTAGGGCTGGATTCAAATGTAGGTGCTAATTTTCTCTCTGATTTTATCTCAAGGTTTCCCCATACACTTCAATATAAACATTTTTGATAAAAGTGGAGGTAATATTTATCTCCTGTATTTGAATCCTGCCCTTATTCCCCAGGGGCAACTCCGTGGCCCTTTTGCTAGTGCGTATATGTATAATATTTGACCCACCTAAAAGAGTATACATAATAATAGAGTGACCATTGCAAAATACCCTATAATGAAGACATCAATCAACAAAATGAATAGAAAATATTTGTTACAAAAACATATGAAAGTGTAGACCTGCAAATGTAACATAGATCAATGAAAGAGCACAAAAGCATAATAACCCCCTTAAGGACCACGTGACGTGCTATGAAAGTCACGGTCCTTATACTCTTAAGGACCAGTGACGTTCATAGCACGTCACATACTTTTTACTTACAGCGCTCTACGGGGAGCGCTGTAAGTAAAAACGGGGCCTAAAATTGATCGCTCCAAGATCGGAGCGATCTCTCTTGGGCCTCAAAGCGGCGCGTCGGTACGTGTAACAGGTCACGTGTACCGGCACGTCGGCAAGGATCAAAGCAGTCCTTAAGGGAAGGTAACTAACCTGGACCGCTGGTCCTTAAGGGGTTAATGTTGTATATACAGAAGTAATATAAGACCTCAATAGCAGTGCACATCCAAAAACTAAAGAGTGCTATTGCTATAAATAGTTTTGAATCGAATGGGCTGTTCACTGTTTGGTTTATGAGCACTGGATTGCAAGCAAGTTCTATCAATATAGCACAGTTGTTTTTAAAGCACCGTGCTATTAAGGTGTAATCTTATTTTTGTTTATATAAGATGGATATGGATTTGTGCTACTTGGTTACACAGATACATTATGTTTTGTTTTTTACATATGTATAAATTGATGTTTTAGGTTTGCAGCTGCAGAATTGGTTGTGTTTTTGAATAAATATTTTGTATTCTGTTTGTTATTATAGGGTATTTTTAAATGTTCTGTTGTTGTGAAGACACTGTCAGAGGTATTAGTTATATAGATAAATATTGTGACATACGTGTAGAGTTTGAGGAAGAAAATGTGAGCAAATGGAGGTATTATTTGATGTGATAAAGTTATGGGCCATCGGTTCATGTGGTAAACAGGGGAGAGCCGTGGTCAGCAGAATACACAGTGTATATGTATGATGTAAAGAATGTATAAAAATGAGAATGATTTGTTCCCTATGGCCATACCTGGTAAGTTTGTCTGCTGGGACTACTGTGGTGGGCTGAATAGCGGCAAAAAAGGAGCATGGCTTAATCGCAAGCAGGGATGTGGCTTTAACAGACCGTGACATTGAATGGATGAATGCGTGAAGAACCACAATTACATGGAAGTGGTACATATACACCTCTGCACAGGACAGATGCCACTGATTAACCCTTACACTGTTGAGATTCCTTACTCTCCTATTCATTATGTTGCAAGTGTACGTAGCTTGCGTAAAGCGGAACTACCATGCAAAAGTAACCAAAGGTGTGAAGCAAGATACCCTCTTAGTCACCTGGAATATGTATGTGAAACTTCCCAATGTTGTTTCTATATTTCATAATCATTACAGTTTACCTGGCACAGAGCTCGATAACACTGCGGCCATCTTTGCTTTCTCCTTCAACTGCGCATGTGCGCTGTCTCCATGGGCCTGTCAGTCAGCAGTGATTTGCCTGCCCACAGCTGTCTTTTTTTTATTCATGCACGCTTGTGCGGCATGCATGCAAATGAAGGAGTGACCTCACCTTCCCATCCATGCATTTATAGAGTGCGAGAGCTGTACATGAATGCGCATGTCCTACACAGTGTATTATTCAGCACACCGTGCCCTCTCAGTACCAGTGATAATTTGTGGTGTTTCTGTGAATCCGCACGTCATGCACTGTGTATTATTCATCAGACCGTGCCCTCTCAGTACTAGTACATGACCTGGACGCACAGGATTCAAGATGCGCTCCAGGTCACATGGTTTAGCAGGGACTGATGTAGGATTTAGGGGCAGGATGGACGATTGACACACAAGCCCAGTGGGAGTGTCTTCTGCACCATAGGGTGCACGGTAGTACAGCTTTGACAGACGGATAAGTCATCAGGTACAGAAATCATGTCTCTGTTTCTGCATTTATACGTTTTTTTTTGTTTTTTTTTAAGCAAAATTGCACATCACAATATAGACAGGGGACACAAGGGAAGGGATGAAGCCACGATTATACAGAGGTGAAAGTTTCGCTTTAAAGTATTCACATTACACTTTTCAATTTTTCGGATAACTATGTGTGTAAGATGGCTTGCAACTTCATCTGCCAGTAAATGTCCTTGTGGAGATTTTGACAGGAGTGGGCAGGTCTGACAGCACATCAGGAAAGACATGTTGTTCACCCAAACCCAAACATCCTGAGTCCCAGGTCAGTAATGGGAATGGTGACACACACACACACACACACACTGCAGAGGACATGCGAGAAGACCTTTACCTCCTATCGGGGTGTGAAGACCCAGGCCATCCGAAGGTGATTAAGAGTCTAATCACCTTGCTCCACCTGCCCCTTGTTAGTAGCGAACAGCAGCACTACATCCAGTACACCTGTGGCTACCAAGTGCAGAACCGGGTGTCACAGACAGTAGACGCCCCCACTATGAGTGGCAAGTGAGCAAGCCGCTTGGGAGAAACCGAACACATAGGGGGTGACAGGGATGAAGGGTTCTTGTAATTGGGCTAAAGTATAATGGCCCCCGTATTCAGGAAAAAATGTCTACAAATCTGTCTGTTACAACTGCTTTATAGGTAGATCACAGCATTCAGTTTCTTCTGTCTGGGTCCTGCAGCGCCACCAAATCGTTGTGGTTAGACCCAGCCACAAAAGTTATTTAGAAGGCTGCTGCCTTCCTCATGGTAACACTTTGAGTGACAGAGGGGTACGCAACGCTTTGCATACCCCTTTGGCAGTTAATGATTGACTCTGGGACATTTGTATCTGACTCCTTGTTGTGTCCTTGGGTCCCCATAGATCACAGCACTGACAGTGTCTGCTCTCTGGGTCCCACAGTGCCATCAAATCTCTGTGGTGAGATCCGGCCAGGGAAGTTATTTAGAGGGCTGCTGCTGCTTTCTGCATGTTAAGGCTTTGAGTGACAGTGTTTAGTTTAAATACTGTGCATATTGAAATGCTTCCTGATGGTAAGGAGACCCGCACCCCGTTCCATTTGGATCTCCTCATTGGGACATATGACATATACATGTAAAAGTCCTTACAATATGAATATGTCCCAAGGAGCAGAAGCAAATGAAATGGCAGTAGAAGAGAGCAGTGCAAATAGTCATTATCTCCATGTCCTCCTCTCCGATTGTAGTCTGCTGCATCTGTACGCTACTCCTTATTTGTGCTCCAATGTCTTTGCTCCCGTGTCTCCGGGGCATCCAACGTGGCTGCAAAGCTTTTGTTGGCTGTGGCGCGACACATCACCTTCATGCTCAGCTGTAGATGGGAGCAAGGAGAGTGGAGCAGGAGTAAGGAGAGGGATACTGAGGCAGGGGAATACGACCAGACAAGAGAGAATAGGTGCAAATGAGGAAGTTTACATAGCAGTCGGAGGTAAGAGAATATTAGGCACCGTACATGTGTGGGTGTATGGGAAGGTGAGACATATCTGATCTCTGCGTGTCTGCTAATATGGCATCAGAAAGTATATCAACCTTTTGAGTGCCAGAGGGGTAGGCAAAGCATTGTTTGGCATTGTGTTGCTTACCCCTCTGGCAGTCAGAGGGTTAAGAGGAAAAGTAAAGATGAATGATATGTTTAGTTGTGGAGGGTGAGGTGAGGGTACTGTTGTTTGGTTGCAGGCAGGCAGTCACTGCTTCAAGGACATGTTTTTTTCTTTTAGCAGCAGATTTGGGGGCTGGCAGCATCTTTTTTGTCAGAGTGTGGAATATGCGGTGGCCACAGTGCATGTGAGTGGGGCAGCGTGTGTGTGCATGTGTGTCAGGCATTTTTTTTTTTGGTGAGCCAGATGGTGGGGGCGAGGCAACTCCATGCAGTGATTTTCACAGGAGTAGCAGGGGCCTGCCTACTCCTGTGAAAATCATACCCCTGTGTACCTCCCTAGTAAGGCAGTATGGAGAAGGCATGAATGTCTCCTCCTTACTGCCGCCCCTGGGCATGCGTGTACTCCCTGGGGTGTATTCAGTGCCGGAGAATCTTGGCTACCTGCCAAGCTTCTCCTTTTACTAATAGTTATATATAGATATATGTGTGTGTGTGTGTGTGTGTAGGGCATGAAAAACTCCTAATTTAATTACCCTAGGACAGATTTCGGACATGAAAACGTAGCTACTTCAGAACCCCTTTTCTCTGTTGTCCAATAGAAGTTACTGGTAACTTTGGGTAGGCGATCACCCCCTTTAATAGGCAGGAACAATTCTGAGAAGTGACTGCTGGGTGGCGCCTACCTTCTCTCCTTAGCTTGCAGCTAGACAATCCCCAACCAGTAGGATTTGTTCCTTGGTCCAGACACAAGCAAGAGAACAGTTCTGCTATAGTTTTAGCATTTTATTATTTTCTATTAGAAATGGAATACCACCATTAGGTGGATTACAATCACTGACAATTCACATCACCCAAATGTGCATAGCTCAGTTTATCAGGTGCTTTTGTGGACCTAAGCCCTGGGGGGAAAATCTTGGCTGCAAGATCTTTCCCCAGGAGCTGCCCACCGAGGCTTCTTCTTGATATATGGTAATCTGAAGACAGAAGACCTGCTGAAAAAGGTGAACACCCTTTGAGTGCTGTGGTCCACATGTCCCACGCTTCCCCTCTACACAGGGGTCTCTCTTGGAGTGCCTTTTACATACTCATGCACTCTTTGGGTTTATTCTGTATGTCTGTGAGGTGTTTGGAGCAAGTTTCTTTGGTAACTTAACTCTTTCGTTGCTGGTTAGCACGATTTGGGGGGTTTTGGACACTTTCCCTATGGGGACCAGTGTTTTTTGACTGCATTCATGCTCTCTCTCATCATGGGTGGATCATCAGCTTGAACTAGTCAGACCTTGTTCCATCTCAGAAGATGGACTTTCTGGGCCTCCTCTTCGAAACTCAGAGGGGGGGGGGGTGGTTTTTCTGATAGACGAAGTGGCTCATCAGATAGTACTGAAGGTCCAAGCTATCCTGTTTCAGGATCCGGTCCCAGCCAAGAAGTTGTCCTCCTTGGTGGGAAAGTTCATTTCCACCATAGAAGCAGTACCGTTTGCCATGGCTCTCACCAGGGAACCTCAGAGGTTTTTGATCATGGCCAGCAAGGGCTGTCCAGATCTACTGGAAAGATCCCTGTCTCTCCCTCTTCAAGTGGAGCAGAGTCTCTCGTGGTGGCTTAACCTGAACAGTTTCCTGAAAGGCAGACCCTTTCTGGTCCCGTTTTGGACCATGGTGACGATTGATGCCAGCCTCTCCGGATGGGGAGCGGTGCTGGGGCACTTGAGTGTTCAGGGCCAGTGGTCCCCGGAAGAATCTCACCTTCCCATCAATGTCTTGGAGCTTCGGGCGATATTTCATGCCCTACATCATTGGACACGACCACTGCCCGGTAAGGGTGCAGTCGGAGAATGCCACAGCGGTAGCCTACATCAACAAGCAGGGCAGCACAAGAAGTCTCAGCTTGGTTAGAGGTCAAGGCTAATTTATCATGGGCAGAGGAGCATGTCCCTGCTATTTCCACAGTTCATATTCCTGGCGTAGACAACGTTCTGGCATACTTGCTCAGTCATCACACAGTGGACAGCGACGAGGGGGAAATGCATCCAGAGGTGTTCAACCTCATCATCCAGCAGTGGGGTCTACCATGCATCGACCTAATGGCAACCAGACACGAGAGAGGTTCCAACCTTCTGCTGTATCTGGGCGGATCCCATGGCTCTGGCAGTGGATCCCGTGGTCGTTTCCTCTGGCTTACATCTTCCCTCCTGTTCCTCTGTTGACCAGAGTTCTTTGGAAGCTGCGACTGGAGTGCTGCCCAATCATTCTGATTGCTCCATACTGGCCACTACAAGCTTGGTTTCCGGAGCTTCTGGACCTCTCTGTGACGGAACCTCTTCCACTTCCTCCCCTTCCAGATCATCTTCTACAGGGTTACCTCTTGGAAGAAGACGTTCATCGTCTGGCTTTGACGGCTTGGAGATTGAATCCTCAATTTTGAAGAAGAAAGTATTTTCTTCTGGGGTGGTGGCTACTATGCTTAGTGCCCGCAAGCCTGTTTCATCTAAGGTCTACCATTGGGTTTGGTCTACCTTCCTGGCTTGGTGAGCTGACAGAGACCTGTCTCAGGATTTTGACCTTCCTACAGTTCTTTCCCTCCTATAGGATGGTGTGGATAAGGGTCTCAGTCTGAGTTCTCTCAAGGTTCAGACTTCTGCGCTCTCTGTCCTTTTTCAGAGGCATCTTGTTATCATTCCTGATGTCAAGGTTTTCTTCCAGGGTGTTGTTTGCACCCACCCGGTGTTTAAGTCCCCTGCTCCTCAGTGGGTCTTAACCTGGTCTTGGGAGTGCTCCAGCTTCCTCACTTTGAGTCTTTGGCTACTATTCCTCTACGTCTGCTGATGTGGAAGATGGCCTTTCTCCTGGTGACTGTTTCTGTTCGCTGAGCTTTCTGGTTTTCCACAAGGACAAGGTGGTGCTTCGCACCTCCCAAGAGTTTCTCCCGAAGGTTGTGTCCGAGTTCCACATCAATCAGGAGATTGTGGTTCCTTCCTTCTGTCCTAACCCTATTTCTGACAGAGAGAGGGATCTTCATCTGTTGGATGTTGTGCGCTGCCTCAAGATCTATGTGCATTGCACTGAGTCCTTGAGGCAGTCTGACACTCTGTTTGTCATTCCTGAGGGTCCTAGGCCAGGGAAGCCTGTTTCCAAGGTAATAATTGCTTCTTGGATCAAGTCCATGATTTGTAAGGCTTAAGAACTTTGGAAGAAGCCTGTTCCCTTCAGGGTCACGGCTCATTCTACAAGGTCTCTTGGGGCTTCTTGGGCCTACAAGAACCAGGCCTCAGCTGATCAGTTGTGCAAGGCGGCCACTTGGTCATCTGTGCACACCTTTTCTAAACACTATCGTGTGGACGTGCTGGCTTCGGCTGATACCAGTTTTGGGAAGATGATCCTGGAGGCAGCCTTGCCTGTCTAGTATCTCATTGGTTTCTCACTACTCTTTCACTTTTGAGCCCTGTTGGCTCTAGTTCATGTGCTGTGCAACAGTTATGGGGTTTGTTTTTACCCCTGTTCAGTGTCCATTGACACATTGCGGTTATTGTTGAGCTATTTATGATCTGTAGGTTCATTGGTGCTCTGGTGACTTTGGGGGGCCTGCGCCTGGTCCTTGCCTTTCTTCCCTCCCTGGGGAACTTAATGGTTGGACATCCCAAAGTTACCGGTAACCTGTATTGGACGACAGAGAAAAGAGGATTTTAGTCTTACCTGTTAAATCCTTTTCACTTAGTCCATACAGGTTACTAGTCTCCCACCCTGTCAAGGGACCATGCTTGGCTCTCCTGCAGCAGAACGTGGGGGTCCTTTCGGGTTCATGCTCACAGGAGTCTTCCTTTACCTTTTTGCTACCTAGTCAATAGTTAGTCTGCAAATCTTACTGGTTGGGGATTGGCTAGCTATAAGCTAAGGAAAGGAGGTAGGCTCCACCAAGCAGTCACTTCTCAGAATTGTTCCTGCCTATTAAAGAGCAGTTGAGGAATACAACTCCCATCATCCCCAACAAGCCAGTGGCTAACTGGGAATGATGGAAGTTGTAGTCCCCAACAGCTGTAGGTCCAAAGATTTACAGTCCCTGACGGCAAAGGAAGTAATGAGTCTTGTATGCCAATGTCTGAGTGTGGGCTTGTGATCAGTATGCAAATATCAAGTCTCAATTGCAAGATTGTGTGTCATTTGAGTGACGTCCCTTGTATTGTGGCATGTTTTATTATATATATATATATATATATATATATATATATATATATATATATATATATATATATATATATATATATATCTCTCTCATTTGTGCCGTTGTTTGTAATGGGAAGATAGTGAGATAGTGACTGATATGCTTTACCTTTGTTTATACTCCACCGTGTTTATATGGGAAATATCTATCGAAATACCAAAATGGCCTCTTGACCCACTGTTATTTGTCTAAGAATAAATATATATTTTTTTTTTCTTTGAAAGTAAATTCATTTATTCCTGTTGCTGCCCTTAAACAGCCTCCATGTAGAATCACATTTTATACAGGATCTGTTACCTTTCCAAATTCTAACCTCTATGGGAGCATCCATTTGACAGAATATCTGATTATTCCTCCTCTTTCGTTTATTACATCCCTCTTTGGATATGTTCTGGCAGACCCAGAAGGAGTGAGAGGGAGCTAGGCAATGTCAGGATACATGTAATTAAATATGCAGGTAGTACCACCCAGGTCAGAGAACTGTACTCTGCAGAGATTAGAGTCCCTTATTACTAAATGAAAAGTATCACTACCATTAGTCTGATTTAAATAAAAAACAAAACAAAATTAGGTGCAGTCAGTTTATAAATAATTTAAATGAGACTAAAATCTCTGTAATTACATATCTATTTTAGGACACTTAGCTGATATTCAGCAACGCTTCTCAGATACCAGACAGTGACTGACAGTTAAAACATTTAATTTGTCTTGGGGTTGTCATCTAGAACCACATCTTGCTTTGTTTCCTTGCAGAATTTCCTGACTTACCACCTATCCTGACACCTGGGCCACCGAAGAAATCAAAATTTGCTAGAGAGAGTGTTCATTTTGCTGATGAGGACCCAGAGGAAATCCTGGAGAAAAATGATAGCCATATCACCACCGTCTTCTCAAAAATCATTGTATGTCCCTTTCCCAGCACCTCTTTCATTTGTCCAGAATATTTTGTATGTACAAGAGACACTGGCCCGTATTTATAAAAGCAACCTGGAGTTGTTCTGGAGCAAAGCATCTTCATCGTAGGTGACAAATAAAATTTCCTATTAAATTGGTCTTTTAACCCTTTGAATGCTAGAGACCTCTTGAATTCTAGATAGGTCTCTAAAGCATTGATTTGCAGTGTGTTGAAGACTTCTATCATTCAAAATTATTACTGATTTACCATATTAATAATTAGAATATTTGATTAAAAATACTAGATTGGTTAACAATTTAGCATATGAAATAATCTTCACCTTTTAACAAGGTGAAGTTGTGTATGCGCATTCGTGGTTCTGTGCGTGTGTATTATTACAGCACATGTGCCAAGTCTCTAATTCTTGCGGGGTTCTCTTAGAATTTTAGTGACCACTAGAAGCCGTAATCTGTAGAATATTCAAGTCAATGAAATGTTTGAAACGTGCTGATGACATGAAGCTGTGCACGAAAATACATACACAGCTGGATTTTTTTTTTCTCTGCATAAGGGTTTAGATAAACTGAATGACTGGGCGGAAGAGAAGCAGATGATGTTTGATGTAGATAAATGTAAGGCTTTGCATTTGGGTTATATAAATAAATGTGTTACATATATACTAAATGGAAAACCTTATTAGATAAAGATTTAAGAATACTGATAGACAATAGATTTCACAGCAATGTTCAGTGTCGCTCAGCTACTGCAAAAGCAAATAGGGTACTATCCTGCAAAAAAGGGGTATATATGCATTGTACTTCTATATAGATCCTTTGTAAGGTCTCCTCTAGAATACGGAATACAGTTTTGGGCATCAGTTCTAAAAAAATACATTATTGAACTGATAAAGGAATTGGTGGATCTGAGTTGTAAAGAGAAACTGGGTTTGGTTACATTAGAGCGGAGACATCTAAGGTGTGATAAAATACAAAGAACTCTCCAAAGAGCTACTTACTCAAAAAGCTTAGGAAAGAACAAGATGTCGCCCATTAAGGCTAGAGGAAAGGCGTTTTCAACTAAAACAAAGGCAGGGACTTTTTTTTTTTTTTTTTACCATAAGGGCAATATAAGTTATGGAATTATTTGCCTCTGGATGCTGTGCTTGCAGGTAATGTAACTGCTTTCAAAAATATAACAGGTACCTGTCTAGCAGATAACAAAATTAAGAATTATGACAGTTGGCTTCAAAACAGATAGGATGTTGACCCAGGAAAATAATTGGAAATGGCTTCAACAGGGTTTTTATTTTGCCTTTGTCTAGGTCAACAGAGATGATATGGCATGTGCCGAACCTGATGAATGCGTTTGGGTCTTTATTTTTTTCTTTATTTTTTTTCAGCCTCATCAATGGTGTAACAACTTCAATGTTCCATGCACTTTTTCCAGTTTAATAATGATTTTTTTTTTTTTTTTTTTTTTTTGCCCAAAACTGTACTCCATATTCTTCTAGATAAGGCCTTACCATATATATATAATAATATATTACTAGCAAAAGGGGCACAGCATTGCCCATGGGGATTAAGTCCTTTCAGTGCTTCAGGCAACACTGTGTTTCTTTTGCTACTATATTATATTGACCTCGAGACATGGGGGATATGTGTTGTGGGAGGACGGTGATATGTAAGGGTCAGAACAGGTGACAGGGGATATATAACACTCAGAACAGGGGCATATATAGGGCTTGTGGCAGGGGCATATATAGGGCTCAGAACAGGTGGCAGGGGGATATATAGGGCTCAGGAAAGGTGTCAGGGGAATATATATATATATATATATATATATATAGGGCTCCGGAAAGGTGGCAGGGGAATATATAGGGGTCAGGACAGGTGGCAGGGGGATATATTGGACTCAGGACAAGGGGTCTATAGGAGTCAGAACAGACGACAGTGGAATACATAGGGGTCCGGACAGGTGGGGCAGTGCAGACAAGGCAGCAGCTTAAGTTTACCATGGACACCGGGCCCAGCTTCCTGTGCTTTCTCATCCAGCCCCTATACGTCCAAGGATCCCTCTGATTGCATGGAGTATGAGTGGGAGCTGGAGAAGAAGGCTTGGCTCCCTAAAGTAAGAGGAGTGTGTGCGCCTGCTCCATGCTTTTGCTGTCCGTTCGCACTCCACTGGAGGCCGCGTTAACATGGCACAATAGTATATTTGGCTTAAGCTGCAATATGAAATTTGCTTTACCGTGATTGCAATGTTGCTCATAGCTGCTCCGGCCTCTCTCTCCCCTTTTCTGTGTGTGTAATGACAGTGCAGAGCGGAGCAGGGAGAGAGAGGCCGGAGCAGCGATGAGCAACATTTCGATAACGGTAAGGCAAATGTAAAATTGTAGGTTAAGGCAAATATGTAAGGTGTAGGCTAGTCGATACAGATGGACTATGCATCCTCTGCTGAAAATAATATGAAAGTGAAGTCGTGAGTGGCTCTTGGTCACGCTTCCCTCAGTCATCTGCTGCTGGTAGAAAGCTGTGTGAATGGTTGCATGGGCCTGTCGCGGCTGACTCCCGCTTGGTGTGTGTGTGTGTGGAATAGGGGTAAGGTGAAGGATTTGGTGCTGGCAGGTGCGCCGAGCCCTGTCTGCACGGGAGCTGGCTAGCTGGTGTGTGTGAGTCTGACTTGTGCGTGTGTGTGTGTCTGTGGCGTGTGTGTGTATATCTATAGTGTAGGAGCAAATGGCTGCCATTTTGTTTTTTTGGTGAGTTGTATAGAGGTGGCTGGGCTGGATAGTGGGGGCGGGCCAACTCCCTGCATGATTTTCACGGTGTAGCAGTGGCCTTCAGCCACTGCAATGCCTGTGAAAATAAGCTCCTATTGAATCACCAATGGGAGCAGTAACTCCTCCTTACTACTGCCCCTGGGTGTGTGTCTCCTTAGGAGACATACATTATGTAATGAGCCTTTCTCTTATATATATATATATATATATATATATATATATATATATATATATATATACATATATATATATATATAGCGAGAAATCTATACCCTTTTTTGTACATGATAGTACCCTATTTGCTCTTGCATTTGCTGTGTGACTCTGCACACTATCAAGTGTATATATCTCTCAGTACTCCTAAATCATACTCTAACGGCAATGCTAGATAATTCTCCAGTTCAGTGCAGAGCGATGCATTGGAGAGCTCTGAAGCATTCAAGGTGTTAACACTTCGGGTGCTAGAGAGGTATCTAACTTGCTGAGTTGCAGTGGATTAGATGCCTCTCTGGTACTCAAAGGATTAAACAGGCCAATTTATATATATTTGAGAAATGTAATTCTGTATAGTTCATCTGATTTGTCCCAGAATTCACCTGTTACTTTTATGCATGATGCCCAATGATTGATTTATTTTTTGATAGGAGATAGTCTGTAGATCAGAAGTAGGCAACCGCGGTTCTTCAGCTGCTGTGGACTACAACTTCCATCATCCCCAAACAGCCTTTGACTGGTTTAGGATGACGGAAGTTGTAGTCTTCTACAGCTGGAGCACCAAAGGTTGTCTATCCCTGGTCTAGAATGAGCATTTAAAAAAAGGAAAACACATGGTAACACGATGATGCAGAGCAGTGGGTAGGAGTAGGGATGCAATACGAGATACAGGAATCGTGAGAAAGCAACAAGATAAAAACACACAAGGAGAGAAATAAGGAAACTCAATGGAGAAAACAAGATGCAAGGAAGTAAAGCCAAAAAGAAAATACATAGAAGCAGAAAGGAAAGTTTAAATAAGTTACTTTTTTGTCATCAAATGTGCTTCACCCTTATGAAATATTTTTTTTTTCTTTTTTTTTTCTTCCAGGAACGGGACACCAGTAGTGCCACAATCACAGCACCCATGCCCACGGGAGAACCATTTCCTCGGATCTTCCACCGGTCTGAAATACCAAGTGAGGTGAGTGAAAACTTTGGGGGAGATGCACAAAGGTGAGAAAATTCTTTGCGCTCTGAGAAGAATATCTCCAGTGCTATGTCATTAACCCTTTGAGTGTCAGAGAGGTAGCCATCGCAATGCATCGGATACCTCTCTGGCACTCAAAGGGTTAAACAGATCCGGTGCACTACGGTGTGCAAAATCTCTCCAAAATGATACAAATAACCCATAGAGTGATCTAGGATTTGGACAGGTGTCTCTCACCTTAGTGCAGGGATAGTCTTTTTGCAGACTTCCAGGCTCTCGCCATCTCAAACCAGCCATTGGCTGGTTGGGGATAATGGGAGTCTTAGGTCTCAGCAGCTTCACGTCCAACAATTGACTACCTTTACTTTTAGTGACCTAGAAGTTATCTTTTCTTTTGAACATATGACCCTAAGTCTATGACTGCCAGAGAAGTGTTGCACTTACACCCTATGTGAAATGAAGAGGGACAGATCTGGTTCACAGACTGTATTTTTTCCACAACTGCATCAGACCAATACCACTTCCTTTCTTTTGTAGAAGATCACCCCTGGATACTTCTAAATTTCTAATTAATAAAACTTTGATCTATCAATCATTTAATCTGTACAATATTTAAAATCTGGGATTTGATCTGGTGTAATCTTATAGGATCCATATGCCACAAAAAATGATCTTGTAAGATAATTAAAGGAACACTAACACTGAAAAAGGGATATTGATTAATATACCTTTAAATATCACGTACTTCCAGCCAGCATCTGTAAAAATAACAGTATTTTGGTTACATTTCTAAATATAAACTTAAAATATAATCGTAAAGAGGGCGATTTATCACCTTAAGACAAGTTTAGTTTGTTTTCCCAGAGAATTTAATTCTACTTATGCTAATTAATTGCACAGTATGCTAATTAGTTACGTTCAAAGCCAAGTTTACCACTTATGCTATTAGAAATGACCCCTAGTGTATGGGCTTTGCCTCGAGTCATTCATAATGCAGTGTTTTGTAGTACTGACCCAGCAAAGAAATGAATTTGCACAATGTGCCAACAATAAATAATGGTTCATTTATCAAAAACTATTTTATATTACAATCCAATGGCTAGCATTGCACATAGGAGGTTCTTAATTACTTTTAAAGTTAACTAAACTTAAAGCGGAACACCCACCCAATAAAAATATTGCCCCACATAATTGCTCACCTGGCGACTAGCTGCTCAGTAGCGCTAGTCGCCAGAATTATTCCCAGATTAAAGAGAAATCGCTATTGTTCCAGGACTGACAGCAGGACAGAGATCGGACATCTTGCCATAGTAACGTCCGCACCCCTGCGCTGTCAGTCCCTTTTGGAGCCGGCCGGCTCCTAGCAACGCTTCCTAGACCCCACTGGGACTGACAGCGCAGGCGCGCGGATGTCACTATGACAAGATGTCCTGGAAGAATAGTGATTTCTCTTTAATCTTGTAATAATTCTGGTGACTAGCGCTACTGTGCAGCTAGTCGCCAGATGGGCAATTATGTGGGGCAATATTTTTATTGGGTGGTAGTTCCTCTTTATCTTAACCCTTTGAGTGCCAGAGAGGTACACAGTGCATTGCATAGCAATGCATTGCGTACCCCTCTGGCACTCAAAAGGTTAAGGTGATGGGTCTGAGGTTTGTACTTCTTTCATAAAATTAGTTATTTTGTCATTGGCCATTTACACGCAATCCTGCGCTATTCTATGACAGACCTTATCAAAATTACTGTGTTATTGACGTCCGGGATTCATAAACAATAAATTAGTGGGTCCCCCCCAAAAATCATATGCAAGACTTGATTTTAGGCCTTGGGAAACAGAACAGATATTAGCACGAAGTACAGTGTATCTGCCCCTTTAAGGACAAGAAGGATGTGCAGTGCATTGTGCACCCTTATGGTTCTTCAGTTGCTTTTTTTAGTTGTTGGTGTTCCTTTAACACTTACTGAGCTTCCCTGGCACTGTTTTTGTTGAAACCTCATTCAGACACCAGTGACACTAGCCGGGAAATATACGATGCAGTGACACAATCTCCCGTTACCTTGGAAACTGAAAAACATGATGGATTTCCTTGTGTGCTAAGAAAAGACAGCTCATTAGAGAGGAAGCCATTGGAGAAAAACCTGCTGCAAACACTTCTAATTGCCACCAACAACGGGCCTCTTATAAAGATCATTTGTTGCGCAACATAAGCCTCTGGGAACAAATCACAGCTAGACCTTTTATCTTAAGTGTTGTCCAAGGGATCCTCCTCATGCTGTTGAGGATTTAAATACTATCCAGTTTTAACTCCTTTGATGCTAGTGAGGTCTCCACTGCATTGCAAAAAGTATTTATGTGGAAGTCAGTGAGTTTGTTGTGGGATTCTTAGGAGTGTTTTCAGTCCTATTTTTTACTTAGTGCACATAGATGACTCTCACTTCCTGAAAGTGACAGAAAAGGAATAACTGAAATGACTAATTCAAGTTAAATGCAACCATCTATAGAATAGTGTCCCATTAGCAGATCCGTTGCCCTGGGAGCAGACCTGCCGATAAGCCGGGGCTACCATAGTGAACCTTGGCAGAAATATGGCTGAGTAGAATGGGAGTTTGAAAATGGATCTCTCCAGGGCTGTCTCATTACACCCTCAAAGAGATACTGAACTGCAGCAATGAAGTATTGCAGCTCCTGGTCTCCCAGTTTCTTGTCGTACACAGTTCATAAACTATTATGTAGTGTTCCAACCTAAACAAATATCTAGTCCATACATTAGTCCATAAACAGTTATTTTCCTTCTACTCTACCCTTAAAAGAAGCTGTGAGTGCTTTAAATCCAATAAAGAAGAGCAATAAGGAGGACATATACAAATATAGTATTATCTGGGTTTATAGCCAGCAAATATACGTAAAAACAAACAGCCCCTTCAGTCTATACACTCATAAAATGCTTTGGTCTCCAGATATCACTCTCTGACCAGAATTCACAATTTTAGACCTGTTACCCTTTGGCTCCCAATCTGTCAGATGGCTGAAATGCAGACATTCAGTTTCCTTCAGTGTCCTCCACTTGATGTTTCTCCATAGGACTCACTGGTGATGTCACTCCGGGCGCTGTCTCTTGTTCCGTGTTCAACGCCTCACTCTGGTGACGTTTGCTCCTTGACTCGATTTGGATCAGCAAGATCAGAGCAGTCAATCATGCACCAAGCATCACTATACCTTTAACATGCCTTCTCGTGTCCATGCATTTTTGCAACTATATAATCTACCCCTTCATACAAGTTTTAAATAATTTGTCATTGGATTGAAAGTTTCAACAGTAAAACATTACAGTGTCTTGTCACAGGATATCTGTTTGCTTTAATCATTGAGGAACCCCCCCCCCCATTAATTTAGAAAAGGGGAAATTGAAATTAGGGGGATCCTTCATATATGTTTGAAGCACACGAATTCTAGAAATATCTCCATCATACTGAGAAGCCATGTGAATAGACCTTTCTGTCATACAATGTGCTGTTGTTGTTTTTGTTGTACAAGATACACATGCAAATGTATACGTACTTATAAAAGTTTTGTTTAAATCTTTCAAATTCTTGTATTTTAGGAGTTTCAGGGTTCTTCAAAAATAAGCATCTTCGCTCAAAAAATGGCTGCAAAGAGGACATTGGAGGCAGCAAGGCGTGCACCATCCACCAGCGCTGCCAAAGGCTATTCTGTTGGTGACGTTAAGTCACAACAAGTACCAGGTAGACAATGATAAGACAAATATAAAATAAATATATAATGCATAAATATTTTATCTTCTAAATGTAATCCAGGTTGAAATTTGCATGAGGCAGAAAAAAAGACATTTCCTCTGTAAATGTGTGCTTTCACATTTTTACGTGTCTTGCACCTTTGTTGCACCTATGTAGCCCTTGAAATTCACTTTTTGAGGGTAACAAAGCTGACTTTCATTGCTCTCTAACCAACCGTTCTGCTCAGTCTGTTCAGCTGGGTGTGGCGGTTTGTGGACACTTTCTCACTTCAATGGGGACATGTTTTTTGGCAGGGGCAATCCAGCTTTGGTCATCCAGCTGTTTGAGTCTAGAATTCATGTCACCTGGTTAGGGGTGATGGGAGTACTGGATGGAGGTCCAAAATAGACTATCCCCGACTTACAGACTTCAGTAAAAGAGTGTGAAAAAGCCATAGGATACACATTGCAGAGTGCAAATACAAACAGCCAGAATTCAGCACTTTGATCTATAAAATAGATTTTAATGGCTGTATAGGTGTAATAAGTAAAACATACATTACAATATGTTGTGTTTATTGGTTGGTAGTGGAGTGTCCTGAGGGTATTTTGGCATGAAAGTTCTGTAAATCTGAAAATGAATGTTTTTTTTTTTTTTTTTTTTTTCTTTTAGTGGGATAGTCTTTGATGCAATATCTAAGATTCTCCCACTAGAAGCACACATGTGAATGTGATGAGCTTGGGGCCTCATGCACAAAGAGAAAGAAGAGCAATCAGGGAGCATATCCGTTGCAGCATAGGGGACAACAAAATCTCCAGATTCCCATAGATTTACATGGAGCTTAACCCCCTTGAATAATAGAGAGGATCCAATTAATTGCAAAGCAATGCATTCAAGTACTCTCTGTTACTCAAGGAGTTTAAAAGCCCCATGTAAATGTATGGGAATTTTCATCCCCCCCCCCCATGGTACATTTGGGTTACTCCATGTTTTGCTCATGTTTTGCTTAAAGGGATAGTAATACTTCGTTTTAACTTTATTTTATTTTGTAGGCATTAAAAAAACATGAAGAATGATATGTCTTATCTCTCAAATCTTCATGGTTTGAGAGATATTCACAAGCAAAGTTTCCCCGCCCCTTTTACCTAGTGTAAGCCATCTCTTCTCAGATGTGGAATGCAGTCCATAGACCAGACAGATAACAGAAGGGGACAATCTTCTTCCTATGAAAACAATGAAATCCCTGCCCCCCTTGACAAGCTTTTCAGGTTTTTCCCTTACCTTAATTGAAGATTGTCCCTCTCTGCAATCTACCTGGGCACCTCCCTTCTGCTTTGGCTGAGCAGTGTTACATCAGTAAAAGGGGCGGGAGGGGGACACTTTGTCATTGAATTACTCTTGAACTACAACTCTGACAGAATTGAAATAACAATCTCCAAAGTCCAAATACTATGATGATTAATTAGAGCTGCTTTTATTATGAAACATTACTATCCCTTTTAAGGCCTCTAGAGGGCACTGTGCACAGTAATGACCATGTCAGACTTTCTAGTCCATGATCTCATGTTTCAGAGGGGATGGACGTGGACAAGCCCCATTTGATCACAGGCGAGGGCCTCCGAAGTGCAGCAGGTCATGAAGAAGCTCGAAGAATCCATGAGGAGAATGTGGAGAAGCTGAAGGCTTTGTCACCAGAGGAGATAATGCAAGAACGGAACAGGCTGCTGTCACAGCTCGGTATGGCCATCACTATGGAGCTCCCAGTAATAACAGCCTGTTATAGTGACAAACCTAGGCTTTCCTGCAGTCATGTCCCCTTTCCAAAGACAAACCTGTCCTGTTTATTGTGTTAAAGGGGACAGTGCCTTCTAGAAGGAAATAAACATAATAAATCCTGGACACACTTCAGTAACATCACAAACAAAAAATATACAATTAGTTTATGATATTTTCACCATTTCCTGAATTCCTCTGTGTCTCTAAATTCATCTAGTTTCCTCTTTCTCCCCTCTATTGTCTATAATACTTCCACTGATTATCAGAATCTAGTGCGCTGAGAAAATTTGAAAGAAGAAAATGAGTCAAAAGTTATGGTTGGATTTAACCTAGTGAGTGCTGGAGAGGTACGCAAGGCATTACGTTTGCAGTGTGTTGGCTACCTTTCTTTTGCACTCAAAGGATTAAACTACTGATATCACAAGTGTAAGGGAAATTGAGAGTGGAGAGACTTATCCCATTGCCATAGCAACACAAGACGCCTCTTAAACGGTTTTTAATATTTTTATTAGACATCAGGAAAAAACATCAGGAAAGTAGTCACATAATTTTTTTTCATTTTACCTGGTACTGGATTTATTTCAAATGTGTCCTAGGAGGCACTGCACCTATAAAATCTAGGACTGTGCAGGGCCACCAGGGAAAGTATGAAACCGACTGATTCACCCCTGGTGCAGTCAGTTACAGCCTTCCGGCAATGGTCCTCGCAACCATAAGCAGCATGGAGATCTCCATGTGCAATTAAGCTAACTTCTCTCCCCAGCACTGTGATTATGATGTAATCACAGTGTTCGGAGAGAGTCACCTAACTTGCAGGACGTTGCTCAGAGCCCTCTGGTCATGTACTGGAAAAAAGAAAACAATGGACCTGATCGCAAGATCATTGCGGGGAGGCTGTAACTGACCTCACCAGGAGCAGATAATTTGGTTTCACACTTTCCCTGGTGGCTCTGCACATGTGATCGCTGCTTCAGCAATCACATGTGCCGGTGGAGCCACATTACAAAGGCAGTGTATGTAAACATTGGCTTCATCAGTTTTCTCTTCCTTTCTGTGATCACGAGGAAGAGAGAAGCAGAGAACAGAGGTCCCAGTGCCTCAAACAGCCAAAGTTGAGGCACTTTTGATGTACGGGGGGCAGAACTAGGAGGGGAGGGCATAAAACAAAATTTCTTTGACACTTTGACCCCTTCATTGCGTAACTGAATAATGAATTTAGAGCAAGACCAAAGTACTTTATTTATATAGACTAATTAGTAAATGCATTTACTGACATTCAAACAAACATTAATGTGAGATTTATTGCTGTGGAGCAATGTGATACATTTATATACACAGCACACAGTCTGATCTCCTAAACACAGTGACACCAGGGTAAGTAAGAGGGGACAAAGGGATTCTCACCTCAGAGGGACAGTGTGAGTACTTCCCTAACTAGGACACTTGGGATCATACCTTTTAGCCAGTCCCTATTAATGCGCTAATTGAGCACAAATCATCACAGAAAACACTATAATTTTTTTTTTTTTTTAAATATTATTGAATAAAAAGATGGGTTATACTTATAAATGTGGCATCAAAAGAGAGCCCTACTTATCATTATAAAAACAATATTGTGTGTGTGTACACTAAATGAATTAGAGGAAAAATATGGTTGAATAATGGCATACTAAGCCAAAATTTATCTTGTCCTCTGGTGTTAAAAACCCTTGTCACTAAGGAGTTAAAGACAAAGTGGAACTATTCTGTGGCAAACCAACTTTCCAAATTTCCACTGATGTAATGAAACTTTTTAGAAATATCCCAAAAGTACTGCATGCTCAGTAGAGACTGCCCGCTCTGTGGCTGCATCCAGCTCCGTATCAGCCGCAGTGCGGGCAGTCTCTTCTGCGTATGACTTTGTCGTTACACACGTATTAGTGAATTATTATATAGGATTTGTTGTGTTTGTGAGAATTTGTGATTGAAAGAAAGTGAATGTGTTTTGAGAAGAGAAAGTGTGTATGTGTTTGTGATTGAGAGTCAATGGGGGTATGCACTAAGGTGTGATAAAGGGGAGATAACCTCTCCAGTTCCTATGATAGTCTATTGAGGGTGATGTACTAAGAACTAGCATAAACTAAAGGGGACACATATACATTTCAAAAATTTAAATTCTTGAATGCCAGAGGGGTACGCAATACATTTCAAAGAATGTTACATACCCCCGGCACTCAAAGGGTTAACCTCTTGAATGCTAGAGGTCTCCAATGCATTGTGAAGTAGTAAATCCTGTTAAATGTGTGCATAAATGATTGTGTCACAGTCCTGTAGCCCTAGTAACTTTTGCTGCCTTTCCTGTTATATTTTATCTTGAATTAATTTTATATATAATATATGTTATTTTTAAAGATCCAAAGCTGGTGGCCTTTCTCAAATCAAAGAGAGAGAATAAAGTTGTACGGGAGGATTCCAGCACTGACAGAGCATCAGCAGATCCCCAGACTTTCCATTTGGAAACTACACAATCTCCTTCTGAAAAAATTACATCTGCACAGACACCAAGAGGGGATGGAGAGAAGCTAATGGATCTGTCAGGTAATATATCACCTGTATGACAGGACCACTGCAGAGAGAGAGATCAATAGCACTGAAATACTGTGGGTGAGGTCAAGTGAACAGCTGCTTTGTGTGTGACAGAAAGCCCTTGCCTACTAAATAGTGTCTATCAATCTCCTGTGAGTAATGGTAATAGTGGAATCCTCCTCACTCATTTTTACTGTGTGCTCTGAGACCACCCCTTAACCCTTTGTGTAACAGAGAGGTATCCAACGCATTGCAAAACAATGCATTGGATACCTCTGGCATTCAAAGGGTTAAAGGAGAGCTTAACCCCTCCAAATAAACCCCCACTTGCCTTTCCATGGTCAGAAAATCATAATGGCCTTTAAGAGTTCTACCCTTGTGCCTTGTTCAAGAGATATCATCTTCTGACATTCCTGGATATCATACCCATGGAGGCAGACATGGCTGTTGCTGGCCGTTTTCTCAAACTGAGGCAGACAGAGTGCTTGAACCTACTTAACCTTTTAAGGGCCAGGCACCCCACTCTGGTGCTTTAAGGGTTAAGATTACCATTTGTGGTGTGTTGAGTTTGACGTCCTGTTTTCCTGCTAGATCCATGATCATGGCCTCTTCTACTGACATGACATCCAGGACTGATTTGAAGATGTTATCTCTTTCACCAAAGTGCAAGGGAAAAATTGTAAGGACAAGTAGGCTTTTTGGCCATAATAAAATAACAGTAATCCTTTACTGCGAGCTATGCCCATTAAAAAATAAAGTATCTTAATGTCATTGTATTAACCAGTACCATCGGCCGGCTGAGGATGGCAGAAGTTGTAGTCCAGAAACAGCTGGAAGCCCTCAGGTTGGCCAGCACTGATGTAGAGCATCAGTGATATCTTGTAAAATAATCACTTATACATCTGTAGTGACAGACTAAGAAGAGATCAATGGACTGAGGTCTGGATTTTAAATAACAACATAGTGACAAGTCAGCTCACAGATACAAGGGGAGCTTTATCTAGTAAGGTAAAGAGAAGCAATTCTGTTGTGAAACCGCTTCACCATAGGTGAATAATATAAAATTGTACACAATCGGATTCACTGCACTAGTGATGGAACACCATGTGGAATAAGAGTCAACAATTCCTTTATTGTAACAATATTTAAAAAACGTACCTCTTATCCAAAGAATGGTCTGTATCATTACATAAGGAGAGAATCGTGGAGTGGTATACTGTACTGCAGATGTAGCCACCAGCACCTATCAACATGTCTTGTGTCTAAGATGCTTTATTCATGATCAGAAAAGCCGTCAATAATAATTAAAATTCCCATTGTTTTTATTTATTTATTTTAATTATTGATTTTAACCCTTAATGCTAGAGAGGTTTCCAATGCATTGATTTCTTAAAAGGTTAAGATGCCCATCATGGCATGTGGCCTCTTACATGTGTTTGATATTGATTTCAACCGTTTAATTCTTTAGGTGACGATCTCCCAATCAAGCCGCAGAAGGACTGGATTCATATGGAGACGGTGGAGTTTGAGAAACTGGAATGGACGAAGGATCTCCCGCAGATCAGGCAGAATAAAACCAAGAAGGTGCCCAGTGATAGATATTCTTCTGATTTTGTTCGTACTATATACGGGATGGGCACCCGCTTTCTCTCCAGCTGTAGGAATACAGCTCCCATCATCCTCAGCTGGCTCTTGGGAATTCATGTCGGACAACAGCTGCAGAGACACAGATGGTTCTGGAGGAAACCAACTGCACCATAGGGGACAAATGAGAAAGTCCAAATACTCATTCATTTAAATGGAGCTTTTAACCCCTTGAATGCTACTGAGGTCTCAAATGCAATGCTTTGTAATGTGCGGAAGACCTTGCTAGCATTCAAGTGGTTAAAATCCCCTTTTAAGTAATTGGGAATGTTTATTTGTCCCCTGTCATACCTGTGGTTTTCTCCACAATCTGTGTAATTTGCCTTTGCACAAAAGCAAAGTAGAGCAATTCTGGAACAAAACAAGTACAGCAAAGGGGGGTAATAACAGTAGATTTAAATGAAAATGTTATCCAAAAATGGTCTCCAATGGACTGCTTTGTAATGCGTTGAAGACCTTTTCTGGCATTCAGAGAGTTAAAAGCCCGATTTAAATCAGTGGGAATTTTGCATTGGTTCCTTAATGTGCAATTGTTTTGATTTGTCTTGTACATAAGGCCCAGACTATCGACTCCAGTGCTGAGCAATGTGGGGTCCTCCAGATACCTATAGACTACAACTCCCATCATCCCCTGCCTGCTGTTGGCTGGCGGAGGAGGGGATGATGGGAGTTATAGTCTGGCTGCAGCTGGAGAACCTCATGTTGCCAGTGCCAGTCATATCATTATATTGCATTTCACTGCACATTTCCTGCCTGTAGGCACCCAATCCTGTCCTCTGGTTCAACAGTGCAGCTTTTCAGGATCTCCTCACACGAACACCGGCAGAAAAATGAGGGACGTCAGTCATTCTGAAGGATCTGCCTAGTAACATATTAAGGAACAGAGGGGGTTCCCAGTGCATTGCTTTACAATGCGTTGCACATCCCTCTGGGCCATAAGGGGGTAATAGCATTCATTTGTGTTTTTGCTGATGAGATCCTGAAACCCAGAACAATTTTTTTTGGGGGGTGGGGAGGATAGAGAAATGCTTTGGTGCTTAGTGGGTTAAAGTGTCCCATCCTGTCCCAGAAGCATATATTTTTGGTTTTGCTGCTACATTATTATTTATTTTGACACTTTTTTTCATCAGGGCATATGTTTAACCCTTTTCGTGGCAGAGGAGTACGCAATGTGTTACGTATCCCTCTGGCACTTAAAGGGTTAAAGAAAGTGGATCAATTCTGGGGGAAATGGGCAGCACCATAAAGAATAAATAAAAATTCCCAATGATATAAATGGAAAGTTTAAACCCTTGAATGCACTATATGCTGCAGCTGGTTTGAATCAGCACTTCTCCACATTTGTCTTTGTGCATATGACTGTACATACCCTAACATTCCCTGAGATAACAGGGCAGTAAATAGAACTGCCTCATTCTTCTCCCAAAAAGCATTAGTTTTAACCCCCTTTAAACTTTTGAGTGCCAGAGGGGTATCCAGTGCATTGCTTTGCATTGGCTATCCCTCAGGCACTCAAAGGGTTAATATTTTTTGCATTCTCCGGAGCATACATATAACGGAGACTTACTCTAGGAATCACAGGATTAATAACCCTTAGTATATAATAATTTGTTCGGATGTTTGTCAGAAGTCGTCATGCGCAGTATAGAAGATTGCACGCGTTTGGGCAGTCTCTGCTGAGCATGATTGCATCGTGTGAGTGAGGCGACGCAAGACTGCATTGCGTGGAGCAGTGAGGTAGCGGCCGCTTAACCCTCTGAGTGCCAGAGGGGTATGCAACGCATTGTAAAGCAATGCGTTGTGTACCCGTCTGACACTCAAAGGGTTCCGGACCTTGGCCCGTGCACACGGGCTTTTACACTAGTCCCATATAAATCAGTGTGAACTTTTATTTCTTCCCTGTGGTGCAGTGGGTTTGCATCAGAATTGCTCCACTTTTGTCTTTACACATATGCCACTAGACGGCTCTCCTTGTTCCCAGAAAATGCTGGCAGCCCTCACTGTGCTATTCCCACATGGAAGAGGCTTTAGACAGCCTTACAAATGAATATCGAGCTTTCGTGGCTGGCCAGATTCCTATTGAAGAGCTTTTTCCTGTTGACTGCAACAAGGGAGCTTCCATTACTGTGAGATGGTTCATTCAAAAGTTACTATGAGTACTGGAGCTGTTGTTACAGCATTCTGTGGAGAACTGCAGCCAGTGGTTTGCCTCTCCCATAGACTTCGAGACACCAGTAATTCTCGGCTCCAGTACTCTGGATACACAGACAGATCAGAAGCTAAGGATCTCAATGATAAGGCACATATGGTGCAGTCACAATGGCTAAGCTACTGATTACCTACCTGGTAACGAACAGGGAGAGATCTTGATTTCTTGCGCTGTTGGTGTGTCCTGTGGATTAAGGTTGAGAAACACACAATATTAAGGTATGCTGTGCAGGCAATTCCTGTTTTATGCCAAAAGTGCAAAGGGATGTAGGCAATGCATTGCTGAACAGTTCCAGGGAGTGGTAGCAGTAATATAGAGCTAAGTGTCAGCGAGTGGGAGAGGGAATGCAGGGCAAAAACGGGAAGTGACTGCATGGCTTGCCTTAATCAGCATAATATAAATCTAAATAACGCAAAATCTAGTTTTTCTTTCTCTTTTGTTCACTGGTGATACAGGTACCAAAGGTGGAGATCCTTCCAGTAATAGGCAGGGGGTACTTTAAGAAAGAACGGGGGGGAAAGCCCTCTTTATCCAGTTCACACTTTGAGACCATGATTGTTTCTTTAATTAGGATGGGAACTTTGTCTTCTTGAGCACCAGGAGAGGTCTCATGTGGTGTGATTGGGGGTTATAAATGACAAAATTTACAAAGGTTTACAAAGGGGGTGGGGCTTAATCACAGGTGATGGTGGGGCTTCACAGCCTGTGTCAGGAAGTGAGTAGAACAGGGTGAGAAGGTGGAGATGTGGGCAGGAAGTTGGGGAAACAGGGTGGGAAGGAGGCGAAGTGGGCAGAGTTTCATAAGAATCCACCTCTGTCCCTGGAGACTCAATAATTAACTGCAAAAACTGGAGTCTCCAGGTCAGATTCGGAGAGTTCCCAGGTATGAGGATTGGTTGAGAAAAATATTGCACCTACACTCCATCCATTTCCAAATTTTGGCTTGTCCTGTCCTATTTTCAGCTTTGAATTGAGCTTATTCTGGAGGTATATACTTGATTCAAGAACTTGCTCTTGTTGCTCCAACAGTTTATCACACTTCACTATGCTGGGTCATGAATCTTGCTCTGGGTTTTGTTTTAGAAGGAATTTTTCAATCCTCTCTCTGTAGTAGATAAATGTTATATCGCTTTTTTTTTTTTTTTATGCCAGTAGTATGACAGAATTGCAAGCTTTATCTTGCAGCTTTTCGTTGTTGTTGTTTTGTTTTTTTTTTAAGTCCGTCTGGGCAGTTCCTCAAACTAGACATGTTTTTCCTGTTCAAAGATTGTGTCTTTTATCTGTCAAGAACATTGTCTTCCCTTCTTATGACTTGGGAGGATCAGGTTTGGCTCATGTATGTAAAGCAAACTCTTTCAAGTGTTTGATGCTCCTTTTTTCATTTTTCCCTTTTTGGATGGTTCGTGATGTGGTCAGGTTGATTTTACCTTCCATGGCTTCTTTGATAAAGTTCTCCATGAAATTTATAGTCTAGATGAAGTTAGGCCACTTTTGGGTCACAGCTTTATCCTCCAGGGTCTTCAGTATGTTATGGGCATACAGGACCCAAGTTTCAGTGTACTAGTTGTGCAAGGCTGGTGTGTGGACTTTTTTTCCAAGCATTTATCACTACACAGTGTTCAACACCTCTAACCCCTTCCTCCGTGGAGGTCTGTTTTTGGTAAACAGTGCAATAGATGGTCATACTCAACTGAGCAGCTCTTTCCATTTCTGGTTTTCATTTGCTGACTGTTTGCTTGTGTTTGTTGTGTTGTCCATTGTCACTATATGTTCTATATTCTGCTGTGTGTGCCCTTGTAGTGTTCTGCCTGTGCAGTTACCAAGATTATTCTCCCTACCTGGTTATTTTGGGACAGCTTTGGGATTCCCCAATTGTCCCCGTGTTCCCCAGTGGATGTAAGAGAGAAGATAATCTCTCTCTGTCGTCCAATACAGGTTACTGGTAACTTTGGGTAGGCGATCAGCCCCTTTAATTGTAGGCAGGAACAATTCTAGAATTGTATGCAGGGGGTGGAGCCTACCTTCCCTCCTTGGCTGCAGCTAGCCAACCAGCTCCAGAAAGATTTGTTCCTTGGTGAAGATAACACAGGCAAAAGAACAGTTCTGCTATAGCTTTAGAAGTTTTTTTATTTTCTGTTAGAAATGGAATAGCACCAGTAGACGGATTACCATAACTGACAATGCCCTTAGATGTCGCTAACTCAGTGACCAGGTGCTTTTTGTGGACCTTAAGCCCTGGAGGGAAAATCTTGGCTACAAGATCTTTCCTCAGGAGTTGCCCACCGAGGCTTCTTCTTAATACATGGTAATCTGAAGACAGAAGATCTGCAGGAAAGGTGAGCAAACCCCTTGAGTGCTGCAGGTCCACATGTCCCACAGTGCCCCCCCGCATAGGGGTTTTTCATTTGGAGGTCCTATTGCAGACTCCTGCACTCATTGGGTCTATATGTATGTCTGCTGGGTGTTTGGAGCAGGTTTATGTGGTATTTAACCCTTTAACTGATAGTTTTGCATTAATTTGGGGGGTTTTCTAACCCTTTCCCTACGGTTCAGTGTTTTTTGGGTATTCTAACATTTTCTAAAGATATTTCATATCTTTTAGTTTTACACTTTCAATTTGAAGCATTACTATTTTGATGTGCTGGCATCGGCTGA
Organism: Rhinophrynus dorsalis; assembly: GCA_037306005.1. Taxonomy (NCBI): domain Eukaryota; kingdom Metazoa; phylum Chordata; class Amphibia; order Anura; family Rhinophrynidae; genus Rhinophrynus; species Rhinophrynus dorsalis. The sequence goes on from CM074728.1 coordinate 88,031,998, forward strand.
CACCAGTTTTGGGAGGGAAATCCTGGAGGCAGTCTTGCCTGTCTAGGATTTTCTTCGGTTCTTGGTACTTCCTTCACTTTTGAGCCTTGTTGGCTCTAGTTCAGTGTGCTGTGTAACAGTTGGGGTGTTGTTACCCCTGTTCAGTGTCCATTGACACTTCTTTGTTTGTTGGGCTATCTCTGATCTGATGGTTCATATCTGCTCTGGTGACTTTGGAGGCCTTGCGCCTGGTCCTTGCCTTACTTCCCACCTCTGGGGAAACTCAATAGTTGGACACCCCAAAGTTACCAGTAACCTGTATTGGACGACAGAGAAGAGAGGATTTTAGTCTTACCTGTTAAGTACTTTTCTCTTAGTCCATGCAGGTTACTGGTCTCCCACCCTGTCAAGGGACCATGCTTGGCTGTCCTGCGGCAAACTGTGGGGGTCCTTTGGGGTCATGCTCACAGGAGTCTTCTTTCCCCTCACTATCTAATCAATAGTTAGTGTCTCAAATCTTTCTGGAGCTGGCTGGCTAGCTACAGCCAAGGAGGGAAGGTAGGCTCCACCCCTGCATACAATTCTATAATTGTTCCTGCATACAATTAAAGGGGCAGATCACCTACCCAAAGTTACCAGTAACCTGTATAAACTAAGAGAAAACTTCTGCCATTTGATTTGCTGGATTCCCTGTCTTTCCTTGTCTTCTCTGGAATGGGGACTTCTTCTCTGTCCTCTTTTCTTTTTTGAGGATGGACTTTGGCATTTGTCTGGCTTTGCTATATGTAAACTGAAAATAGGCAGAGTTGGATGGGTTTAAGTAGGTCTGAGAGGTTATGTCGTCTCATCTGCTAATTTATGAATAACCAGTAATTCACGCAGTTGTGCTCCTCTGTCTTCAACCTGTGGACACTATTGAAATTTACCAAAAAGGGCAGAAAAATAAGTAAACAATATTGAGGGCACATATATATTTACTTATTTATTGTAATATACTTTCATTTTAAGGCACTGAGTACACTGTGTGGCACCATATATACATACATACGTACATAATGACAAAAAAGTTAAAAAAACAAACAAACAAACAAAAAAAAACATAGTTTCATGTGTTTTGGGATCGTGAAAGAGTATTTAAAATGTAACTGTTATTAAAAAAAAAAAAAAGGGATTAAAACAAGCTTATTAAAAATACATTTAAGCCACATACCGTGTAAATATCATAATAAGAATCAAAAATAGGGATTATATATTAATCAACAAATAATTTTACATTGTAAAGAGATTAACCCCTTAAGTACCAGCGGTCCAGGGAAGTTACCTTCCCTTAAGGACCGCTTTGATCTTTGCCGACGCACCGGTACACGTGACCTGTTACGCGTACCGGCGCACCGCTTGGAGGCCTAAGAGAGATCACTCCAGTCTTGGAGCGATCAATTTTAGGCCTTGTTTTTATTTACAGCGCTCCCGGTAGAGCGCTGTAAGTAAAAAGTATGTGACGTGCTATGACCGTCACTGGTCCTTAAGGGTATAAGGACCGTGACGGTCATACCACGTCACGTAGTCCTTTAGGGGTTAAACCTGCACTAAGAGTGAAGTTCCTGCAGAAAGCTCTGTATGCGCTGTACTTTTTTGTTGCCCTTTTTGGCAAATTTTCATAGTGCTGAGATGGCATCTATCTTCTCTTGAAGTTTTTTTTTAATTTCCCTGCCTCCTGGTAGAAGAAACTTAATCCATGGTTCCTGTGTTTCACCCATGGACTAAGAGAAAATGATTTATCTGTAAGTAGCACAAGAATTATCTTTCTAAATTAATAATGGCTGATATAGTTACATATAGTAGTTTAGGTTGAAAAAAGACTTGCACCCATGAAGTTCAACCCTTTTCCTATTCCTGTTTACTGTTCTTGATCCAAAAGAAGGCAAAAACACCCTCAATACATTAATTTCAAATTCTTCTTTGAATGTGGGGGAAAATCCTTCTTGATTCCAAATGGCAATCAGATTTCTCTGTGGATCAACAAACACTAAATAAATATTAATTCCAATACTAACATACATAGCCCTCTGTTCTGCTTTTTTTTTAAAAAAGTTCCCAGGCCCTTTTTAAAGGCATCTAATGTATTCAATAGCATCACCTCCTCAGGCAGTGAATTCCATCCCTTTATTGTCCTTACCGTGAAGAATCCCTTCTGCTGTTCTAGACGAAATCTCCTTTCCTCAAGTCTAAGCAGGTGACCGCTTGTCCTTTGTAGTGTTCTTTAATGGACAGGTCTTTGGAGAGCCAATTTTGCCCATTACTGAGCCAGTGGTGCAAACGGTATGCTTTGCGTTTGCACCACTGGCTCAGTTATGGGCAAAAGGTGGTTGAAAGTTAATTCAAGTCTAGTACAGGCCGTGCACACCAGGTGATGTGTCCCATAAGGGCAGGACAAGGAGGACGCGGGTGGGATAACAGAGAACGATGGGAGAAGCTAAGTAACCACATGGTAACTAGATTGACATGCGCAGTAGCGCTCACAATGCTCTACACGTCACAACGTTAAACTGTAATCTTCTTTTGTGCCTTATCGATCAATTTTCTGATTTTTAAAATGACACAGCGCTTTATAACTACATTACTGCAACACACTCAGATAAGGTCATGGTGGGGTGAAAGTTCTGCTTTAAACTGTATGTTGCATTTTTATTATTCTACCCAAAATGCATAGCTTTACACTTGTCTATATTGAATCTCATTTGCCATTTTCCTGCCCAGTTACCCAATTTGTCCAAATCCTCTTGTAATGAAGACACATCCAGTAATGAAGACGCATATAGGTGATTTGTGCGAGCTCTTTCAAAATCTTCAAATGTGTTTATAGGTGATGTCGTCCCCCTTTACCAATTTATACTGGTGTTCAAAATAATAGCTGTATCTTAGTGCAGCAAAATATCCAGTGATGCTTTCAAAACAAAAATATAGAAAATAGAGCAACACACATCCAAATCCAGAAATAGAAGATATTGTACTGCAGTAGTGTTCCAACATACCTTCTGCTAGAGCAGTGGTTCTCATCCAGGGTGCTGTGGCACTCTTCCACGGACATCGACTAAGTGTCATATTTCCAGCTTTCGTCAACACTGCTGCTTGTGATTCTGTCTGGTTCCCGCCTTCTCTGTGACGTACTTTGCCTGCCTATCTGTCCCATTTTTTTGTGGCTGCTATGCTACTCTGTTTGACTCCGCCCCTGGTTCCTGTTTTCTTTTGTCTGCCTGCTATTGAGGAATGCCGGTCTGTGCTGCTTGTGCCAGCGAAGTGTTTTTCCTGTGGATATATTGTTGCTTCTTGCTGTTCTATTCTGTGTATGACCCAGCCAGTTCTTGACGCTGTCTCTGCCTGCCCCTTGTGATCTTCTTTTCAGTTCAAGTATGACTCGGCCAGTTCTTGACCTTGCCTCTGCCTGTTGATTTTTTGACCTTCTGCTTTTCAGTGTATGATCTTGCTAGTATCCTGACCTGCTCTTGTCTACTGGTTATTGCTCCATTTGACTTGCTTTGATTGACCCTGCTAGTATCGGGACCTGTTCTTGTCTGCCAATTTTATTGCTCCAGTTGTCTTGCTGTGTATGACCCTGATGGTATCCTGACCTGTTCTTTTCTGCTAATTATCTTGTTACTGTTAATCCTGAACCTCCATAAGTCTGTCTGGTTTGTTCCTGTTGGAGCTAGTATTCTTTCTGAGATCAGTGGTTCTTTGTTTATTTTTGAGGGGGTTATCAAGGGCCACCTCAAGCTCCTCTGAAGGGGGCCATCTAGCTTCGCAGCTAGCAACTTTATATGGCTAAGCAGCAGCACAATTCCCTCTAAAGTAAACTCTGCACCCATGCCCCATAGCATAGACCCCTAGCTTCTAGTACTTCTGATCCTTGCTGGAGAAGTATTCTGTTCTCTCTTTAGTGCTGACTTCCTCTATCCCATATGTACGCGGTTTCTGGGTTATCCCGTGCTCTGTATCACTGCGTTCATTACACTTTGGGTGCCCCATGTTTTCTATGAATACTTTCACAAAAATGTGACTATTGAGTTGTAAATGTTTATTTTTGTTTTTTTGTTTTTTTTGGATTGAGACCTACTAATAACTGTATTTTTATGTATTGTAACCTTCATTATGCCCTTGATTAAATTACATTACATATGCTAGGGGTGCCCCGAAAGTTTCAGATTGTGTGTTAGGGGTGCCTTGAGTAAAAAAAAGTTCGAGAGCCACTGTGCTAGACTGTAAGTGGTCATGGGTAGCCCCCCAATCCTTTTATTTGTTCCGTCTCTACTGCTTTACTGCACTGTGTGTCTGTAGTCTGTTCTGCAGCTCTGTACAATAAGTTGATGCTTTTATAAAGTATATTAAGAATGACAAAAATAAAATGTTATATGATTGTTGGCTACTAACATTTCAAGGTGTGTCATAGGATTTTCAAACCAATGTCAGGTCATTCAAATAATCAACGTTTGGGCGTCCATAAAACATATCCTCTCGGAAAGAATTGTGTTTGGTTCCATGGTTTTATGGACCATATTGCAATATATTTTCTTTTTATGGTTTTCATGTGGATCCAAAGTTATGTGGTAATACTGTGTCTTTATCACACAGGGGTATTATGTATATCTGTATTACCTCTGATCTAACATGGACTGAAAGTCTGATCATAGAATGGCATGTGAGCTTTTCCTGTCTACTTCTCATCCTTTTTGTAGGGAATGGAGGCGCGATTCAACCTGAAGGGAGATCTGGTCCCTCCGAATTCCGATATCGCCACGCACCTCGGACTGCACCACCATGGAGAGGAAGCAGAGGTAAGAACACATTAACAGAATCTGGAAGTTCTCTTTACTGAATATTCACACAATTCATTGGAGACCTGTTTAGCATTATATAGTTAAAAATCTCTAGTCAATTGCATGGGAATTTAGAAATTTTTATTTGGTGTTGCTGGTTTACTCCATAATAACGTCAGGTTTTTTTTTATTTATTTATTTATTTATTTATTTTAATTAAACTATGGGCCATTGCACATTATGTATTAAGGCAATGTGGATAACTTCTGGCTGAAACCAGCTGCACTATAGGACAGAGGTAGACACTTCTCAAATTCCCATTAATCTAAATAAGTCTATTATCCCCTTAAATGTTTACCTCTCTAGCATTCAGTGGGTAAAACACCCCAATTAAATCAAGTGGAATTGTCACTTGTCCTCTGTAATATTGTTGGTGAATAGCTTTAGCAGGGCTCAAAATTTCCACTCACCACTAGCCAATGGCGCATGAAAATTTAGCCCTGGCGAGTAGAAATTCAGCCCTGATGGGTATGTTATGGCTTGCAGTGGCGAGTAACTTTTCAGGTCTGGCTAGTAGCAAAGGACTTCACATTTTAAGCCCTGGCTTTAGATTATCGAATGCAACCCAAAGAATTATGGGATACATGTTTCCTCTATCACAGTTCATTGATTTGAGCCTGCAGTAATGTAGTGTTTTTATCCTGCATTCTCTCTCTCTCTATAAAATACACCAAGCAATTGTACCTATGCTGCTTCAATACATTCATAAACATGAAGTTCATACACTGTCTGTGGGTTGACCCCATCTGCTAGACAGCTTGGTGGTTGATGATCTTGTCTAATTATTCATTAGTGTGGCATGCTGGGATACATGGAGTTTCTAATAAATCACTGTGCTTCTGTAATGACAGTCTGTCTTTCAGTCTAGTAATGGATTTTTCATAAGACAAGCACAAAGCATTCACTCGCTTCCAGCTAGTCTAGAGAGTGAGGGCAAGACTTGAATGCTTATGAATTATTTATGTATATAACAAACCTTGGAAAGTGTTGGATATATAGTAATTTCTCCACGTTGCCTCTGAAGTTTTGGAAGCCAGTGTACTTTATGAAGATATAATAATGTGGGCCTGTCACCCTGAAATGAGTTTTCGATAATTTTAAGGAGAATTAAAGCCATCCAATACATTGTACTAGCCATTTGTTTGTAATATAGTTTTTGAGAAATTAACTTTTATTTGTTGGTGGAACAGTCAGCCACTTTATGCTAATTTGTTTCTGTGTTGGGCCAATATTACCAGTCACAGCACTATGAAGGATTCTAGCCTGAACACTCCCACTCAAACATGTTCTAATAGCACCGAGATCAATAGGTTTCTCCTGGAAGAAAGTAATTGCCACCAAAATATAAAGATTGTTTTGTCAAAATGATTTATTGTACGGAATAATGGCTATTGTGGCTCTCCTCCCTCCCTCACCCACCTTCCATGTAGCAGCTCTTCTTCCTCCCTCACCCACCTCAGTGCAGTGGCTCTCCTCCCTCCCTTACCCACCCTCTGTGTAGCGGCTCTCCTCCCTCACCCACCCTCCATGCAGAGGCTTTCCTCCCACACTCCATACAGAGGCTTTCCTCCCTCCCTCACCCAACCTCCGTGCAGTGGCTTTTCACTCTCCCTCACCCACTCTTCGTGCAGCGGCTCTCCTCCCTCCCTCACCCACCCTTCATGCAGCGGCTCTCCTCCCTCCCTCACCCACCCTTCATGCAGCGGCTCTCCTCCCTCCCTCACCCACTCTTCGTGCAGCGGCTCTCCTCCCTCCCTCACCCACTCTTCGTGCAGTGGCTCTTCTTCCTCCCTCACCTACCCTCCGTGTAGTGGCTCTTCTTCCTCCCACACCCACCCTTCATGCAATGGCTGTCCTCTCTCTCACCCACCCACTGTGCAGAGGCACTCCTCTCTCCCTCACTCACCCTCCGTGCAGCGGCTCTCCTCTCTCCCTCACTCACCCTCCGTGCAGCGGCACTCCTCTCTCCCTCACTCACCCCCCGTGCAGCGGCACTCCTCTCTCCCTCACTCACCCCCCGTGCAGCGGCACTCCTCTCTCCCTCACTCACCCCCCGTGCAGCGGCACTCCTCTCTCCCTCACTCACCCCCCGTGCAGCGGCACTCCTCTCTCCCTCACTCACCCCCCGTGCAGCGGCACTCCTCTCTCCCTCACTCACCCCCCGTGCAGCGGCTCTCCTCTCTCCCTCACTCACCCTCCGTGCAGCGGCTCTCCTGTCTCCCTCACCCACCCTCCGTGCAGCAACTCTGCTCCCTCCCTTACCCACCCTCCGTGCAGCAGCTTTCCTGCCTCCCTCCCTCACCCACTCTCCGTGCAGCGGCTCTTTTTCCTCCCTCACCCACCTTTGAAGCAGCTCTTCTTCCTTCCCACTCACATCTTCCATGTGGCAGCTGTCGTCCCTCACTCAGTCTCTATGATGTGACACTCCTCCCTCCGTCACTCAGTCTCCATGATGTGGCTCTCCTCCCTCCCTCACTCAGTCTCCGCGATGTTGCTCTCCTCCCCGCCTCAACCGTTCTCCATATGGTGGCTTTATTCACTCCCTCACACTCCTTCCATGTGGCACCATAGGTGATAACTAGAACCTCCCCCCATTCATATTGCTTTAAATGGGGCTTTAAACCCCTTAATTGCTAGAGAGGTCTTCAGTGCATTGAAAAGCAATGCATTGAAGACCTTTCATTCAAATGGTTAAAAGCCCCATCTAACGTAAAGGTAATTTTTTTATTTATTTATTTATTTATTTTTTTAAAGCCCAGGCGCTTGCAATTTTCCCCTCCCACTGGCTCCCTGTAAAAACATGATTACTCCTCTATTATTGTGCCATGGTTTCCTGATCACATGATTACTCTCACCAATGGCAACAGAAGCACCCAAGAGGCCCTAAAAAATAAATGAAAAGGAAGTCACTTCATTTAATGTGTGTTATCACTTTATCCCACAATGGGGATACGGGGATGTCTAGCTTCCCTCCACCAGGTGATATTGCTGTCCATGAGAAGTGAGAGCTGGCTGTATGCTGTAAGAGTTTGCACTGGTAGATGTGTGCTGATAGATGTGTGTTGAATAAATACGGTTATATTTGTACTCTTTCTTGCCTCTCACCTGACTTCACTGATCTTTTACAGAGAGCTGGTTATTCCCTTCAAGAACTTTTCCATCTTTCTCGTAGTCAGTTCATCCAGCAGAGGACCCTGTCATTGCAGGTGCTGGGGCGTATTGTTCACAAGGTAAGAGAGGTGAACTGTAAACCAACCATCTTTCCTATCATACGGAAGAGTAATCTACACCTTGTGAAATATTGTAGGACACTTTTTTTGTGTGTATTAGTTCTAAATTGATGGATCAGTCTCTCTCTCTCTCTCTCTCTCTCTCTCTCTGCTATAAAAAAAACAAGTACTGGAATGTGGTACAAAAAAAATAAACAACCCAGAAACATTACAGAGCTGGTACTATAAAGGATCGTGCCAGGGGAGGCCCTCCAGCTGCTGCCAGACTACAGCTCCCTTCGTCCCGTTGGCTGGTGGAGTTGATCGTAGTTGTAGTCCAACAACAGCTGGAGGCTCTCGAATTGCCTACCTCTGATGTATGAAGTCAAGTCTAGATTAAAATAATAGATTTTTTTATTGTGACAGTATAAATCAATTGAACACACAAACTAGGTCTACTGCCTCCCCTCTATGGCACTGACAAAGGAAGTGTCCTTGCTTTAACACCTTGGATTTTTTTTTTTTTTTTTTTTTAGTCTTTTATTAAAAAATACAAGTAGGTATATACTTAAATTTTTTTATCGTGAGTATATAATCATATATGTTCATCCACATAAATCATTACAGAAGTAGACTTTTTCTTTGTCCAAGGAGGGATGCAGGAACTGTGGGGTATAAAGAGTGTCTGTCAGGTGAGTAAGGTAAGGGATACTCACTGTTCGGATGCAGGAACCCAGAAGCAGGATAGTCGCTCTTGCTGGAACCGAACACTGGGAGAGGGTCTTGAGAGAGACCACAGACCCCTCCCTAGTGTGAACTGCAAGCACGGGCAACGGACGGAAGAGACTCAGGTGTGCGAGGTCTGAATCAGGACGGCGGGAGACAGCGGCGTCCAGGAGTCAAGCCAGGGGTCAAGGAGCCAGAGGTCAGCGGAGTCCAGGAGTCAAGCCAAGGGTCAAGGAGCCAGAGGTCAGCAGAGTCCAGGAGTCAAGCCAAGGGTCAAGGAGCCAGAGGTCAGCAGAGTCCAGGAGTCAAGCCAAGGGTCAAGGAGCCAGAGGTCAGCAGAGTCCAGGAGTCAAGCCAAGGGTCAAGGAGCCTGAGGTCAGCGGAGTCCAGGAGTCAAGCCAAGGGTCAAGGATGCAGAGGAAGATACTGAGGTAGGCAACAAGGCACAGGGGAGCTTCAGTAACACTGAGCACCATGTCCAGGGGGCTCAGTGTTTTTATAGTGGCTGTGGGCGTGCTGGAGAGGGGCGGAGCCGGGTGCCGCGTTGCCATAGCGACGCCCGGGAAACCCTGGTCCCTTGTCTATGATGCGCACACACGGAAGGGCGGATGTGTGCGCGTCTGCCAGGGCTGACTGCTGGGACTGAGCGGGCGCCGGTCCTCAGGGAGCCAGGGAGGACTTGACGAGGCGGCCGCCACGTCGTCTCAGCAGGAGGCAGAAGCCGAGTACCGGTGCGGGTTTGGACGCTGCGGGGGGTAAGACCGGGCCACCGAAGGGCGGCCTGACAGTCTCTTTTAAGGAGGCAGGACACTTAACACCAAACTCCTCCCTCTGCCTGCTGTCTGTACTCCAGCATCAGTACTCTGTACTCCAGAGGGCACTCCGATTTCTGAGTGCCCTCTGAGAGGCATGGCTGTTTACCTGCTATGGGAAACTTTCTTCTGCTCGATTTATTTTCTTTTGCACAGTACTGGGAGCCCCTGCACAGTGGGGAGAGTTCTTGGGACTCTTCTGTCCTGTCCCAATTGCTCCTCATTCTTGTAAGAATTGTAGCTTGGGGGGGGGGCATTAAAGTCTTCATTGTGCACATCTGAAGTTTATGGTATGTGCATTGTTGGACCCGCACAAGCTGGTGTTTGCCGGATGTGTCTCGTTCGCACAAATATTTACTGGAGTGAAGGGGATGATTCTCCATGCACGTCCGGAGTATCCGGAATAAGCATTGGTGTTGTACTGCTGGTTCCATTTGCTGAAGTGCATTGTAGATCTCTATTGAATCCGGCTGCGGCATGTGCTTCCAGTTCTCCATAACGCACGCTTTTGGGCTCTTGTGCCTCAGGAAGTTTCTCCTGTTAACGGGCGCATCTTGTTTTTTCTTTAAATTGTACTATTACTTTGCATCCGGCACTTAGCCGGAAGCTGTTGATGTGCTGAGAACTTACTGTCATGTATGACCTAAACCAAAGTGAACACGCAGTGGAGAAGACTGGGAACACATGACATTTGTACTCCTGTGGTCACGCTCCTTTACGCAGGAGCGTGGAACATGCACACTTCACTGTAGAAATCCCATTCTTCTCCACTCAATGTGTTCTTTGGTTTAAGTCGTCTTGGTATCATGTCAAAGGCTCAAGCTAGTAAGCTGAGACATAAGTCCTCCAGATCTGGAGGGGAGAGAAAGCTTAAGGGCTCTAAAGCCTCTTCTTCTGCAGTTGGTTCCTTGCCTCTGGACCCCCCTTCTATGTCCCTGTCCAGTTCCTGTGGGTCCCTCCATGGTGCCTCTTACAACTGCCCCCCCCCCGCCCTATTGAAGCCAGAATGTACCAGAGCACTGTCAGCTTCTTTTGTTTGTCCATGGCCAAGGTCATGGCTAAATGGTTGGTTGATCCTCATCGTGGCCTCACTAAGCATCCTCAGCTGATGGTCTTATCTAAGGATTCTTCTGCGCTGTTTGTTCCTTCCTCTTCCAAGGTTTAAAGTGAGGTGCTCATCAATAGCCTGGATATCTTATTTGTGGTCTGATTTATCAGCTGGATATAAGGAGGAGTCTAATTCTTTGGAGCCGTAAATAAGGCTTTATTGGAAGTTCTCCAAGTTTCAGAGAAAATGCCACAGCGGGTTTCCACTGTTGCACTCTTTAAGCATAAACTGAAGTTGTCTCTGTCCTTTCCTGCCACTGTGGAATTGGATCAGATTGTTCTTTGAGTGGCATTTTCCTGAGAGGGCTCTTTTTGTTCCCAAAATGTTTTCTTGGCTTTATCCCTTTGCGAAAGATTGGGTTGATCTATGGTCTGTCCCTCTAGCTGGTGGATTCAGCTTGCTGAGCATACGACTTTGCTGCTGAAGAGTGTGGTGACCCTTCGGGACTTCACTGATAAGAAGTTATCTTGTGTGGGGTGTTTGCTTTGGCTTGCTGATCAATGGAGGCTTGGTAAGATTCATTTATTCCCTCAGGCAAAGCCCTTCAAATTGTAGATTATTCTAACGTAGTGTACCTATAATCTTAATTTTAGTAATGACAGGAGGCGAATATTTTGCATTACTTTCTTTACTTAAAACTCCATAGCAGCACAGAATAGAGAAAAACCAACTGACCAATCAGCATACACTGAAGAGGTAATATAAGGCCCAACCAAACTAAGCCACTCCTCTTTCTTTGAATTAACACAAGTGAAACAGAAACAACATTCCTTAGGAAAACAACAGGAAGGTCCGGCCATCCAGTCAAGTCACTCTTCTGATATATATATGATAGGGACCAGAAACATCCTATCTTCATTACCCTCCGCATGTAAAATGTCAGACAAAGAAGCACCTGCCGAAAAAGCAGACCTATCAACATCAAAAGCGCAAACATCGGAAACTCTCTGAAAAGACACCAAACAGAGTAGCAACGTGAGTTTAGCTGACAGCTGACGCAATGATAACACCTAATTTGGCAGCCAGTTACGTAAAAAGCAAAGTACCAGCTCAACATCCCAAAGGCAACTGTATCTAGGCCCAGGAGGACGAGACAGCCTAATCCCTCTCAGTAACCGACACACCAACGGATCTCTCCCAACCGGAAAACCCGACACAGGTATATGAGCCGCCGAAATAGCCGAACGCATCACATTAATGGAAAGAGAGGAACGGCTTAAAGAAAAAAGATGAGAGAGGAAATTCAGTATCATAGAAACAGGTGCCGTAAAGGGATCGCAACCTCTCTCCACACACCAGCGAGACCAAGAATGCCATGCCGGCAGATAACATCTTCTCGTGCAAGGTGCCCAGGAGTCCCACAAAATGTTCATTGCAGGTTGCGATAATCCTTTGACAGACCAAGCTCCCCGGAATTCGTCCAAGCCACCAGAATGGAGATGATCTTGCAGCACCAATGACTGCAGAGCTTCCCATGGATCCGTCAGGAAAAGAGGGAAGGACGGAATCAGAAGCGGATCCTTGACCAACAACTCTAGAAGGTACGGGAACCACAGTTGACTTGGCCACAAAAGGGCAATCAGAAGCAGTGACACTCTTTGCATCCGTACCTGATGAATCACTCTGGACAGCATGGAAAACGGAGGAAAAACATATGCCCCCCCCACCATCGGCCATTGCTGCAGGAAAGTGTCGACTGCCTTGCAAGATGGGTCCGGAAGCCAGCTATAATAGTCCAAAAGTTGATGGTTGGTCTGGGAGGCGAACAGGTCCACCACCAAAGGGCCCTTGATTGTCACCAACTTCCGAAACACTGACTCATGCAGCTTCCAGTCGCTGACGACCCTCCAATGTCAGGAAAACCAATCCGCCGTCATGTTGGAAGCTCCTGGAAGATACTCGGCCTTGAGAGTAATGTTGCACTGGAAGCAAAATCAATAGATTTCCTTTGTGGTTTCTGTAACATCTCAAGACCTGGCTCCTCCCAAACGATTGATGTACTACATACATAGCAGAATACAACAGTTGGACTTGTCTCTGGGGAAACTGTGTAAAGCGAATGATCCCGCAATCCACTCCAGGCAATTGATATGAAGGCCCACTTCTGTCTCGGACCAAGGATTTCTGGTGGATGAATCCACCCAGTTCTCCCTCCAGCCCCAAAGACTGGCGTCTGACTTACCACGAAATCCGGGGTTGGACCAAAAATGGCTGTGCCGCTCCAGGTTTGCATGTGTAGGAGCCACCACCTCAATTCTGCTCGATCGTCCAGAGTAAGGTGGATCGAATGGTCGTAAGGGCGACCACTCCGTGACTCCTGAAATGCGCCACTACCGGCTTCAGAAGCTTCGTGAAACTCCATGGTGCCGAGCTGAGCCCGAATGGAAGGCATGTGAACTGACACGGACGACCCCGCCACCGGAACCGAAGAAAAGGACGGTTCTCTGGGGCCACAGGAAACGACAAATAAATGTCCTTGAGATCCAGCCGGGTAAACCAGTCGTCTTTGAGAAGGAGATCCCTTAGAAGATGAATCCCCTCCATCTTGCAATGCTGATAGATGACAAACGTGTTCAGATTCCTCAAATTGATGACCGGACGAAAATCTCTGGTTTTCTTCCGAACCAGAAAATCGTTGCTGAAATATCCCCCGTCATCCGGGGCGTACTGAACAGTGCCCTTGGAAAACAACAACTGAATTTCAGCATCAATCAGTCTCTGCGTCCCTTGAGGTAACTGGAATAGGAGGAACCCTGCTTTGAAGTGGAGGAGCGGTGAACTCTATAACCTATCCTCTGACCGTCTGTAGAACCCAAGCATCTGTGGAAATCGCCTCCCAATTCTGCAAGAAAAGACACAGCCTGCCTGCAGTGACATTTTGAGGAACATTTACCTGAACTGCCTCTGCCACGGCCTCTGCCCCTTGTTCTTTTGGATCTTTCCGAACCTCTAGCGAAGGTGGGTTGATACTGAGTCGCTGGGAAGAAATTTGCCATTGGAGGATTAGCTCTGAGGCCTGAGTTCCAAAATCGGCTGGCGGCCCGGCCTCTCTCGCGACCAGCCCTGGCTAAACACACCTCGAGGAAGAAGAGCAGAACACTTGTCGCAATGATGACTGTGCTTTGTTGAGGGTAGTGAACAAACTGACATGCCTCTTCGATTCTGGGATAAACAGTTCTCCGAACAGCAGACCAGAAGCAGCCGGGCCCAATTCCTTGGAGCCTAGGTCAGCCAGTTTGGAATCGATGCGGAGCAGAGCTGCCTTCCTCCTCTCCGTACAGAGTGCTGTATTCGCATTACCCAGAAGACAGACAGCTCTGAGCGCCCATTCACGAACAGCATTGGCATGTAGTTTGGAACCCTGAGATAGCGACTGATCCGCAAAGAACAACATCCGTGTCAGAGGACCAAGAACATCCAGGAGTTTGTCTTGAGCCGACTTGAGACCTTTCTCAATGCCCTTACGAGGATCTCTACCAGTATGAGACATAAACAACAAGACATTTGGGTCAAATTCAGGCGTCAAAACCACCTTATCCGGAAGCAGGGGATGAGGACATTCAGCTCTCAGGCGACCTCTGACATCTCTATCAAGCAGTTTCCTTATCCAGAAATGAACAAACCTCTCCAAATGTTCGGGCAAACTCCACTCCGATGAACGAGAATGCCGAATCGCTCTAGGATCGAAGAGCCGATTGCCCTGAGTATCATACAAATCTTCCTCCCCCAGCTGCTCAGAGGAGTCATCGAAATCGGCCCCTGCAGCGGTGGACTCAACCACAGATTCTTTCACATAGCAAGGTTCAACAGATGGATCGTCCTTCCAGTCATTCTCCTCCACTGAGGCAGAGCCCTCCACCTACCACTCGTCCATCACCTGCAGCTGTGGAGGAGGAGCGAAATATTCCTCATCTGATGATAATCTGGCAGTACCAGACACCTCCATCTCAACTCACATCTTAGGCCTCTTGCAGGGTGCCTTTCCTGAGCTACCACCTCCCTGAAGAGATGCCCTTCCAATAACGCTTAGAAGGTGACCCAGCAGACCTAGGCTCTCGGTGAGTATGGTCATCTACATCTCCCAAGGAATCCGACATGGAGGTAGACTGATCCAATGGATGCTGAGACATGACTCCAGCTAAGGCTTTCTCTACTGATGCCACAACTACAGCGTTAATCATTTCCTGAAAGTCAGGAGAACGTTGAGTTGGGGAATCACCCATGTCTATAAGCATATCCAGCCACTGCAAAGGAGAAAACACGCCAGACAAACAAGGGTGGCGGAGTAGCCACCCGCTAAACACAACTGGGGCTCACCCAGGCAAAACAGAGTAATCAAAACCTTGTAATAATAAATGTACTTCAGTAAATACAATTGTCTTTTGTTTTGTTTTTTAAATAGATTTTAGCGGTAGGCGTATAGACTGAGCAGGAAAATCCACCCATACAAAGGAGAAATGGGCACTTTCTAATCCCAGAGCCAAAACAATGGTATACACAGGGGGCTCACCCCACCGTACAAGATCCTGGGGGCTCACCTCCAACACCATAGGCGGTCTCACCCCAATATGCAAGGTCAAACACAGAGTGACCACCAAAGACGTGACAGAGCACACATATAACGCAGGGAAGAATACAGCCCTGAGACTCACAAGGGGGCTCACCCCAATTGTGTAGCAGGGGCTAACCCCAGGATTAGCACAGATACAGACTTTATTAGACAACGTAGCAAACAATACCCGTTTTGCAATATAAGGGAAACTGACATCAGAATCCACGTGCCCCGCAAGTCAAGGCGCCGGAACCAACAGGGATCCGAAAGCGCACTGACAGGACACGTGGAGAATTGCCCATACAAGAAGGCCCCAGTTGTAACTGGGACAAAGATGGCCGCCGTGGATCTCGCGCCTCTCGAGATCCAAGATGGCCGACGCACGTAATGGTCCAACGGGACAAACTCCAGCGGGCCCCCGCGCAGCACCAAAACACAAAAAGTAAGGGCACAGTACCCAGGCAGCACTACAACCTCCACACCGGAGATCCAGTGGGATGGAGAGAAATACCCCGCACCGCAACGACAGGAAACAAAGCAGTAACCATGACGCCAAGGCCCTCCACACAAAGCCCACAGACAATTCAGCGACGGAGGCTGCTGTGCCCAGGCACGCAAAAACAACAGTAAGACTGCAATTTGTAAGTAAACCAAACAATGTTAACCTTGCACTATAAAGAAAGCATAGAGTGAGACAAGCCCAGGTGATAGAAAAAAATGGGAAGTATTGTGAGCACCACAGAAACCCCCAAACCTGAACGCCAAGACAGAATCAGCTAAGCCAATCTCACTGTACATTAATTCATTGCACAGATTACCACAGGGAACAATAGTCAACATGAAACACTTAGTTGCAAACATTAAGATCCAAGAATAGTCTGACCTGTCCTGAATGTGGAGCAGCAAAGAAAGAGGAGTGGGTTAGTTTGGTTTGGCCTTATATTACCTCTTCAGTGTATGCTGATTGGTCAATTGTTTTTTCTCTATTCTGTGCTACTATGGAGTTTTAGGTAAAGAAAGTAATGCAAAATATGAAGCTTCCTGTCATGTGGTAAAATTACGTTTTTGGAGGAGGGGGTCTGCCTCATGTTTTTATGGACTCCCAGAATTTCTCTCGCTCTGCTGGGCCCTCGCAGGCTCCCACTTCGTTCTGTTACCTGGGAAAGCTTAAGGCCACCTGGCTTCAGAAGAACTCTGTGCCCAAGGTCCCAGATCCCAAACCTTCCACCGCATGAAGGTATGGGTTTGGGGTCACCCACTCCTCTTTAGGGGGTTATCTCCATCACTTTGTGCTTCACTCCACTGTTTCCGATGCCTGGGTCCTGCTCCTGTTGGACGAGGGTTACTGCCAAACATAGACATGATGACCTCTCATCTCAGTGTGAAACTTCCAGCGTTCTGTGCCAGGGCGTGGGATCCGCATGCAGTCACCGTGGATCCGCTGATGTCTCCATGGTGGTATTATTTGGTGTATGTCTTCCCTCCTCTGGCCATGATTCCCTGGATCCTTGTCAAGATTCAGAGAGAGCGGGTTCACACTCTTCTTATTGCTCCATTTTGGCTAAGATGAGCTTGGTTTCATCATTTGCTAGAGATGTTCGTGGAGACGCATTGGTATCTAGCTTGGATTCTGGACCTTTTGTCTCTAGGGTCTATTTATGATCCCAACCTGAACAACCTTACTTTACCGGTGTGGAACTTGAGCCTGACATCTTATGTTGCAAGGGCTTGAGTGATTTTGGTTATACAGACTGTGATCTGCGCTTACAAGCCTGTGTCTGCCAAAATCCATCACCAAGGTCTCCTCTTTGTCTGTTCTTTTCTAGCAAAAGATCAATGGTATTCCTGAGGTTCAGACGTTTCTACAAGGCGTGACTTGTAATTGCCCTCCTTAAAGGGCTCCTAGTCCTCCGTGAGGCCTGAACCTGCTTTTAGAGTAGAGGTGATTCAGTCTCCTCCTTTTGAACCTCTGTCTTCAATTTCTCTGAACCACTTGACTTGTAAGACTGTGCTTGTTACTGCTATTGCTTTGGCTTGGAGAGTTTCAGAATTTGGTGCTTTGTCTCGTCGTTCTCTTGAAGTTGTTTTTTATCAGTACAAGGTTGTCTTGAGAACTATTCTTACTTTTCAACCTAAGGTTGTGTCTGACTTCCATGTCAATCAGGAGCTTGTTCTTCCATCTTTTTGTCCCTCTCCTTTGAATCCGAAGGAGGAGGTTCTTCACACTTTGGATGTGGTTTACTGTGTTAGACAGTATGTGGCGTCGACCCATTCCTTTTCACTTTTGGATAATATTTTTGTTCTACCACAGGGACCTAGGAAGGGCTTCAAAGACGACTCTGGTTTCATGGCTGAGGTGGACTATTTGGCAAGCTTATGTGCTTAGGTCCCATCCGCCTCATTCCGCTTTACTGCCCATTCAACTTGTGCGGTTAGTACCTTGTGGGCATTCCAGAATCGAACCTCCATGGCCCATCTTTGTAAGGAGGCCACTTGGTTGTATGTTCATAAGTTTTATCAGTTTCACAATTTTGGATCTCAAGATTCTAGCTTTGGCCGGAATGTTTTGCAGGCCACAGTTCCTTAAATTTGTTCTCCCTTCTTCTGTCTGGGACTGCTTTAGGATGTCCCCATGGACCTTGCATCCATCATAGGGCTTAGAGAAAATATGATTTTTTTACTTAACGATAAATCCATAGAGTTATGCAGGGCTTCCGAACCATTTGAATTTTGTCAGGCTTGGGGGTGTCCTCCTCTGTCTCTTCTTCTTTTATTCTGTTGCATTCTCTGTTCTCTCCTGGCTTTGCAAACAGAAAACTTTGTGTTCTCCGGTTGGTGCTGGGGTATATAGGGCGGGCAGAGGGAGGAATTTGGTGTTAAGTGCCCTGCCTCCTTCAAGGGGACTGTCTATAGCCCATAGTACCTGCATCTCTCTACAGGAGATGGATTTATTGTTAATTAAAATAAAAATCCCATTTTTTAGGCACACTTAAAAAAACAAACAAAAAAAACATCTCCCACAATCCCTCAATAGCCCCTACAACTTAAGTGTAATTAACACTTCATAATGACTTGGGCACTCTATTGAATGGAGTACCCATGTTTTACTTTGCAAGAAATGTAATATAATTATATTTATTTTTAAATGAAGTGTATTGTTCCTTTTAAGGTGCTTACATGGACAGGAGAAAGTCTGTGTTGTTTTTCTTTTTTTTAATGGGACCGTAATGCCCCATAAAAAATGTTTAGAGTTTTGTAGAGATTTAAAAATATAAGTTAAATGCCACAAATCCTATCTCTCAAACCGCTGTGTTTGAGAGATATCCTCTGTTAAAGTTCCCCCCTCCCTCCACTTCTCCTAACGTCAGCTGTAAGTTGACAGCAGGAGTTCTTGGTCCGGGGACCGACAAGCGGCTCTTCAGCAGAGCCGCAATGGCGTGATTTAAAAAGAAATAATTCTTTGGAACGGTCTACAAAGTGTGCCTGGTTTGCAAGAACACTTTTTAGACCGTTTCAAAGAAGTAATTCTTTTTAAATCTCACTGTTGCGGCTCTGCTGAAGAGCCTCCTCGTGTCGGCCGACACAGATCTCCTTCTGTCAGCTTTACAGCTGACCTCAGGAGAAGGGGAACTTTAGCAGAGGATCTATCTCAAACCATGGTGGCTTGAGAGAGAGGATTTGTGGCATATCGTTTATTTTTTAATCTCTACAAAACTCTAAGCATTTTTTTATGGGACATTACTGTCCCTTTAAGATATCATTTTAAATGCCTGTGGGGAACTTGAAACCCCCACAAAATTAAGCAAAGTATGAAAAAAAAAAATTTACAATTTAGAACCTGAATGTCAGTGGTAACTACTCCTGGCAGTGAAACTGCAGGTTGTTGAGCAACCTGAGGTGCCTGAACATGGGCTTCCTGAGAGAGGGAAAAACCCTAGATGTATTGACAAGCAGTTATGAAGGAGAAAGCCCAGGCCAAAAAATCTCCGCTCCCACGTACAGGAGAAACTGGGATAAGCAACGGTAATGTTAAAATGCTCTGATTGTATTTATTGCAGAAAAAATAACATGTCTCGTGTTACTATGCTTCCTATATCATCCATCTATACACATTGTATTCGGTATGACAGGTTCAATTTAAAGGTTCAATTTAAAATGATAGTAATGTTTCACAAAAAAAGCAGCTCCGATTAATCTTCATAGTATTTGGACCATGGAGAGTGTTATTTCAGTACTGTCAGAGTTGTCGTTCAAGAGTAATTGAATGATAAAGTATCCCCATCCCACCCATTTTACCTAGTGAAAGCCACCTCCCCTCAGATGTGGAATCTGGTCGCTTAACTGGACAGATCACAGCAAGGGACAATCGTGTTACTGTGAGCATAAGGAAAACCCTGCTCCCCTTGACATGGTTTTCCCTTATACTCACTGAAGACTGTCCGTCTCTACAGTCCATCTGGACAGTCTTGCTACTCTGAGGGGAGCAGTGTTACATCAGTAAAAGGGGCGGGAGGGGGATACTTTATCGTTCAGTTATTCTTGAACTACAACTCTGAGAGTATTGAAATAACTTCATGGCCCAAATACAATGAAGATTAATTAGAGTTGCTTTTATTGTGAAATTGTACTATCCCTTTAAAATGCTTGCTGTGCCTCAAGGTTTTCTGAAATCGTATTACAGCATGCCACAATAAGCGCCTTCTGTATATTGCCAGATCAGGAAAGGTGAAGGGTCCATGTCTCTCGCCCTCTTACATCAGTGATGCAGTGTGAGCACAGGGCATGGTTGTTGTACCTTGTTCTACTGATTTTGTTTTGTCCCCCAGTTTCCCTTATCACTAGTAAAGCCCTGCAAGGCATGCTCAGGGTTCACTCACACTGTAGAACCGAGGCAAGAGGAGAAGAAACATTGGGGCATATGTATAAAAAAACAAAATGGTGCAACTAGTGGATAAACCAGCCTCCTCAAAGGGTGGGGGTGGCACATAAAAATTTCCATTGGTTTTAAATGAAACACGGAAGCAATGGGCAAATCTGTACAGCCAATGCATTAGAGACCTCTCCTAATATTCTGGGGTTATAAGCACCATTTTAAATAATGGGAGTTTCTATTTGTTCCCTAATGCTATGGAGACATCTCTAGCATTTGAGAGGTTCAAGTCCCATTTATATGAATGAGAGGTTCATCTTCCTATTTAGTTCAACATACTGTGTTTTTTGTTTTGCTCCCAGTTGTGCAGTTGGTATGCTCCTTAATTGCTCTACTTTTATCCATTCTTATTTCCCATGAACCCCTCTGTTTAGCTTGCTCCTTGTGCAGCAGCCTCTGTTAATTCCCTGGATTTCTGGGGGAAGCCCTTTACTTTTCAGATACCTGGGGTCATAGCAAGCTTCCTCTAAAGTACCTGTCGGAAATTGGTAGTTTGACTACAACCGCTTGAGCAGAGGTAACAAATTCTGGTCTTCAGAAGATACTAACAGTGCATGATTCTGGGATATTTCCTCTTGAGAAAAAAGTGGATTAACCAGCAGGTTTACCATGTTAATTGATCCATCCATAATCATACAGGAATATTCTGAAAATATGCCCTCTCGGTAGCTTGAAGATCAGGGTTTGGATACCCCTATTCTTGAGTACTAGAGATGTCTCCGACTTACTGGCAAATCTCTTTGCTGTGTGCCCTGTTACAAATTCCTTCTTCTTTCTGATAGGCCAAGCAGGGAGACTTCACCACAGTCTTGAAGGGGAGCGTCCTGCGATTACTTCTGGATGCTGGTTTCCTCTTCCTCCTGCGCTTTTCTATAGATGATACAGTGGATAATGTGATTGCTGCATCGGTCCGCACCTTGCGCTCGCTGCTGGTGTCATCAGAAGATGAGGTGAAAAGTATGGTCTAGATGAGTGATTATTATCTGGTACCATATGCAGATTCAATTGCTGATAATATGTTTATCCTCCTATAAAGAACATGTACTTTACTTTCCGAATTATTCACTCAAAGAATAGAGCGCACAAAGCCATTCCAAAAGTAGCAGCGTCTAAGAACAAATATACTGTTATGTGTTGCACAGGATCACAGAAAGGAGGCTAGGTTACAGTACTTATTATTTGTAAAATCTAACCAAAAATACAAAACAACACAAAATTGCAGTGTGAAAAAATGTTCTTTTCAGATGTCCACAAGTAGACACAGAACCTCACAGTCATTGTCTGCCAGTCCAGTCTTATTGTACAGCCAGGCATTCCTTACATGTAGATCTTCAGGGAACAGCGGGATTCCACAGAACCCACCTTGATAACTCCTTTTAAACTTAGTTTGTTATACTACAGAAGTCCCTAGCACCGGGCAAAGTGATGGATTGGAGAGCTTTTCTAGCATTCAAGGGGTTAAGCCAAGCCATCCTTAGACTTCTGAATGAATGGTATATTGGCCAGCCTTTACTAAAGAGGCAAGTTGTCTTTTAACGTGATCCTTTTTTTTAAAGATAGGTCCGTTTACATCAGTCATTTACCAGGGAGTTGTTTCTTGTAGTCTTCGTAATTTAACATTCTGTTTTCTAGTTCCTTTCCATTCCATGCAAATCTCATAGATACAGAGGCGTAACTAGAAGCCTCCGGGCCCTGGTGCAAGAATTACCACGGCCCCCCTACCACATTGACCCCCCTCCACAATGCCCCTTAATCTCCACAATGCCCCCATCTCCTACCTGGAGCTCCTGCGCTGTCCTCTTAGTAATGCAGAGCACTGGGAGATGATGAAATCTCCCAGCATTCTGCATTACTAGAGCGCTGGAGGGAGATTGCAGGCGCCAGGCGGAGGGGTCGCAAGGGGTGGCCAGGTCCTTGGAGTACACGGACCCAGTCGCAGGGGCAACCACTGCGACCCCTATAGTTACGCCACTGCATAGATGTCAGTCAAAGCTTTGTAACTGTCAAATGATTGGATACTTTACTCATACCATGTATCCATTTCTGAACTGATGGATCCTTTCATAATTTTAAAGGGATAGTAATACTTAAATACTATCCTATATAATAAAACGCTAGAATGTTTGTCCAGTGCAGTCATGCGCAGTAGAGACTGCCTGAACGCACAGAATGCTGGGAGCACGGAATGCTGGGAGTTCTGTGCTGGGAGCATTCTTTGAGGCGGCAGTATGCATAGCAGGACCCGGCCTCTTAACCCTTTGATTGCCAGAGAGGTACGCAACTCATTGCAAAGCAATGTGTTGCGTACCCCTCTGGCACTCAAAGAGTTAACATCACCTGGACCTTGGCCCGTGTACACAGGTTTTTACACTAGTTTCTAATATTGTACACATTAAAAATATGAATACAATGAGGTATATCCCATCTCCCAAGCTTTTATAGTTTGAGAGATCGAAGCATGTAAAGATCCTGTTTTACAGAAGTCTGCCATCTAGCTGAGAGAAGCAGATTCAGCAAAGCCGAGATACCTACATCGAAAAAGAAATACTTAGTTGGAACAGTCTACAATTGCAAGCACATTTTGTAGACCACTCCAATGAAGTATGTCTTTTTCGATGTAGGTATCTCTGCTCTGATGAAGAGCCGCAGGACGGTCCCGGACCAGAATCTGCTTTTCTCAGCTAGATGGCAGACTTCTGTAAAACAGGATCTTTACATGCTTCGATCTCTCAAACTATAAAAGTTTGAGAGATGGGATATACCTCATCGTATTCATATTTTTAATGTGTACAATATTAAAAACTAGTGTAAAAACCCGTGTACACGGGCCAAGGTCCAGGTGATGATAAATCATTGTATTCAGATTTTTAAATTTAAATATTACTATCCCTTTAACTGACTGTTGTAGCTTGAATTTTCTCAATCAAGCTTTGCTGAGCAGGAGAAAGATACGTTGCAATTTTCACACTGTTGGCCCATTCTAAAGTCAAATGGAGCTTTTAACCCTTTGAATTCTAGAGAAGTCTCGCAGTGTGTTGGGGATCTCACTATCATTCAGGGGGATAAAAATCCTATTTTAATCAATGGAAATTTAGATTTTCCCTCTGGTGCAGTTGTGTTGCATCAGAATTGTACCTCTTTACAATTCTGAATATAGATCATAATGCAATAAAGTACCCACTGACTTCATAAAATCTCCACTATAGAAAAATGTGTGATTTGTTAATAACCATCCTATATTCTAATTCGCTACATTATTTGTCAGAAGCCGTCATGTGCAGTAGAGATGGCTGTGCGCACTGCAGTCATGCGCACTACAGACTGCCCGCAACGTGGCTGGTAACGGAGCTGGGCTCCGAATTCAGACCGTAGCCCTCGACTACGGTCTGAATTCGGAGCGCCCCGCACTGTATCACCCGAGGAGCGGCTAGTCTCTACTGTGCACGACTGCACCGTGGCCATTACTGGGTGGCACTGGGGCCCGTGTACACGGGCTCTTCAACTAGTATAATATAAAAGGCCAGAATGTTTGTCAGAAGCAGTCATGTGCAGTAGTGACTGCCCGAACGCACAGAATGCTTGGAGGTGTAGGAATGCTGGAAGCATTCTGTGCGTTTGGGCAGTCTCTACTGCTCATGACTGCATTGCGTGTACCACCAGTGAGGCGGTGGCAGTACACAGAGCAGGACCGGCTTCTTTACCTCACCAGACCTTGGACCGCGTACACGGGCTTTTACATTAGTTTATATAGAGTCAACAGATTCTGCAGCTCTGTGCATGCAAATTTGTAACTGAGCTAGGTTCGTCCAAGACAGTCAAGCTGTGGAGTTATTTCTTTTGGCCTCATATGGCTGTGCACAGGATACTCTGGTCTGTATGAGTAGGGTGAGTATTCAGTCTGGTTAACTGATTTCCTCTTCTTTGCGGGTTTAGGAATACCTAGACATGACTTTCTGTTGGTACCAGGGGAGCAAAGTCTTCCCTTTCCTTCCCAATGAAGACGAAGAAGACGACGATGATGAAGATGAGGAGGAAGGCTTTGGGCCGTTGGTAGGAAAAGAGGAAAAGAAGAAGTCTAAAGAAGAAAAGAAGTTGGACTCTGATGTGGCCCGTTATGATGCTATAAAAGTGAGTTAACGTGCCCTAATACACATGGGGTAGTTAATCTATGTACCTCCAGCGGTTGGGGACTACAACTCTGAGGATGATGGGACTTGTAGCCCCTAACAGCTGGAGGTTCAATAGACTAATCATGCCCAACTGCTTTAATGAGTCCTACAAATAAATGTATTTCTCTTGACCCACTAGGAGGACTCAGGGACCATGGGGTAAAGGTTCGTACATCAGGAGGCGAGGCATTTAACAGCTAACTGAACATAAAAAGTAATATTTTCTCTGTCTCTTCTGCCCTAATTTACACTTAATGCTCTGCCTACTGATCAGTCTATGTCCTCTCACAGGAGGGGACAGGGCTGGTCTACTCATGGAGACCAAGTGTGTCACTTCAGCTGGGGAGTTTTGTTTTATTTATTTGATATTATTCCAACTGTTTTTTGACTGGGCTCCGGGAGTCCTCTTCCTCCTATGAGGGATCTATCCACCAGTTCCTCACTTAATTCCACTTTGGTTCTGTGGGTGAGAATGGGGCCATGGCTTTACATAATCTACATCACAGCTGAGAGGTGGATGCCCAGAGTGACAGGCACATTGTTTAGCCAGGTCCACTGTGAGTAGTAAACTGGGAACTACTATTGGAGTCCTCATTGCCTTCAGCCTATTGCATGTTTCCCTTACATTCTGCTAGCCTATTCCTCTTCCTTCCTATGAGATTAGGGCAGGGAATAGAGATTGTTGTCTAGAATTCCGTTTCCTACATTCCTTTTTGTACTTTAGTCTGCAAGACAGTGGTTCTCAATGTTAGTCCTGTTTCTGTGTCCTGAGGTCAGATTTTTCAGGATATCCCTGCTTGATCACAGGTCTACCTATGCTTAAGAAGGGGTGTCATTAAAACCTGGCTTGTTCACCTGTCCACAAAACAACAACATCATATGGAAATAGAAATTCCCAGTAATTGAAGTTAAAGGGATAGTAATACTTTGTTTTTTCTTTATTTTATTTTGTAGGCATTAAAAAAACATGAAGACCGATATAAGTCTTATCTCTCAAACCTTTAAGAGATATTCACAAGCAAAGTATCCCCCTTCCTGTTCAGCCAGATCAGAAGGGAGGTGCCCAGGTAGACTGCAGAGAGGGACAATCTTCAATTAAGAGAAGGGAAAAAGCTGAAAAACTTGTCAAGGGGGGAAGGGCTTTCATTGTTTTCATATAAAGAAGATTGTCCCCTGCTGTTATCTGTCTGGTCTATGGACTGAATTCCACATCTGAGAAGAGATGGCTTACTCTAGGTGCTTGTGAATATCTCTTAAACCATAAAGGTTTGAGAGATAAGACTTATATCATTCTTCATGTTTTTTTTAATGCTTACAAAATAAAATAAAGATAAAACAAAGTATTACTATCCCTTTAAAGTGGACCTTTAACCTTAATTCGAGTTTGCATATTTGAAAACTGCACCAAAAACTGCCTATATGTCATGTTAGCCAGAAGACCAACAAATGTGTACAGTTAAGAAGATATATTCACGCTTGTTACCATAAGCTAATTGTGGTACCCGTGTGGTACCAGTGATGTTTCATATGCTAACTAAGCTTTTCAGTGACGTGTCATGTGCTCATGAAGCTCTGTGCAGGAAATTTTCCAGGAAATTTTCACTTTCATTTTTCCCAGAAATAACTGTGAATATTTCCTAAATTATACATTTGCTGGACTTTAGGTAAAATGACAATACAGGCAGTTTTCAAATATGTAAAGAAAACTCAAGGTGGCAGGGCCACTTTAGCACCTTTTGAGTGCAATTAGTTGGAGGTTGTACTAGCTTTCATATGATTTAAACAGGGCGTTTAACCCTTGAGAATTTTTGAGGAATTTATTATTACTTTACTGTTGTGCAGGTGGTTTGCTCCAGAATTGAACCTTTTTCTTGTATTGAATAGGGACCTATGTTCTTTAAACTAATTTGCACCTGGCCCATAGTTATTTCTCTTGCCTTTGCACTATACTTGTGCACTCTTTTTAAGGGTTATGTATAGTTTTGTTTTGTCCCAAAAGCTCCTCTGGCACTGAAAGGGTGGGTTAAAGGGTAATTAACATACAATAATCAAAACATAGTTATTAAAACTCAGCCTTTTATTAAGTAAAGAGCTGCTATTAAAAGACATGAGGCTTCACTGTCAGGTCTGCGTCTCTGGGAACAGGGCTACATTGTGAGTACTGTGCACAGTATATTCACATGGGGAATTAACTCTCAGACTTCTACATTTCCAACGGTAACCTAGAAGTCTGAGGCTGCATGTTCGGCTAGATAGGCTTGTGGCTTTGTGCCACAGAATTCCTTGTTTCATTCAGCACCTCCTTATTTAAAAAAAAAAAAAAAAAAAAAGTACAGAATGATATATCAAGAAACATTGGGTAGGTGTATACAATCAGAAGTAGAAATGATTGGTCAGCAAATACAAGTATAAGTTTATCTCATAGATTAAATTGATGCATAAGGTGGATTGGTAACATTCCCGCACTAGTAGATGTAAGTACCGACAGTAGGGAAGAAGGATGAGAGTAAGTAGAGAAGAAAGGAGGGATGGGGGGGCAGGGAAAAAAGAGGGGATTAAAAAGGTGAGAATACGGAAGAGAAAGAGGAGGAAGAGAGAGAAAGGAAGAGGACAGGGAAGAGGAAGCCACCCCACCTTAGCTCACAAGGATCAAACGGTGTAGTCATCTAAAAGTACTTAAGCTGAAAAATCTCCAGCAAAAAATTGATTGACCCTGTCGGTGTGCAGACCTCGCTGTAGTAGGGACACTCGAAGGAAGAGAAGTTGGGTGCAGACATGTACCTTCCATTCCATAAATAGCAGAGGCTTGGGGGTCCTCCAATGTCTCACTATTCAGCACCTCTTTTAACCTGAGTACCTGATAGGTAGGGCTTAAATGAAAAAAAAAAAAAAACACACAAAAAAAAATCCCATAAAAAGGCTAGCATGAGCGGTTTCAGGTCTGTTCAGTGGAGCCCCTTGCTTTTTTCTGCTCCCAAAAGATGTATAGTAAAACA